>BLSH010414105.1:143211-153469 GCA_018402905.1 Glandirana rugosa | reverse complement strand
GCACTGAGTAAATAGATACCCAACATATATATATATATATATATATATATATATATATATATATTCCATAGGCAATGCTTTGAAAGCCCCCTATAGGTCATCATTTTAGTGTTCTGGAGGAGGTTGGGTGCTAGAAATATTGCTTTCACTCCAGCGTAATTGACGATATGTAACATGTGTATGGAAATCAACATTGTCATGCGTAGGCACCCCCAACGCATGCATTTACGTTTCTCTGTGGAGGTGGGGGGGGGGCTCTGAAAAAAAAAAATTATGGGGACATTTTATATGCTTTCATTTTTTATCATTTTTTTAAAAAAAGTTTCATTTAACTTTTTTTTCATCACAGGGGACAAAAAATCCCCAATGGGATTTTTTTTTTGGTGACAAGTTCTCTTTAATGAGACATCCGGGGTTTAAAAGACCCTAGATATCTCCCCTGTGCTCCAATGAATGTAATGCAGGGCAGATCGCATTGCATTACATTCTTTGGCCGGGAAATCTGACAGCAACAAGAAGGGGAGAAGAGCAGACATGTGTCCACTCGGCTTCCTCCCCCTACCCGGCGGCACCCGCTATGCCAGTCCCGGGCCCATAGATGGGCAAGCCGAGCCCAGGATACATGGCAGGGGTGGGTGTGGGGTAGGACGCACGTTATGGGAGTGTGTGAAAGCAATCCGGCGCCACCGGAGGTGCCGGCCTACTTTCATCTGACAGGCGGCAGTCTGCTTGTCAGATATACACACAACCACTAGGAGTGTGTATAAATCCCCCCACTGCCCTGTCCATATGATTTATGGACCTGGCAGCGAATGGATGAAACCCTCAGAGGTTTTTTAGCTTTAAGTGACATTAAAGGTTCATTTAAAAAAAAAAAAGCAAACATGCTATACTCACCTGTTGTGTATTGTTTTTGAACAGAGCAGCCCTGATCCTCCTCTTTTTGGTGTCCTGCCGGCACTCCTGGCTTCTCTTTAGCCAGTGCTCCCAATAGGAAGCCGCTTGCTCTGGGGGCACTGGTGCGGACTGGCTCCGGAGCCCCACTCTATGCGTCCATAAGACACACAGAGCCACAGCTGGGTCCCACCCCCTGCTCTCTCCTCATTGGCCCACTGGCTGTGATTGACAGTATCAGGAGGCAAAGAACGAACTCTGTGAATGAATGACAGGGGTATGTGGGCAGATCCCTGCATGGCTGCCCTTTTTCAAATAGTGGTAGTGAGTGTGGGGAAAAGATTCCTGGCCCACTGTCATGGAGGGGGGAGGGGGGGATTGGGGAACGGCTGCAGCAATGAGAACCTAAAAACGGGTGGAACGTGTAACATGTCCCCAGATATGAACTTATCCTTTAAGCCTGTTCTAGGAAGCCTTGCCTTGTATTCTGTCCCAGCACAACACAATTCAAATATAGTAAATGTGCCCTTTTAGTAAAATGCAAGGGGCCATATAGCGTACAAACCAGAGATGATTGCTGCAGAAAATTTTGGATGGAAATGTGATGGCTGACTACCTCCAGAATGGGGTTTTGTGTGCAAAACTCTCAAAGGAACCATACCCACCACTAAGGATGGGCTCGGTCATGTTCACAAGTCCACGTGCCCGAGCCTGCCGGAAAGTGAACCCTGCACTGTGCTAATCACAGGCAGGGAGACATTCCCCAATCGCTGCAGCCGCACATCTGCCTGTGATTAGCACAGTGTCAGGTTCCCTTCCTGGCAGGCTCGAGCACTTGCACTTGCGAACACGCCCAAGCCCATCCTTACCCACCACAGTTGTGGGCTGTTCACCTCTGATCTTGCTATATATGGTATTTAATCACCTGATTCTAATGAACTGGGGCTCTACTTTTCTGCATAATTTCCTGTTTTGGATCTCCTTGATATAATTTATGACAAATCATTTTTTTCTTGCCACTTGACAGGATGTAATGCTTATAGGTGCCCCAATCAATTGCATAATGCAAGGCTTTGTGTATTTTGATTAGAGGAATGATTTGTCTATGATCAGATTGTTGGCCAATAAGTCAGGGAATCAGAGGGCCCTGCTCATTAGAGCTTACAATATAAGAGGGAGGGTCAAGTGATACAAAAAGTAATAACTATAGGGGATTAGCTGGTGAAAAAAATAAAAGAACATTTGTTAGGTCTAGGCAGGATAGGGGTCACTGAAGGGAAAAGCTTTCAGGGGTCGTCTAAAAGTGGATAGAGTTGGAGATAGTCTGACAGATTGGGGTAGGGAATTCCAAAGGATGGGAGAGGCTAAGGAAAAGTCCTGGAGGTGTGTATGGGAGGAGGTGACAAGGGAGCTAAAGAGCAGGAGGTCTTGGGAGAAACGAAGAGAAAAATGTAGTTGGTGTTTTGAGACTATGTTAGTGATGTAGCTGGGGACAGAGTTGTGGATGGCTTTGTAGGTCATTGTTAGTATTTTGAATTTAATTTGTTGAGTGAGTAGAAGCCAGTGGAGGGATTGGCAGAGAGGGGCACTAGACATTGAACGGTTGGTAAGGAGGATGCGTCTGGCAGCAAAATTCATGATAGACTGAAGGGGGTATGGCCTATTTAAAAGTATGCCAATGAGATTTCAATAAACCCTTTAAATTACCATTTTAGACTATTATAATTCATAATATTGTAAGCTCTAACATGCTGGGCCCTCTGTATTGAATTGTATTGTAGCCGTGCTGACTGTCCTCACGCTGCCCCTTTAAAATAATCACATTTTGTTGCTTTCAGGCCTGAAATGAAGACAGACACAGTTTTTGTTCTATCCAATTGTATTTACTAGTGCAACTTATAACATCCAAGTAAAAGATAATAAAAAAAGTCAAAAACAGAATCACAGAGTGATTGAATTATTTGGCCTCAACACCAAACGATATGTCTGGTGAAAATTGAGTACAGCTCACTATCCAAATAAGACCATTCCTACAGTAAAGCATAGAGGTGGTGATATCCTAATATGGGGTTGTTTCTCTGCAGCAGGGACTGGAGTACTTGTCAGGATAGAAGGAAAATTGATGGGGCAAAATACCGTCAAATTCATGAGGAAGATCTGCTGCCCTCTGCCAGAAAGTTGCCAATAGGAAGAAGGTTTACCTTCCAACATGACAATGGCCCAAAGCACACAGAAAAAATGACCACACTGCGGTTGGAGAAAAAAGTGAATGTCCTTGCATGGCCTAGTCAGACCCCACTGAAAATCTGTGGAATGACTTGAAGACTGCAGTCCACAAATGATCGCCATCAAATGTAACTGAACTTGAGCAGTTCTGCAAAGAAGAGTGGGCAAATATTGCAAAGTCTAGATGTGCAAAGTTAATAGAGATATATCCCAACAGACTAAAGGCTGTAATTAAAGCAAAATATGGTCCAACAAAATACTGACATACGGGGGTGATCCTTTTTCCTACTCAGTGATTCTGTTCTTGATTTTTTTTTTTTTTTTTAATTCTGACATGTTGGTATTATATCTTTCACTTAGGTGTTATAAATTGCACTGAGTAAACACAGCCGGATAAAACAAACACTGTGTCTGTCTTCATTTCAGGCTGCAAAGCAACAAAATATGATTATTTTAAAGGGGGTGATGCTTTTCTATGCCCACTGTATCCTGTATAATAATAATAGACATACAAGTGGACCTATATATTTTAACGAAATTATTTTTTTTTAGAAGTCACCCTCTGCTTAAATCTCCCCGAATCATGCCCCTGCAGGTGCTAAAAACTTGTCATATCTTCAGTAGAGGCATTTCTAAATGGTTGATGTGCTGCAAAAGTGAAAAGCCCTGATGCAGCGATAAGAGCTGCTCCTGTACTATGCAAGTCTTCAGGCAGATTTTTTCAAGGTACATTAGTTACCTCTGGCTTCACCTTGTGCATTGCAGTAATGTTCCATATAGCAGATGCTGGGTACATTGTGTTATAGTGACATTCTAAATGAAAAGAAAACACACAGTATCTGTCAATATACAATGTGTTGTGGTGTGCTGTTATGCCAGAAATGCTGCAGGTGCGGTTTGTGCGGTCAGATGCTCTGCCAGCCCAGGTTTAACCACTTCAATACTGATCACTTCCACTCCTTTCATGACCAGGCCAATTTTCAGCTTTCGGCGCTGTCACACATTGAACAACAACTGCGCAGTCATGCAACACTGTACTCATATGAAATTTGTATAATTTTTTTCCACACAGATAAAGCTTTCTTTTGGTGGTATTTAATCACTACTGGGCTTTATGCTAAATGACCAAACATGACCAAAAATTAAAAATGTTTCTTTTTTCCTTTCTGTTTGCAAATAAGTAATCTTTCTTCATAAAGTTAGGCCAAAATGTATCCAGAAACACAGTCACATCTTCAGAAATCATTTATTATTGCATGATAGAAATCCAGTATAGAAAGACACTTTTGCATTTCAGCTAAACAGCCTTAATCATGGCACCTGTAGCCACTGCCCCCTTGGGGGTTGCTGGTTGTAGTAGTTCACCTGCTCACACTGCCCTCAATCACTCTTCTTGCTTGCATCCGGAGTCAGAAAACAGGCTGGCTCTTTGTTTTTTTTATTAGGGGGTTAAACTTGGATGGGGTAAGGGATGATTATGTAATGCCAAACGATCAACAGTTTTTTTTACACGGGACCACTATATACACTCTTGCTTCTCAAATACCTCCTTGTTCCTCTCTCCTGCACAACACTTGCTTCCGGCCTAGCTAGCACATGGTGAGGCCTGCTCTGGCGTTGACCAGGCCTCAGTAACTGCTTTTTGCAGGCAGAGACCACGGGCCCCTATAGTGTAGAGAAAGTTTGAAGAGTGTTAGGCGGCCTGATGGACTACTGCTCCCAGCCCATCCTCCTCCAGGCCTCACCAGTCTTCAGACTGCAGTCATCTGCACACTGCCCATTGACACCAAAGTCCCAGTCTCTTCCTGCACCTCTTTCAGACTGTCTTCCTACCAATCTGCTGCAGAGTGCATCTCCACTTCCCTGGGCTGTGTCACTCACTGACACTTGGAGAATTCCTCCTGTAGGCCCTGCTGGTAATACTCTCCTCCTGCTGTCCTTTCCTGCTCTCTCCTTGTGACTCTCCACCAGGATCTCTCACCCGATTGCACCCAGACTGGAGACTTCCTCAAGGCCCCCGACAGCCTTCAGTACTCTGTCTCCATTCTCCAACTTCCACCCAAACTCTCCTCTCAGACTGGGCTTCCCCAGGCTATTTGAGAAGGCCTGCCCCCCGCAAATCCAGGTTTCCGTACTCTAACACAAAAATCATCATCTAGCGCCTACCTAACATAGAGGGTGCTACACTCACCCCCCACCAAAAACCAGCTGGTTCCTCAGCTGGGAAATTTTGAAAACACACTCCTGGGCCCAGGAGTAAGGGCATCCCATAACCTAAAAATTGGAAGGGGGGGGAAGGGAACAAACTTGGAAGGGGGAATATGCAAATAATTTACGCACAAAAATAGATATACATTTCTGTAAATTATTTACACCTGTACTGCATGACCAAATTTTCCTATCACTCCTGAAGCTAGCAGCAACAAAACACATCTTTGAGCCAGAGCACCACTCACATGAGAGGGATACTCTGCTCACAAAATAGGAATCCATTTTGGCTCTCGCCGGATTGGATGGACAGCTGTCCCATCCCAACGATCCTAAGAGAAGACAAACATCCTAAACTACACACTAACTAAGCAAAGCAAACAGTCTACTGGAATGGAGTTATGGACCTCCTAGCAGAACAAATAACAACACACATTAACATTTCTGTACCTATCTAGTCTGCCAGCGAGGGGTTATATCCCATTGGCAGAAACAGTAGAAGAAAAGCACATCAAGAGAAACATGTACATTTGTACTCAGAGTCAATAGAAGCTGATTATGAGAAGATAACCTGTATGAACAGTGACCTGCGGTGTGCCCTGGTCACGAGTTCAGTATGCCTAAAGTGGGCATACCCGAGGTGTAATGAAAGGGAACTTTAATAAAAAGGGGAAGGGAAGGTGGGGAAACACCGGAAATGACGCCGTGCCATCCAGTGGGAGGAGGCTGGCTTATATGAGGCCAGACTCCTCCTACAAATTCAGGCTGACCTTCGGTCAGCCTTCCTATTTGTACTCAGAGTCAATAGAAGCTGATTATGAGAAAAGAACCTGTATGAACAGTGACCTGCGGTGTGCCCTGGTCATGAGTTCAGTATGCCTAAAGTGGGCAAAAAGACACTGCTAGGATGCAGGCAAGAAGTTTATTATGATAATACAACCACTTCACCAAACGAGCAAAAGCCCTGGACATTACTATGTGGCTCTGGCATATATTTCACGTAACAGGTGGATTCCACCTGCCCCGCTTCCTGATGATATGAACAGGTACACCTTGGCGTGATGCAGCTGACGCTGCTCCCATCCTGAAAGAACGGCCCGTGTACTGTCTAGGATTCATGCCAGACCTACCAAGCAATAAGCTGACATGTTTGATGGACTGAGCTGTCATGAGGTGCATGCCGTGAAAGGGTAGCAAGGGGCCTTCCTTAGACTCCCCATGTAGCTGAGCCAGGAGAGCCTCCAAAATTGATTACAACGTGATAAGCGTCAGCTTCTAAGTTCTCTGAGCCTTGTGTGATGGTACCGAAAGATGTGAAAATACCATGGAGTGAGAGCCAAATTGCCTATGAAGAAAGGACATTACTGCCAGGGAGCTGGACCTGCCTTTGTTGATGATTTCAAACAAGGCCTGGTAGTCGGAATAAGACGCTACTGTATTCCCAGACCACCAGTGACCCCATGCCTGAGCAGCTGTCAATTCCAGCCTGCAGCAGGATGTCCACAGCTTCCGAATTGGTGGTTGCCGAAAATAAATTGTGGCAACTCGAGGTGGCCTGAGGAAGGGTTATGACCCTTGATGGATGACCTGCCAAACACACCTGTAAGGCTGCACATCCACCTGGCCTAGTCATGACCCCTTGGACTGCTTCTGAAAACAGCAGTCTGCTGATGGGCCCTGAAACAATTAGAGCAACTAGCAGTAGCCCGCACTGACTGTAAGGCAGGGCCCTTGGTTGAAATGTAGCATACCTGTGATTTGTCCAAAACGTGTGGGGCAACCCAATTCGTCACGGGGGTTGATGCTGCCTGGGACCGCGGAACCACTCAGACCTGGCCTGCTAACGCCAGGAGCTGCCGTTGGCTCCACATTAGGACACCAAAAAGTGGTATGCGTAGAAGGTTGACAGTTCGTGCAAACAGGAGCTCTTGACCCTGCAAAGAGTCTGCAAAACAACTCCATATCCACGTAACCCTAGGAAATGGTGACATGATGCAGCATAAAGATGGCCGCTGCTTTGACTGGAAATGACCGGTAAGAATCATAAAAAGCCGATCTGCCGTATTTGTGCCCTAACTCCACTACGGCATATGTATAGTGACGTGGCGACCAAACGCAGTGTAACTTGCTCCGCATCAGAACCGGAAGCAGAGGGGAATAATCAGTCTGAACAGTTCCGCCTTGCATGCCTATGCTGGATAGGAAATGCCCCTGCGCTGTAGTTCTGCAATCAACTTGGAAACAGTCCATGTTCTGAGAAATGGTGAGCCCCCATGAACCAAGCTCTTAGCCTGAGAAGGAGGTACAGATGGGAAATCCACAATGTCTTCCCCCTGAGACATGGTCTAAATGAGCAAACAGAACACGATGAACATGGAACCTGTGACAGAAGTGACAAATACCCGCTGGTGATAGAACCTGCCCCTAGACCCAAATGTGGGATGCATACAATAGTGTACCAAAACCCCTGCTTGACGGTGGGTACCTGAGCCTGCATGCTCAACATCTACCCTTGACACAATGACCCTGTGAGTGAGTGGTGAACATGCCACGCCTCCGACCAAGCTTGTGAACCAAACAGCTTGATCCATTCCCTGAAGACATGACCAGTGACAGAGCACCAGGTGTGCCACCCCCTGATGCCACCCCAACTTGGTGTGCCATGGCGCAAAAAGACGTACAACTGTAGTGACCTGAGCAACGACTGATCCTGAAGGCAACCCCCAGCATCCTCCCCAGCCCTATCTAATCTGACCACCTATGAAAGCAGGGATACCTAGCGCCCTCCTCTAATAACTCACCAACTTGCTGCTACCTACTGCTACCCCTGAATGACCCTCCTGACCTTGGCCGATGACCAGAACTGGGAAAACAAGATGAGAACGCTACAACCCAATGCCTGCCTATGAAACGACAAAATGAAATGATGTGCTGCTGCCCTTCTCCGTGGCCCAGACTGGGTGAAGGAACAGTCATGAAATGTACCCCTGAAAAACCCTTTTCCCAACCACCTTCCTGAACTAGGACCGTGACCAGAACAGGAAAAAAACAAGACGAGAAAGTTACCACCCAATGCCTGCCTGAAACTACAAATAAAATGATGTGCTGTTGCCCTACTCCGTGGCCCAGACTGGGCGAAGGGACAGCAATGAAATATACCCCCGAAATGCCCCTTTCCCAGCCATCTTCCTGATCTAGGCCCATGACCAGAACAGGGAAAACAAGATAGAAAGCTACGACCTGATACCTGCTTGAAATGACAATGGAAATGGTGAGCTGCTACCCTTCTCCGTGGCTCAGCTGGACGAAGGGACAGGCATGAAATGAAACCCCGAACTTCCCCTGCAGCAACCACCTTCCTGAACTAGCACACTTGCACATACTGACCTGCGTTGATGATCCAGAAGCCACCTCAATGTCCTAACCAGAACAACCTACTCTTGCCTGCATCAGAAAGGACCGCCCTCCCTCAACTTGCTGCTGAATGAAACTAAGGAAGACACAAGAAGAAGGGCTACCACCTGGGTCTACCCATCCCATGATACATGAAATTCTTAAGCTGATGCCCTTCTCCATGGCCCAAAAAATGAGCGGAGGGACAGGCAAGAAATGTGAGAGACCGAACGAAATGCCCCCCCTGTCCTTGATCTGTTCCATGCTTGCGACAAATGTGCCCAGCTGAAGCTGGAACTGTAACCCTCCTCCGTGGCCCCAAAGTAGGCGGAGGGACATTTGTCTACATCCTAAGTAATGACACTTTTTATTTATTTTTTTTAATATGAAATGCCTTGTAGAGTCATGGAGAGTGAAATGACTACCGAACGTACTGACCTGCACCGATGATGGTCCAGAAAGCAACCCTCAACGTTCTATCTGCCGGATGACATGAACCTGACAATCATCTGAATCACAGAAATGTCAAACCTGGTGATGCCGCATACCACCACCCCCCCAATGAAATGAAAACAGGAAATGAGCCCGAGCTGTCATATATACATATTTTATTCATTTATTTATTTTTTTCAAGACCCAGATAACGCAATTTACAGGACATGGAACTGTCGGAAGACAATGAGCCACGCTTGCGCTGTAAGTGAAACCCCTGTGCGAGCCTACCCAGGGATGTGCATGGCCCCTGAGTGGTCCTACTGTCCCAGTGGAGCTGCCCCCTCCCCCGGCCGCTGGGACCTGACTGTGTAGCCAAGGACATGATGGGTGCCCTGGAGGGGGAGACCAGCAGTCCCCCTTCCAGTGGTAC
This sequence comes from Glandirana rugosa, assembly GCA_018402905.1. Taxonomy (NCBI): domain Eukaryota; kingdom Metazoa; phylum Chordata; class Amphibia; order Anura; family Ranidae; genus Glandirana; species Glandirana rugosa. The sequence goes on along the minus strand of BLSH010414105.1, from coordinate 143,883 downwards.
CGGTGGACCCTGCCTATGCAGAAAGGCATGCAGCCTGAAAAATGACACATGTTTATATGAAATGCCCTGGAGCTCCTCCCCCGGAGACCCCCGCATGGTGGAATGAACCCTGCTTGTGAGGATGATTCCCTCCCTTTGACCGTGACCGAGTGCTTTCCATGGTATGTACAGTTGTGTTCAAAATTATTCAACCCCCACTGAAATTGATTGTTTTGGTCGGTTTGACATTGATTATGATCATTCAGTCATCCTGCTTACAATTAAATCAAAGAGTGAACACAGTTCGATACGAAGTGCAAATTTTCGACAATATTGACATTTTCCTACAACATGATTCATGATTCTAACTTACAGTGAACCCCCAACTTATTTTGACTATTACTACACTCGAGTCTTTTCTGTAAACACCAATAAAGTAATATTTACAATACAATATAAACAGACTGGATGTGCACGGAGAAACTAAATTAACATTCGTCCTACTGACTTACTAGTATTAGTTACAGTTTGGCTGGTTTTGTTAGTTAAAGTCACCCCCAACTTATTAAAACTTGTGTTGACATGTATGGTACCTTTCGTGAGCCAGTGCCAGTTTCCCTCCCTTAGTAGGAGTGTTCGTCCCAAGTAAGGTGGTACGCCCCCAGAGGCCCCCTCCTCGAGGTCCCGTAAAGT
>BLSH010414105.1:96783-142338 GCA_018402905.1 Glandirana rugosa | reverse complement strand
TCTTTTCTCAGTTCCTCAGCAGTCACACGGGGACTTTTCTCCACTCTACGCTTCAGGTAGCGCACAGCAGTCGAAGTCAGCATCTTCTTTCTGCCACGACCAGGTAGCGTTTCAACAGTGCCCTTTGCCTTGAATTTGCGAATGATGCTTCCTATGGTGTCTCTTGGTATGTTTAACATCTTTGCAATCTTCTTATAGCCATTGCCCTTCCTGTGAAGAGTAATCACCTGTTCTCTTGTCTTCCTGGACCATTCTCTTGACCTCACCATGTTTGTAACCACACCAGTAAATGTCTAGGAGGAGCTGAGTATCACAGTCATTTTAAAGCTGCCTAATTGGTGCTTATTAGGCTTTATTGCTGCTCCCTGATATCCACAGGTGTTTTCAATGCCTGATTGAAAACACTTCATTGAACCTCTGTTCTTCACAGTGGTAGTCTTTAAGGGGTTGAATAATTATGTCAATGAAGAATTCACAAAATAAACATTTACTACTGTGTTACAAAACTAATTGATGTCATTTTAGTTGCATATGGTTCTTTAAGAAGTCCTTGTAGGATTTCATTCAGAATACAATTACAAATGTACACTAAATTCCCTAAAACCATTTACAGCATTGGGGGTTGAATAATTTTGAACACAACTGTACGCCCACAGCCAAAGCTGACAGGTTCCCCACCTTGATGGTGAAAGCCAGCCTGCCCCCCACCCCCACCTGGTGATGAACCCCTATAATGGCGATGACATGACATGTCATGACATGCCCCAAGCTCCACCTCCACAGCCCCTGGACGTGCAGGAGGGAATGTGTACTGCTGCCCCCCTCCCCCCCGAGAGAGAACCCGTCGGGAGTACCCGTCAGCCCTGCAAAATGCCCAGTGAAGGTGACCCCCACAAGCCATAATGAACGGCTGTTGGGGTGCCTGACTATGCCTGGATAGCCCGGATCCCAACCCTGACAGCTGAGCTACCCACCATGCATGAACTTCCTGATAGGGTCTGACAAAAAGTGGTAAAGCAGACAGTTGCTGCTGACCGCTCAAGGAAACTTGGCCAACCCCCCCCCCCAGCAAATCCTGAGACCACTTGCGCTAGTGGCCCCCGAGCTGTCCCTATGCCGGCCAATGCCTGCTGGTATGAGTGACATTGGGGGGTTGGGGTGAAGGAAATGTCCCAGTGCTGGTAAGTCCCCCTCTTGCCTTTGTTGTTTTTTTTTTTTTTTGAGAGGAATGACAGTTTCGTTGGATCCCGCAACTGAGTGTCTGCTCACTGACTTCTGGCGGTATGTCAGCGAGGGTCCAAAGACCGGGCGCAGAGAAGCTGCCTCCCCGGCTGTGTGCTGCTGCGGCCAACAGTGGCTAGTCGACGCCCGCAGAGATGCCAGCGGGCGAAATGCCGTTTGTTTCCGCCATCAATCGTGTGATGGTGATCGTGTGTAAATAACGGGCGCCCGGCCCGACTTACCCGACCCTCGTTCAAAACCCCCCTACGATCCGTGCAGAACAGCTTGCCGAGCCGCCGCACCGGAAGTGAAGAAAAATCCTGCAACCTCCCCAGAAACACCGGAAATGACGCCGTGCCATCCAGTGGGAGGAGGCTGGCTTATGAGGCCAGACTCCTCCTACAAACTCGGTCAGCCTTCCGATTTGTATTTTCTTTCTTTGATTGTTTTCAGAGTTCCTAATGGGAGGAGCCACCCCCAGACAACAGGTCTCAAAAAAACAAATGGGGAAAAAAAGAAAGAGTTATTTCAGAAAACAGATCTCACCCCATAGCATCTTTCAAGGAATGGAAAAAAACAAGATCCATCACTTGGCACATAGGGTGGCAGGCCGATCTGTTCCTGCAAAGGTTAGGGAGAAGCATACAGTCAGGTCCATAAATATTGGGACATCGACACAATTCTAATTTTTTTGGCTCTATACACCACCACAATGGATTTGAAATGAAACAAACAACTGCAGACTTTCAGCTTTAATTTGAGGCTATTTGCATCCAAATCAGGTGAACGGTGTAGGAATTACAACCATTTGTATATGTGCCTCCCACTTTTTAAGGGACCAAAAGTAATGGGACAGATTAACAATCATAAATCAAACTTTCACTTTTTAATACTTGGTTGCAAATCCCTTGCAGTCAATTACAGCCTGAAGTCTGGAATGCATAGACATCACCAGATGCTGGGTTTCATCCCTGGTGATGCTCTGCCAGGCCTCTACTGCAACTGTCTTCAGTTCCTGCTTGTTCTTGGGGCATATTCCCTTCAGTTTTGTCTTCAGCAAGTGAAATGCATGCTCAATTGGATTCAGGTTAGGTGATTGACTTGGCCATTGCATAACATCCCACTTCTTTCCCTTAAAAAAATCTTTGGTTGCTTTCTCAGTATGCTTCGGGTCATTGTCCATCTGCACTGTGAAGTGCCCTCCAATGAGTTCTGAAGCATTTGGCTGAATATGAGCCGATAATATTGCCCGAAACACTTCAGAATTCATCCTGCTGCTTTTGTCAGCAGTCACATCATCAATAAATACAAGAGAACCAGTTCCATTGGCAGCCATACATGCCCACGCCATGACACTACCACCACCATGCTTCCGTGATGAGGTGGTATGCTTTGGATCGTGAGCAGTTCCTTTCTTTCTCCATACTCTTCTCTTCCCATCACTCTGGTACAAGTTGATCTTGGTCTCATCTGTCCATAGGATGTTGTTCCAGAACTGTGAAGGCTTTTTTATATGTTGTTTGGCAAACTCTAATCTGGCCTTCCTGATTTTGAGGCTCACAAATGGTTTACATCTTGTGGTGAACCCTCTGTATTCACTCTGGTGAAGTCTTCTCTTGATTCTTGACTTTGACACACATACACCTACCTTTTGGAGAGTGTTCTTGATCTGGCCAGCTGTTGTGAAGGGTGTTTTCTTCACCAGGGAAAGAATTCTTCGTCATCCACCACAGTTGTTTTCCGTGGTTTTCCGGGTCTTTTGGTGTTGCTGAGCTCACCGGTGCATTCTTTCTTTTTAAGGATGTTCCAAACAGTTGATTTGGCCACACCTAATGTTTTTGCTATCTCTCTCTCGGTTTGTTTTGGGTTTTTTTCAGCCTAATGATGGCTTGCTTCACTGATAGTGACAGCTCTTTGGATATCATATTGAGAGTTGACAGCAACAGATTCCAAATGCAAATAGCACACTTGAAATGAACTCTGGACCTTTTATCTGCTCCTTGTAAATGGGATAATGAGGGAATAACACACACCTGGCCATGGAACAGCTGAGCAGCCAATTGTCCCATTACTTTTGGTCCCTTAAAAAGTGGGAGGCACATATACAAACTGTTGTAATTCCTACACTGTTCACCTACATTGTGGTGTATAGAGCCAAAAAGATTAGAATTGTGTCAATGTCCCAATATTTATGGACCTGACTGTACTCCAGCAGTCCTGTGTGGCTTACGTCTACCTAATTGTAGTCCTCCAACAGTCTCTAGGTGTAGAAACGTGGGTCAGACAGCCTTCTGCGGCTCTCCTCTTTTCCCTTGACTGAAATGGAGTAGCCCCTTGCCGGCTGATTGACTTTCACAACAAGGGCCTTGTCTCCAAAGATGGCATGCCCCAGGCTCCACCCCTTCTCTAGATCCACAAACCGATCCCACGCGTAGGATTCCTGTTTTCTCAGGGGTTTGGGAACATGTAAGAAGTCCCAAACCATTTTATCCTCCCATTCCGGAGCTCTCAACTATGTCCATGATTTGATGAGGAACGTAGGGGAAATCCAGGTCCCACTCAAGGTCAATTCTGTGGTGCACCTCTTGCTGGAATCCGGAAAGTCTGGGAAAGCCTTCCCTTTGCCTGGTAGAACGTAGGTGTCAGGAGATCTGACCACATAGGTACTAACCCTTGTCTGGGTGGTGGATGGTCTGTTTAGAAACCGGTGACTATAAGAGATAAGGGTTCCTGCAGCTTCACTTGTGTCCAGCTCTAACTCTGGCCCTCTCCCTCCTTCAGATGGGGTTTCTAAGCCATGGGAGTCCCCGGTCTCCCACTCTTCCTCCTCTGAACCCTCATCAGGAAATGACCATTCTGTAAGTCTTTCTAGAGACCCAAATTCAGCCTGCAGTCTGGGAGAACCCAAATCGATTGGTCTGTCCATGCCCTCCTCTTCCAACTGTCTAGAGGATGCACCCCCCTCCTGTACTATCTCCGTGGGACCAGGGATGTCAATGGACAGGCTTGTGGCTGGCATAATGGGGAGTACTAGTTCCTGCTGGGCAGTACTTACAAGTACTAGGTGCCCGACTGAGCCTTCAGTCACCTCTGTTTCTTCCTTCCCCAGGTCCTCTGTGTTTGCAGGGGAGCCGCCAGGCCGCAACTCCTTTCCGCCTTTACAGGGTGGTTCCAGGAACGCATTCCAGGATCTCTGCTTCTGTGGCATGCACAGCCTTGAACGCAGGTCCACATTAAACTAGCGTGGAACCTGCTGGATGGCAATTCGCTGCAGCAAGGGCTCATAGCAATGTGCACACCTGGCAGCTTGCTTCCAGCTTAGCTAGCACATGGTGAGGCCTGCTTTGGCATTGATCAAGCCTCAGTAACCAAATTTTGCAGGCAGGGACCACGGGCCCTTATAGTGTAGAGAAAGTTTGAAGAGTGCTAGCTGGCCTGATGGACTACTGCTCCCAGACCACCCTCCTCCAGGCCTCAGCAGTCCTCCCAATTGCATGCGCCTGCACACTGCCATTGACACCAAAGTCCCAGTCTCTTCCTGCACCTCTTCCAGACTGTCTTCCTCCCAATCTGCTGCAGAGTGCATCTCCACTTCCCTGGGCTGTGTCACTCACCGACACTAGGTGAATTCATCCTGGAGACCCTGCTGGTAGTACTCTCCTCCTTCTGTCCTTTCCTGCTCTCTCCTTGTTGTGCCTCTCCACCAGGATCTCACTCCTCCTGGACGCACCTGAGCCCCGGGCCGAGGTCCCCCCCCCAGACTTGGGACTCCCTCAAGGCCCCCGACCCAGCCTTCAGTACTCCGTATCTATTCTCCAACTTCCACCCAAACTCTCCTCCCAGACTCAGCTGCCCCAGGCAATTTGAGAAGGTCTGCCCCCTGCCAATCCAGGTTGGGGATTGGTCAGGGCTTCCCTAATACACAGCAATTCCACCTCTTTTGCCGCACTCCCCACTTCCAGAATTTTCTGAAAAAAACAGGAGGGGTCAACCAAAGAATGTCACCGCCTACAGTCACCAGCCACTCCCTGGACCACTCCCATGCCCAGAACCAAAACAAACAGGCCTGGCAGCAGCCAAGCCTGCCTAAATTTGCCTACTCTAACACAAAAATCCTCATTTAGCACTTACCTAACATAAAGGGCGCTACACACCTATGCTATGTATCCTCACTGTATGTCAATAGTATGAAATTATCTAAGGTAGAACCTTCCCACTACTGCTTTTAATGATTGCTCTTCTTATGTTTTTTAGTGATGTTACTGTTCTGCTGCCCATTTTTTCTCAGTTGGATAGGTATCTGTACCTGAGGGCCTGCAGTGCAAGGCTCTCCTGCTTCTGCTTTATTCATTCTGTGGATTTGTGCTTTCCTGCATCTTCTTGGCCATTATCCCACTAGACATCAGGTCTGACATCAGAAGGTAAAGCTGGGCTACTGTGTTAAGATGCAATGAAATAAAATAGAGGAGCTGACCTTGAAGCTTGATGTTTTTCAAATTCAGGTTGGTAGTAGTTCTTGTCAAATGGATCTCAGATGCTCTGAATTGGAGGGATGGCATGACTGTACATGTGTCTTCTTGAGGAGGGGGACTCACTGTGTTCGGAGGAAGAAAAATGCTGACTATGACCCTAAGAACACCATCCCTACAGTCAAGCACGGAGGTGGAAACATGATGCTTTAGGGCTGTTTCTTTGCCTCATTAAGGGGCCAATGAATAGGGCCATGTATTGTAAAATCTTGAAGGAGAACCTTATTCGCTCAACTAGAACACTGAAGATGGGTCGTGGATGGGTCTTCCAGCGTGACAATGACCCAAAACACACCGCCAAGGCAACAAAGGAGTGGTTCAAGGAGAAGCACATTAAGGTCATGGAGTGGCCTAGTCAGTCTCCAGACCTTAATCCTATAGAAAATTTATGGAGGGAGCTGAAACGTTGAATTGGCAAGAGACAGCCAGAAAACTTTAAGGATTTAGAGAACATCTGTAAAGAAGCATGGACCAAAATCCCTCCTGAGATGTGTGCAAACAAGGTCACCAACTACAAGAAACATCTTACCTCTGTGCTTTCCAACAAGGGTTTCTCCACCAAATACTAAGTCATGATTTGCTTGGGGATCAAATACTTATTTTACTCAATGAAATACATCTTCATTTATAGTATTTGTTTTATGTGTTTTTTTCTGGATATTTTGTTGATATCCTGTCTTTATCATTTCAAATACGCCCATGATAAAAATGATAGGCCCTTCATTACTTTGTAAGTGGGCAAACTTACAAAATCTACAGGGGATCAATATATTTATTTTCCCCACTGTGTATATTATATATAATTTGTATTTATTTATTTTTTTACATTTTTACATACTGCAACAGTGTATAGTGTGCAAGTATCAGGACTATGTAAGGTACAGTACAGCATGCAGCAGTCACTGGTATTTGTTGTTGTGTCCTATATATTGCTGGGCAGTAGGGGGAATTAAATAGACTGGCGGCAGTGATCTGTGGAAGAAAAAAGTCTCAACATTCTCAAAGACACTGTGGAGACTTCTCCCAAACCCTGGGTCCTAGAAATTAAAGTGGAACACAAGTTCCGCCTGCCAACACCCAGGCTAGACACTTAAGGACTGGAAGGATTTCCCATGTTAGGAACAGAGGACTTTTTTTGCGATTCTTTAACTTACAAGTGTGCGGTCGTGGGACATTGTACCCAAATGAAATTTACGTCCATTTTTCCCCACAAATAGAGCTTTCTTTTGGTGGTATTTGATCAGCTCTGCGTAAATTTCTAATCACCACTATAAACAAAAAAAGAGCAACAATTTTGCAAAAAAACTATATTTCTTACTTTTTGCTAAAATACATATCCAAAAAAAAAATAAAAAAACAAAAACAAATTTATACATTGGTTTTGGCCGATTTATATTCTTCATTATATTTTTGGTAAAAAAAACCCGCAAATGGCATTTATTGATTGGTTTGCACGAAAGTTGCAGCTTTTGCAAACCATGAGAATTAATTTCTGCCGTTTTTACAATTTTTTCTTTTACTAGTAATGGCAGCGATCTGCGATTTTTATCAGGACTTATAATATTGGGGCGGACATGTCGGACATTTTTGACACTTTTTTGGGACCAATGACATTTATACAGCGATCAGAAATTTAAATATCCACTGATTACTGTATAAATGTCATTGGCAGGGAAGGGGTTAACCTGCAGGGGGTGCTCTAGGGGTTAACTGTGTTCCCTGTGTGTGTTCTAACTGTATGGGGGCCAGGCTGGCAGAGGCACCAGAGATCTAACTGATCACAAGTACAGGGATCAGTAGATCTCTGACATGCTGCCTGTCAGAACGGGGAACCGCCGTGTTTACATTGGTAGTTCCCCATTCTGGCTCTGTCACAGGGCATCACGAGTTGCCGGCGGACATCGAGTCCGCTCGACACCGCGTCCCCGCTCAGGGAGTGTGTGGCGGGCATGAGCACGCGCCGCCGGCAGCGCGCGCTCGCCCCCTAGCCGCCACGCACGCAAGTGACGACTATAAGCAGCGATTTGAGGGACAGAGCCGCAATGTCGCCGCTTCTAGTTGCTACACGGTCGGCAAGTGGTTAAACTTCAAACATGTTGGACTTTGCTCATCTCTACTACCTGTTTAGTTGATGGTATTAGTAGTTTATACATATAAGATAACATCTCTTTATGCTTCCAGGTTAACTCAGAGGACTTGACGCAGAAAGAGAGTGTCCCTAGGAATTAAAGGGGATCACAAGTTCTACCTGACAACACCTAGGCTGGACTTCAAACAAGTTGGACTTTGTTCATCTCCCCTACATATTAAGTGATGGGTTTAGTAGTTTACATGAATAAAATATAATTTTATACTTCCAAGTCAACTCAGAGAAAGTGACACAGCAAGGGAGTGTCCTAAGAATTAAAGAGGATCACAAGTTTCAGCTGCCAACACTCAGGCTGGACTTAAAACATAGTCAAAAAAAATCTCCTGTGCTCAACAGTATTGCGATGGCAATGAAAGTGGCATGGAATTATGATTATTCACAAAGGAAGCACAGGCCTTGCTGCTCTCCAAGGGCCAGGGGACACCCAAAGGAAACACTTTAAAAGAATAAAAAGAGGGTGCACCAGCCTTGCGCATTACCCAAGTAAATTTATTGAAATTCAAAGGAAAAAATTATACTCACAAACAGAATAGAAATGAAGGCATATCAAAGTCCACAAAGGACCAACAGCAACCAGGTTATCAGGGCTACGTCCAACATGCCGGAGGACCCTATGGAAGCCTAATGCGTTTCGAGGGGTAATCCACTCTTCCTCAGAGCCACATTTTTTTTATAAATTATTCCTTTGAATTTCAATGAATTTACTTGGGTAATGCACAAGGCTGGTGCGCTGTCTTTTTATTCTTTGACAGTGTGCTTAAAACATGTTGGACTTTGTTCATCTCCCCTCCGTGTTAGGTGATGTGATTAGTAGTTTACACAAATAAGATAACATTGTTTAATGCTTCCAGGTCAACATAGAGGAAGTGACACAATAATAGAGTGTCCTAAGAATTTAAGGGCATCACAAGTTCCACCTAGTTACTATTAGTTACACAGACACTTCTGTTTAGGCGATATACAGCTGTGCTGTCATCCATTATCCTTCAAATACCATCATATTCCTTTTTGTAGCAGACCTAGATTTCTTTCCTTTCAGAAAGTATTCCTCCATGCACAGCTATGTCTCCTCACTGTTTATCCCACTCTTGTACACAAAGAAGGTTCCAGTTGGTCCCTGACATCTCTTGGCAATATAACCACACTAAATGAATTAGTCTAGCTTTCACTCCTGGAAATTGTTTCAGACCCTCCTTGCAAGCTCTGTGATTAAAGACAGTTGGCAAGATTACATTAGTGACAGAGAGACATTGTTTCTGTGTATGAGAACCAGTTCTGTGGTGAAATTCCAGTCCACTGAAGCAAACACTCAAAATACAATTTCCATTGGAAATTGTAATGTGTTAATAGTACATTTAAAATAGAATATGTAAACACTTATGCTACACATAAACACAATCCTAATGGGCAATATAATGTAATTATTTAAACTTTTCTATGGCGAGCGAACATAATATTTGTCAAAGGCGAGGCTTTGCAAGAAGTATGTGCACAATTACAATAATTACATATTATTTAAGTAAATAGTAAAAGTATATTAGGAAACAACACTCAAGGCCATTGTGCAGAATGCATGTTTGGGCCCCCTTTAAATGCCCTTTATTGATGCTATGTTGATTATACAGGCAATTTATAGCTATGGGTGCTTATTCTACGTATCATGGAATTAAACCTAAAAACAAAAAATTGATAGACAGTATAGCAGCTTGCCATTCCTAAATGTGCTGCCTGCATTATTTTATTTTATTTTTTTGCCCTTTATTTTCTTCTGGTGATCTGGCCAGTTACACAGTTTCTGTCTTTACCTGGATGTAATAAATAGCAGACTGCGAGCAGCAGCCAACATCAATTGGTCAACATAAAAAACAATAATTAATGAATATATACAGGGATGTGGCACTAACTCCAAATAATCAAAGTGCAAGAAGTGCAATGTCACGGTGAAGGAATATATACAACGTTCCTTAAAGTGCATACACAATATTACTCAGTATCACGTTGAAAAAATGTAACATTCCTTAAAGTGCATACACAATAATTAATACATACAATAAGGCATAATTATACATGTGCAAATATACTAAATAAATGAATATTGCGACCAATAGATGCAGTGAATAAAGTGCATATAAAAAGTCTCTTCAAATGTGCATACAAATGTGCAAAGTGTTCAAGTGCAGAGAAAATTCAGGGTGATGTGATCCCACTTGTTGCCACCTCTCACAATCCACTAGTCACGCATCTGTGTGATCCTCAGTGGTACTTCTCCACTCCTCTCCTTTCTATCATTGAATAGCACAGCAAGTTGGAACCCAGGCTGTAGCTGCAGATAGTGACAGTGGAATTTTCCTCTCCTCTGCTGTCCACGTCCTTCCGACCTGAAGATAGAAGGATCTCCATAGTGTAGTATTCCAAGAAATAATTTTTATTAAAAATTAGTAACTTACATAAAAGACTAGAAAAGTCAACAACAATCCAAATCTAGGACTTCCGGTCCCGACCAGAAGTAACGGCACCCAGCTCCTCCCAACATGTTGAGTCACTGATCACGTGACTTTCTCGAGGGTTTCCTTGAGATCCTTGAGAAAGTCACGTAATCAGTGACGCAACGTGTCGGGGGGGGGGGGGAGCTGGGTGATGTCACTTCCAGTCGTGCCCAAGACCGAAAGTCCTCGATTTGGATCGTTGTTGACATTTCTAGTCTTTTATGTAAGTTGCTATTTTTTAATAAAAATGATCTATTGGAATACTACACTATGGAGATCCCTTCTATCTTTATGTATGACCCCTGAATTAGAGGAGAGCATTATTATTACAAGTTTGCAAATTCAAAAACACATAAAAGAACAGAAAACAATACCTCGCCATCCGGCGCTAAACTAAACAATCCGGTTCCTCTCTATACAGTGTGGGGCTGTCCCCGACACCCGCAAAACTTAAGCACAGTGCAAACATTGTTTTTTTTTTAGTCCATAATTATCAGACAGAGCTCCCTCAGCTTTCTCCCTCTGAGATCCAGGATAGCGCTCACTTCCTGGTCATTAAATGAAGGTAGAGAGGGGTTTGAGTAGACCAGAAAGTCCGGGCTGGAACCAGCTCTACCATGGTGGCCGGCAAAACCCGGGTCGGACTCCTGCTAGTCGCCTCAAAATGATTGCATGCGAGGTGACAAGTATCGCCCATCCATTGTGGCGCCTCGCATAATGTCACATATCCCCCCCTCTGCTCAAGCCCCTCATGCGGAGCAACTGTCCCGACCATGCAGTGAGCCCGGGAAAGACCATCTGCATTATTTTGGAGCCTTCCAGCCTGGTGTTCCACTGAGAACTTAAACGGCTGTAGGGCCAGGAACTACCTAGTCACCCAGCTATTTTTCTCCCGGTTGTTACACATCCACTTAAGGGGATGGTTGGTGACTAGCCTGAATGACCTTCTGAGCAGGTAATATTTTAGGGCCTCTAAGGCCCACTTGATAGCCAGGCACTCCTTCTCCACAATGGCATAATTCTTTTCATGTCTATTAAGCTTCCTACTTAAGTAGACGGTCGGGTGCTCCTCACCGTCTCTGATCTGCGACAGAACAGCATCTAGTCCTAACTCAGAGGCTTCGATTTGAACCACAAACTCCTTTGTGAAATCTCTACACAAAGGGCTTGCTTCAATTTCTGGAAGGCCTTCTGAGCTTCAGGATTCCACTTAACCATTCCTGACCCTCTACCCTTTGTCAGATCGGTCAGAGGGACGCAATGATGGCAAAGTTGGGGATGAAGCGTCGGTAATACCCTGTAATCCCCAGGAAGGCTCGAACCCATTTCTTTTTCAGCAGTTGGGGCCACTTTTGAATGGCCTTGATCTTATTGGCATGCTTAATCAGACCCCTCCAATAACATACCTAAGGTATTTGGCCTCTTCTAGACCTATGGCACACTTTTTTGGGTTGGCTGTTAAACTTATTACCCTCAGTGAATCTACCACGGCCTGCACCCAGAGCAGATGTGATTCCCAATCTGGGCTGTGGATGACGACATCATCCAGATAGGCCGCTGCATAGGCCTAATGTGGCCTCAAAGTTTTTTCCATCATCCTCTGAAAGGATGCAGGGGCCCCGTGCAGACCAAACGGCAATCACTTGTATTGGTAGGACTCCTCGGGGGTAGAGAAGGCCGTTGTTTGCTTTACTGACTCCGTTAGGGGGATCTGCCAGTATCCCTTAGTTAGGTCTAGGGTTGTTATGTACCAGGCACCTCCCAACCTGTCCACAAGTTTGTCAACCCGCGGCATTGGATATGCGTCAAACTTAGACACTTTATTCAGCTTCCTGAAATCGTTACAGAAACGGATAGTGCCATCGGGCTTTGGGACTAGTACTATAGGGCTCAACCAGGCGCTGTGGGACTCCTCTATTACGTCTAACTCCAACATGGTTTTTATTTCTCATGCCACCGCCTCTCGTCTAGCCTTAGGTATTCAGTAGAGTTTTACATTTACACGGACCCCTGGTTGCGTGATTATGTCATGTTGTATTACAATGGTCAGTCCGGGTAGGGAAGAAAAAAAGTCTCTGTTTTTACTGACAAATTCCTTAATGTCGTTTTTGTTGCGTCAGTGACAAGGACTCGGTTATGGGGACATTCGGGGTCAGGGGTAACCTGTCCTTTTGGGGAGTGGGCACTGCCAATAAACTCTCTCTGTCCTTCCATGGTTTTAGGAGATTAACATGGTAAATCTGCTCCGGTTTCCTTTTTCCAGGCTAGTAAACTTTATAGTTTACTTCCCCTACTCTTTCCCTAATCTCAAAGGGACCCTGCCACTTTGCCAGGAATTTACTTTCGACTGTGGGGACTAGCACCAGCACTCCGAGATTGAAAGTTTGGGTTTTGGCACCCTGATTGTAAACCCATACAAGGGGCAGGACAGCTGTGATTCGATCCTGCATCAAGGACACATGCTCTGTGATGCTTCTATATGGGGTGGCCTCTCCTTCCCAAGTCTCTTTTGCAACATCTAGCAGCCCCCTGCAATGTCTACCATACAAGAGTTCAAAGGGGGAATACCCCGTAAACGCCTGCAGGACCTCTTGTATGGCAAACATGAGGTGCGGTAGCAAAAAATCCCAATTTCACCCATCTTTATCCACCACCTTTTTTAGCATACTCTTGAGGGTCTTGTTAAACCTTTCCACCAGACTGTCAGTTTGGGGGTGGTAAACAGAGGCACGGAGATGGGAGATTTTGTACAACTTGCACAATTCTCTGGTCACTTTGGACATGAACTGGGTACCCTGATCGGTCAAAATTTCTTTAGGTATCCCCACCCGACTAAACACCTGGACCAGTTCCACAACAGTATGGCCTCAGGAAACCGGGTCCAGGATCACCAGGATGTGCTGGTGTCCCCTGGCAGATTTTACTACTGGTCCCACGAGATCCATGCCAATTTGCTCAAATGGTCACTTCAATTATGGGAAGTGGAACAAGGGGGCTATGGAAATGGGGTGACTGGGCCATTTTTTGACACTCAGGGCATGATTCACAATATTCTTTGACGTCTGCATACAACCCAAGCCAGAAGAATCCACTAGCTGTTCCAGTTCGTCCTCCCCGTGTTTCACCACCTGATATAACAAATAATTTTTAAAAGCCATGTAGGGAAAAGACACTGGTTCCCCTTCTATCACCTTCACGTTTTCTCTGGCTCTGAGGAGAGTGACACCCCATAGCTGTACAGAAGTCCCCTCTCTGGACCTGTAAGTCAGGTACTACATTTGGTTCACTCTCACCATTAGGGAGAAAGACATGGTCTGGGTCATTAGCCCCCCCCCCCCCCCGCTGTGAGCTATCCGCCAGCTCCTTTGGCGCCCCAGTCAGTAGAGGAAAAGGAAAGGGGTCTCCTCCCTCCTCGGTCCTGCCATCAGTCTCCCCTTCCATTTGGCAAAATGGGTCTGGCAAGAGGTCTCGTGCTTCCGCAGCAGGGGGAGCTCTATCCTCCAGACTCCCTGTGCCTTCCCATAACCTCCAAAAATGTGGAAAATCCCTGCCCACTAAGGTTTCATAAAGCAGTGAAGGCACCACCCCCACTGAATGAGTCACAAGGGGTGTCAATCTCAACCACTGCCATCTGGTAGTCACGAGTGTCCCCATGGATGCAAATGACTCTGACAGTGCTAGGGTATAACCATGCTGGGTTTACACAATTTTTACCAATGTTACCACACTACACGAGTCAAGCAGTGCAGTAACTGGTCTCCCATCAACAAAAGTCACACACATTTGTTTCTCCATTTGACTTGAACATGATGCTGTATATGCGACCTGTGCAAAAAGAGAAAGATGTCTATTCACATAAGCATAATCACATGACATGGGTTTATCATTCAAGGAGCAATTGGCAGCAATATGGTCCAATGCATGGATTGCTAGCACTGTATATTACTGGTTTCAAATCAAAGTAGGCCTTTTGCGATTCGCCTGTCAGGAGAGGTGCCCACTGCTCTTTTGGCCATCCTTCGCGATCAGCGACTCTTTCAAAGGTCGTGAGGTACGCCTCCACGTCATCTACAGGTGTCTTCTTTTTCAGGTGGTAGCTGGCATGTACCATATTTTGTTCCACTGGCACAGGACTTGTGAACCCCTTCTTTAATAACACCAGGGCCTTCGCAAACTGGCAATTCATCTCTTGCTGAGCCATAACAAACTGTCGGGTTGCCTCCCATTGAGCCGCCTGTTGTACTGCGATAGCCTGGCGAGTCTCCATCCACTGTGTTGCAGCAGATTGTGCAACTTGGCGATTAGTTTCCTGCTGCTGGCGATTGTTCCCTTGTTGGGCTGCAGTGGCCTGTAACAGGGCTTTTACCACATTCTCCATCTTCCAGGAAGATGCCCACATTCTCCACCACGTGGGTGATTAGCTCATGGGGATCACTCTTCAGAGGAAAAGACTCAGCATGGAGGTCAGTTTCTTTAAAATTTGGTGGCTTGCCAGGTTTATTATTATAGGTTTGCAAGCTTAAAAACACATAAAAGAACAGAAAACAAAACCTTGCCGTCCGGCACTAAACTAAGCAATATGGTTCCTCTCTATACAGTGTGGGACTGTCCCCGACACCCACAAAACATAAGCACAATGCAAACCTTGATTTTTTGAGTCCAAAATTAGCAGACAGCGCACACTCAGCTTTCTCCCTCTGAGATCCAGGATAGAGCTCTCCTCTGCTCTCTTCCTTGTCATTAAATGCAGGTGGAGAGGGGTTTGAGTGCACCAAAAAGGTCCGGACCGGAACCAGCTCTACCACGGTTGCCGGCAAAACCCGGGTCAGACTCAAAATGATCGCATGCGAGGCGACAAGTATCGCCCGTCCATTGTGGCGCCTCGCATAACGTCACACCCCTAAATTGGAGGAGAGCTAGAGGGAGGTTGGAAGGATGTGGACAGCATAGGAGAGGGAAATTCCACTGTCACTATCTTTGTTCATTGCTAGGGTTTACATACACTTTAACACTGATAGTGAGACTTGCAGTGTTGAGGATTGAATATTTGATATGACTGACAATGTTCTTTCTCCTCTGAATAATTGCAGATCTCATCACAATCTTTTAATCTTATTTGTTTTTTACTCCCTACCAGTCTAGAATACAAAGCAGCTAGTCAGAAGCACTATGTAACAGTATCAACCTAATATAGACACAAATAATCATTTTCTATAAATATGAAGTGCAAGCAGCTAAGAAGAATAGTAGAAAATGAAACAGTTTAATAATGTAAATGGCCTAATGCAAACTCTCAGTAAAACGTATACCTAGTAAATGAATGTACCTAAAAAAAGGTTTAGAAATGTAAACTAAAATAGCAAAGCTTTACATGGACATTTATAATTCACATGAAAGGAAAACAAATGTCTGAAAGATCTGACGATTGCAGAAAGGTGACACTTTTATAGTAGCATTTCCTCGTATTATTATATTTCTGTAATTCCTCTGTAGCATATATTCAGGGGCTGATGGATTTTCAGCTCTCCAGTCTTCCTACTGGTTGCCTGCCTTGTAATTGCACCTAAATAACTCATCAACCCACTGACAATGGCAGACAGACTTCTGTTCCTTCAGTCCTTTTCTTTACAATTTATTGGCTCAATGGCTCAGAGAGGGGGTTGGGGTACAGGATACCTAAAAACAGCAGCCCAATGCACAGAAGACTTCCCAGTGAACTCTTTTGGCCCAACAGGCTACTATCTTTCAGTCATTTATTCTGCTGCCACAGCCTAATGTAGAACTATGTGGGCCCATATGGAGGCTGCCTTTAAAGAATATCTAAACCCAAAAACAAACATGTGATATGTTACAACTTACCAATCCTTACATGTCATTACTTCATTCATTTTCTGTTTTTAGTTTCGCTTTTTTCCATTTTTACTTGGTGACCCAGCCAGTGATACACTTCCATGTTAGCGTGGCTCCTCTGTCTATGGAAGAGCAATGGTGACACCCTTGGACAGCAGCACTTTCTGGAGAGGTTGGCGTTAGACTGGTGGATTTAGATGGACTTAACATAAGTGACTAACAAATGAAGACCTAACTCCAGCTAACAATTTTGAAGAAGTTACAGAAACAGTCTTTTTTTTCTTTTATGATAAAGTTTTTCGCTAAAAGAATAAAGGCCGACTAGAAAGTTGAAGGCTGACCAGAAAGTTTAAAGGCCTGAAAGTTGAAAAATATCAGCAGGGTCAACAGGTACAAACAAACTGAAGTTACAGGAGGGACGTGGAAAAATAAACTACTTTGCTAATACTAGTCACAGACTGCATCATATATGCCATTCTTTTGCCTATAGTACTACTTTAGGTATCCTTGGCTTCTGCCACAGGCCAGTTTAGGACACTCTAGACCCAGACTGGCAGCTAGGAAACAACTCTCTTTTTTGTCACTGGCTTCCTCCTCCAGGCAAAGGGCCTGAAAGTCAAAGACTGGACCTGACTGGACCTCTCTGGAGCGAAACCACTACAGGCAGCAGCCTTGTAGGGAAGGACTATAGACACATCCTCACTAGACAAAGCAAAGTCAAGGACTCTTTTAGAAGGTCTTTTATTCTCTTCCCTTGGCCCACATCACTGGCATAAAGCCTGAATTGATTGACCAAGGCAGGATAAATATGCACAATCTAATAAATTGCATCTTCCCATAATATCCACTGGAGAACACTTATTAGTGGCAGGCACAAGTATACAATGTTTTTGGGTTTAGGAGAACTGTAACAAACCAAGATAACATAAACATGCTTAGGTTGGCTAAAGCCTAGCTGCAAATGCTTAGATTAAACTAGGGACAATCCAGCTCAACTTGTATTTCCACTTTTGCCGTCAAATTAAAAAAAACACTATATTTTTGTTATGTGTTCCCATTCATACAACATACCAAAAAATGGAGAAAAAAAAGCTTACCTTTTTAGATGTTTCTCAGGATAAGACCTCGTGGTTGACTGAAGGATTTTTGAACAAATGTCAGAGTGAGGCTGTCCTAAGGGCAGGCTGCGTTTCTTCTCATTGAAATACAATGCAAGAAGCCTAGCTTCTAAACCTTTAACCCTTTGATAGGACAAGCATTGCTTAAAACTTGTTTTCAAATGATAGTTAGGATCCTCACAGGGCACAGGGCAGTCAGGGTTATTTATAATAAACTCAGCTATCCAGCCTCCTGATAAACAAAGAGGATTTTAAAGTGCTGGAGTTTCCACAACAGAACATCTAAAATGTAGGCTGCAATTTTTAAATATTATTTTAAGTGCTGCTATGTGAATGAGAACATGTAACAAATGTAAAGTAGGTATTATCCCTATTTGGCTGCAAAAGTAGAAATACATTTTAAAGCAAGGTTCCTACAATTCTTACAGTATTAGTGAAAAGCATTAGAAATACTAATAAATAGGAATGGGCCAAACGATTCCCTGTTCGTTTCGCACCAGGACTTTCGAACATAGAAAAAGTTCATAACTGAATAACGAACTCCATTGAAGTCTATGGGACCCGAATGTGAAAAATCAAAAGTGCCCATTTTGAAGGCTTATATGCAAGTAATTGGACATACAGTGGTTATGGGGGTCCGGGTACTGCCCTGAAGGACATGTATCAATGAAAAAAAATGTTTGTAAAAAACTTCATTTTTAGATGAGTAGTGATTTATTGATGCTTAAAGTGAAAGCATAAAAATGAAAAATTCCTCTCAATATAGTGTCCGGGGGGTCCCCTTAGTCTACCTGTAAAGTGGCACATATGTATCATGTATAGAATCTGCTTCAGCAATAATTGCATTTATGAAGCCCCAAAAAAATGACATTTTCCCTGCAAGCTTCCTTTATTTTGTAAGCAACAGCTAGGAGAGCCAGTCTGTATGATGAGGCCACAATTTAGTGCACTGGGAACACGATTAGATATTTTTTGTATAAATTCTGATGTCTCTTCCACAGACTTTGGATAGAATTAACAGGTGCGGAAAAATTGGACTTTGGGTGTCGGTGTGTCAGGGCTGGGCTCAGCTCTCCCTTCTCAGAGCAAGGTGCTCAGCTGAGGGTTAATTGCCAGTCTCAGCTTGTACTCTGTCTCACCTGATGACCATATCCTGCCTCGTTAAGCCAGCTCTGCTGCTATATTAACTGCCTGGATCAGATCGCAGATGCCTTTGCCTTGGTCAACATCTCTGGAGAAATCTCTGCTGTGTTTTCCTGTGATAGACTTTGCCTATTTGACATTCCCTTCTAGTTCCGGGATTCAAGACCCCGCTCAGCTTACTCCCCTCCTGGCTCCTGACACTGCATGCTGTTGTTTGACCTCACTGATCTCTGGACTCCTGTTTCACTGGCTTGCTCTGACTATCTGCTCTGGTTACTGAACCCTGGCTATGTTTTGACCACGTTTACTCTGTTCATATTATGTTACCTTTTTATTAAAAAGTGTGATTTTACTGCACTTCTGTCCGAGTTATAGTTCCTGACAGTAGGCGAAGGCCATGAATTCAGAATATGCAGACAATCCACTTGCTGGTAATATTTTTTCCAGATTGGATGAGCAGGATCATCGCATGGATCAGTTTGCCATAGCGTTACAAACGCTCCTGAATCACATTGCTCACCTGGTTCTTCCTACAGTGGCCGTTCCAGCACAACCTGTGTTGCAGGCCGCCCCTGCTGATGCTCAAGTTTCTGTGCTGGTACCCGCCTCAATTATCACCTATATAAGGGGTATGTCTGGTTCTGCTCCGCTTCCCCATCGATTTGGGTGCAATCTAGTTCAATGCAGAGGGTTTCTCAACCAGGTTGGGATATACTTTGAGATGCTGCCCCAGGCATTGCCCACGGACATAAGCAAAGTAGGCTTCGTGATTTCTTTGCTTTCTGACAGAGCCTTGGCCTGGGCAAACCATCTATGGGAGAAGCAAAAACCCGTTGTCCAGCGTTACTCAGAGTTTGTGGCCTCCTTTAAAAGGGTATTTGAGGTTCCTGCACGCTCCACTACCACTGCCAAAAGCCTCATGTCCAACAGTTGCCGATTATGCCATTGAATTCCATACTCTGGCAGCAGAGGTTGCTTGGAATAATGAGGCTCCCGTGGCTGCTTTTTCTCATGGTCTCTCGGATAACATCAAAGATGAGATAGCAGCCCGAGACATACCTACTGAGCTGGAGAGGTTGATTACGTTTGCCATTCTCATTGACTCCACACTCCAAGAGAGACCTTCCTTTAAGGAGCACTTGCAGAAGCCTCCTGTGCATTTGGCTTCAAGCTTTGTAGTCCCACCCGTGCCTCCCTCACCTCCCATACCTCCTGGTTCCGAGCCCGTCAGTGAAGTAGAACCCATGCAGTTGGGCTTCACATGTCTCTCTGCGGATGAGAGAGTCTTTAGGAGGAGGGAGAGATTGCGCCTTTATTGTGGCCAGGCAGATCACTTTTAGAAGTCTTGTCATACCCGTCCAGGAAACACCTACACCCAAGGTCCTGTAGGGGACAGACTGTTAGGGGAAGACCTGTGCCCAAGGACCTGTTGGCACTTTTGCTCACTTTTGCGCGCGCGTCCATGTGCGCCCGTGCGTGTCGGGAGCGGTGCCAAACAACCCTATGTAAGCTGAACGCACCCTGCAGCAAGTGCTGTCTGATCTACAGCATTTGTGTG
Source organism: Glandirana rugosa (assembly GCA_018402905.1). Taxonomy (NCBI): domain Eukaryota; kingdom Metazoa; phylum Chordata; class Amphibia; order Anura; family Ranidae; genus Glandirana; species Glandirana rugosa. The sequence goes on along the minus strand of BLSH010414105.1, from coordinate 122,284 downwards.
TGTTCCTGAAGCGACCTGCTTATCTGTTGACCGTTTCCTGTGACCCGGCTTATGTTAACCTTGCTCTGATCTCCGCCTGCACCGACCCCGGCTTCCACGACCACTCCTTTGCCTCCTCCCTTGTACCTCTGCTGCCAACCTGTTAACGAACTCTGCCTGTACCCGACTACTCTTGCCTGCTCCCTTGTACTGCACCACCAGCCAGTTGCTGACCCTGCCTGTACCACCATTCTTCAAAACCCGCACGAGACCAGAAGAGCTACTACAACTGTCACCGGTGACCAACTCAACCCTCGTGCCATCCTCACTCATGGACCTCCTATTTACTCTATCAGGGGTTCACGAATCAGGGTCGCAAGGGAGGTTACCCCTGCGTAAGTCAGACTCCACTACCAGGTACGTGACATGTACCTTAGGTGGCGTTGTTATGTCCCCAGTTATCCAAAAGCCCCTGGTTTCAGTTAGCCTTTCTTGGTCTGAGTCGTCTATCAAGATACAGGCTCTAATAGACTCTGGGGCTGCAGGCCTGTTCATAGATAGTGCCTTTGTGTCTAGGCACTCAATCCCGCTGCAGCTTTGGGCTACTCTCCTTGCCATTGAGGCTATTGATGGGAGACCTCTACAGCCTGCCCAAGTGAGTCATGAGACTTCTCCGTTGACCATGGCCGTAGGGGCTCTTCACCATGAGATAATCCAATTCCAAGTAATTTCCTATCCTCATTTTCCGGATGTTATTGGTTATCCTTGGTTACAGAGGCTTCATGCTGAGGTTCTTTCCTAGTCACCACAATGCAGTAAGACATGTTTTCAGAAAGTGGCTAAGGTTTTGTGTACCTCTTCACTCTCCTCCCTGCTGCAGGAATACAGCGAATTTAGCAAGGTCTTTGATTAAAGCGGAGGTCCGGGCTAAAAAAAAAAATTAAAAGTCAGCAGCTACACATACAGTAGCTGCTGACTTTTAATATTAGGACACTTACCTGTCCTGGACTCCAGCGATGTCGGCACCCGCCGCCGATCTTCGGATCGGGGGACGGGTGCAGCCGCTTCCATCGTGGGTAAGGGAACCCGGACGTGTAGCAGTACAGCTTCACGCCGGGCACCTTACCGCGCATGCGCGAGCTCTGCCACGCTCTGCTACTGGCCAGGCGGCCAGTAGCAGAGCGAGCAGGGAGGAGGGAGCCGGCTTCTGACGTCATCTGCCGCGTCCGCCGGCCAGAACTCCCGGAAGTGTGGAAAAGGACACCTGTCTAAAGACAGGTGTCCTCTTCCCCCTCCCCCCCGAAAGGTGCCAAATGTGACACCTGAGGGGGGGAGGAATCCAACCAGCGGGAGTTCCACTTTAGGGTGGAACTCCGCTTTAAGGTCAAGCTGGTAGTTTGCCTCCACACCGGTCATATGATTGCGCAATTGACCTTCAACCTGGTGCCATACCCCCTTGTGGCCGGGTTTATCCTTTTTCTGTCTCGGAGGATATAGCCATGGAGGAGTATGTCACATACGCACTTTCTAGAGGATTCATCTGCAAATCCTCGTCTCCTGCTTTTGCTGGCTTATTCTTCGTGAAAAAGAAGAGTGGTGAACTGAGACCTTGTATCGATTATAGGGGTCTCAATCGCTTCACGATTAAGAATGCTTATCCGATTCCGTTGATTACGGAGTTATTTGACCGCCTCAAGGGAGCAACAGTTTTCACAAAGTTTATCTGAGAGGGGCATACAATCTTGTGAGGAACAAGGAGGGCGATGAGTGGAAAACTGCATTTAATACCAGGATAGGCCATTTCATGCGTGATTTGAATGATAATTCCTTGGGAATACTTCTCCAGCATGACGCCAGCAGTACTAATATACATTTCTTAGACATTAATATAGAGGAATATAGAAAAATGGATCCCTTGTTACCACGAACCGCAATGGGTATATTTGGCAGGGCAGTTGTCATCACCCTAGCTGGTTGAGGGCTGTCCCTAAGCAGCGGTTTATCCGCCTGCAACAAAACTGTACCCATAGTGAAGACTTCCTAAGACAAGCTTCGTTTTTGAAAAAAAAGTCCCTTGACAAAGGGTATGGCGAGGAGGATTTAGATAGGGTCATTACGGAGGTGGGTACTATGGAGAGAGAATGTCTTCTCACCAATAGACCCAGATCAGAATCCACTGAGAAAAAAGGATTTCAAGTTCTCCTTTCTGACCACTTATTGCCAACAGCACCATCAGATTAAGAAGATTATGGGTAGACACTGGGAAGTTTTGAAGAACGATAAGGTGCTTGGCCACCTCTTAGATTACAAATAGCCAAAAACATTATTTTGAACATCACAATAGAGATCCTAAGGGAACCGCATTTGTGGTTATCGATCGCTTCACTTCAAACTGGAGGGGCAGTTTTGTGAGGCGTGAGATATCACAATGTGAGACACGGTGGATCTTTTATCTCAAGAGTTTTATTCCCTTTGGCCTAAACATAGACTGGGACATCAATTGTTTTATTAACAATGGATAAAGGGTCCCAGTCTGCGGACATTGGCCTGCGTTGGTTATAAAAAGATCTTGCGCCTTGTGGCCTGCGTCGGTTATATAAAGATTTTGCGCCTTGTGGCACCCTTCCCTCCTTCCTTTTATTCTCTTATTCTCCTATGGACTCACCTAATTGCATGAATCTGGTATCTGGTATGTTTATGTTGCCTTGATTTTATGTGATTATATTATTGCTCTGTCTTTATATATATATTATTTTTATTCGGAGTTAGCCAGGTTTTTTTTGTCTTTCCTCCATCATCCCTTGACAATTTTGGTCCTCCCCCTGCCCCCCTGTAGGTTACGGGCGCTGCAGGCGCTGCATAGTGCTGTTCCCTTGGGAGGGGTTAAGGAATGACATATTAAAAACTATTAAAAAATATTAAGAACTATATAAAAAACAATCATGGGAATGAGATTGTGTTGGATTGTTTTACCTAATACTTTGTTCTATTTATTGTTTTCCAGTCATGCTAGGGATGTGCTTTTTGTTCTCCTTCTATTACCCTTTGACATTTCTGTCCCTCCCCGGGCCTCCCTGTGGGTCACGGGCTCTGTATAGTGCTGTTTCATTGGGAGGGGGTTAGGGAGAAAAAAAATTATCATCAAAAATCATTATGGCAACAATATGCCCTATTGTTTTATCAATGTATTTATTAATATTTTTCTATCTTATATGTATCTTGTGCGTATAAGTGGTATTGTCCCCTGGTCTGATGAGTGGAGCCGTATGGGTGGGCGGTTCTTTTCTCAGTCCAGCAGCTGATTAGACAGGGACTTCTAACTCCATGCTAGTTCCGGCCATCCAGCTATTTATTTTGTGTGTCATGATGCCTAGTACACGCCTCTGAAGACAGCCGATTAGCTGAAACGCGTCAGTCGGTACTACGGCATCTGGATGCACGCCAAGGAACTGTGCTGTTTGCTTTTTATGAGACCTGCTGTTTTTACAACTTATTGTTGTAAGTAGATTTTTAATAAACCGTTTAGGATATCTGATGGGCTTCACTATGGAGTTTTCTTTTATCCTTCTTGGTGCCTATATGAGTGAGCCTCTGCAGTGAGATCGAATTCCATCCTTGGTTCCTATGAACTGAAGTCCCCAGTTTGAAGTGACATCCTTGTTTTTGATGTTATCTGGCTGGCCTCTGATAATTAGAATTGCCTGGCACTTGGGTGTTGTGTGCTTTTTCTCAACTGGTGTATGGCTTGTGGTTCTCTGGTGATAGGCTTGTGTGAATTCAGATGTTATGGAGCTTCACTATGAGATTCTTTTTTCTCTTCTGTTGCTAATACCATCCTCTGTGAGAGATACTCGCTCCATCAAGCTGGGAGGAGTCGTGTGAACATCTCTGAAAGCAGTATCTGGTGACCTAATTCCACATGCGATTTATATTTGATATCTGGTAAGGAGACTTGCTAGATCTATTCCTTAGATCGTGCTGGTGTCCCCTTGTGGAAGGCTGTGGCATTGCATTTATTTTTTGCTTTTAAGAAAAGACTGTACTTGCATATGGTTTTATCAGGACTGTTTCTGAGATCATTATATGTGATTTTAGCGCTGCATGCTGGAAATACATAGGCCATTACAAATACCTTGTAACGCCGTTTGGTCTTTGCAATGCTCTGGCAGTTTCTCAGGAATATCATCAACGATGTCTTCCGAGATATGTTGCAGCAATGTGTGGTGGTTTATCTCGACGATAAGTCCCTAGAGAGCCACCACACAGATGTCTGCTGTGTGCTTCAGAGGCTGAGAGAGTGAGTGTGAGTTCCATCATGAACAGGTTAAATTCCTGGGTTATGTAATTTCCACTGCTGGTTTTTCGGCGTACACAGAGAAGCTATCGGCAGTTCTACAGTGGCCCCGACCCGTGGGGTTTACGTCCACTACAACATTTTCTTGGCTTTGCCAATTATTATCGAAGTTTATTCATAATTTCTCGTCTCTGGTCAAGCCCCTGACTGATATGACCAGAAAAGTAACCCACAGAATTGGTCTCTGGAGTCCATTAAGGCTTTTGAAAGTCTCAAGGCTGCCTTTGTTTCTGTTCCTGTGTTGGCACATCCGGATCCTATATTACCCTTCATCCTTGGGGTTGATGCATCTGAGACTGGAGTTGGTGCCCTTCTGTCCCAATATCCCACCTCCGGGAGCTCTATGCATCCTTGTGGCTACTTTTCCAAGAAGGTACCACTGTTCTGGTTCTCATTTTGACTGACCACGAGAATTTCACATTCTTGTCTCAGGCTAAATGCCTCTCCCCCAGGAAGGCACAATGGGCTCTGTCCTTGTCAAGCTACAATTACATAGTCTCATTTTTACCCAGTACTAAGAATGTAAGGGCAGATGCATTGTCGCAACAGTTTTACTTCGTTTCCAAGATGGAGTCGGTTCCTGTACCTGTGATACCTCCTGATCGTATTTTGGCTACGGTTCGTACCAGTCTCACTTCATCTTTGGGTGACAAGATCCTTGCTGCTCAGATCCAGGCTCCTCCTGAGAAACATTGTGACCACTGCTTTGTCCCAGAGAGTCTCCGTACTGCTGTGCTCCAGACTTACCATTCTCCTTTGGTATGCAACCGCTTCACCACCTTGGTACCACGTCCTCATCCTGTTCAGGCTGAGAACCAAGAGGGGTGTGAAATACAATCTATCATTGACTCCTGTAGGTTCCATGGGCACATACAGGACCTGGTTCATTGGAAAGGGTAAGGTCCGGAGGAGCGTTCTTGGGTCTCATCCTCAGACATACATGCTCCTGTCCTCCTCCGTGCTTTCCATAGACATTTTCCCCTTAGACATTTTCCCCTTAAATCTGGTGGCCCTCCAAGGGGGGGAGGTCGTTGAGGAGGGGGTAATGTCAGGGCTGGGCTCAGCTTTCCCTTCTCAGAGCAAGGTGCTCAACTGGGGGTTAATTGCCTGTCTCAGCTTCTACTCTGTCTCACTTGTCTCACCATATCCTGTCTCGTTAAGCCAGATCAGCTGCTATATAAACTGCCTGGATCAGATTGCAGATGCCTTCGCCTTGGTCAACATCTCTGGAGAAATCTCTGCTGTGTTTTCCTGTGATAGACTTTGTTTGATGTTCCCTTTTTGGTCCTGGATTCAAGACCCTGGTCGGCTTACTCCCCTCCTGGCTCCTGACCCTGCATGCTGTTGTTTGACCTCGCTGATCTCTGGACTCCTGTTTCACTGACTTGCTCTGACTATCCGCTCTGGTTACCGAACCCTGGCTATGTTTTGACTACGTTTACTCTGTTGATATCATTTTACCTTTTTATTAAAAATGTTGATATTACTGGACTTCTGTCTTGGTCTGATTCATGATTCCTGACATGGTGGCGCCTTCACACCGTAACCGTAACCCTATAAAAGGTACTGTTGATGAATGGTCTTTGGGTGTCGGTGGCGCCTTCACACCATAACCTTATAGGGCAGTGGTTGTCAACTCCTGTCCTGGGGACCCACTAACAAGCCAGATTATAAGTATTAACTTGGGGAGATGCAGACTAGAATACTGCAATTACTGAGCAGCAAATTATATCACCTGTGATGTATTTCAGTTATCTTGAAAACCTGGCCTGTTAGTGGGTCCTGAAGACACGAGTTGAGAACCACTGCTATAGAGGTACTCTTGATGAAAGCAAGAATTGGCCTTGCTGTAAAAAATTACAATGATATGTCAAACAGGTGTGGAAAAATTGGTCTTTGGTTGTCGGTGGCGCCTTCACACCATAACACTATAAAAGGTACTCTTGATGAAAGCAAGAATTGTCCTTGCTGTGAAAAAAAAAAAATTGATGCAGCTGTCAAACAGGTGCTGAAAAATAGTTTTTTGGGTGTCGATGGCGCCTTCACCCCGTAACCCTATAGAGGTACTCTTGATGAAAGCAAGAATTGGTCTTGCTGTGAAAAATTGCAATGATATGCACCTATCAAACATGTGTGGAAAAAATTGGTCTTTGGGTGTTAATTGTGCCCATGAAACCTACACCAAAAACATTCTTCCAGATGAAATCAACACCCACAATGCTAGGCAGCCTAGAAGTCCTGCAAAGATTCCACATCCCAAAAACACTTAGGCGATATCGGCATCAGGTGCTTCATAGCTGCTGGTAATCCAGGACTGATTCATTTTGCTAAAAGTCAGATGGTCCACGGAGTCTGTGGACAGACGCATTCTATGATCAGTAACAAAACCTCCAGAAGCACTAAATGCCCATTCTGATGCAGAGCAGCCCAGCAGCTCAATAGCATACTGAGCAAGTTCTGGCCAGTGGTCTATTGTCATGACCCAGTAAGCCAGTGGATCATCGACTGGAAAGCTCTCCATCTCTGTATTCGCCCCTAGAAAACTGTCCACCATGTGATGCAGGCATTGCCGATGGGATGTGGAAGCTGACAGCCCTGGGTGGTGAGGACTAAAAAAATGGAGAAATGCATCACTTAGGCGGCCACCTTCTCCACCGCTCCTCTCTTGACCAACAGAAGCCTCAAAACTTCGTCTTCCATGACACTGTAACCTACCAGAGTCAGAAAAGTGTTCGATAAACTCCTCTTTAAGGTGTCCTCAAGAGATTTCATCTTCTGCACTCTCTGTGGGGACGGGATGAGTTCTGAGACTTTACCCTTATAACGGTGGTCAAGGAGGGTTGATCCTTCTCCTTTATGCCATGTATTTTTGGGTCCTTTTGCAGGCTTTGAAGCATGAGGGAGCCCATGCACCACAAATTTGCGGAGGCATGAGAAGCAGACTCCTCGGGGGGACTGAGGATTACAGTATCTGGAACTGCCTCCTCCAAGTCACGTACTACTCCCAAGGGTTCTGGAGATGGAAAACCATTGCTTACTGTTTGACGTGTCTTCCTCTGCTTCAGTGCCTCCGAAACTGCCATAATCCTCCTCCTCTCTCTCCTCTTGTGTTTTCAGTGGCATAGGAAAGATGGTGTCAGCATAAAGTGGGCCTTGAGAGGAAAGGAAGTCCTCCTCTACCTCCCGCTGCTCTGCCTCCAGTGCCCTGTCCATAATGCCACGCAGAGTCTGCTCCAGCAGGAACACAACAGGGATTGTGTCACTGATGCATGCATTGTCACCTTCCTTGTGGCCTCCTCAAATGGCGACAGTACAGTGCATACATCCTTTATGAGTAGCCATTGGCATGGGGAAAAAAAGCCTAACCGGCCTGAGCCTGTCGTTGTGCCATACTCACACAGATACTGCTTGATAGCCCTCTGCTGCATGTGCAGCCACTGCAGCATTGCCACAGTTGAGTTCCACCTGGTGGGCATGTCACAAATCAGGCGGTTTACGGGCAGGTGGAATTCCCGCTGAATTTCAGCCAACCAAGCACTGGCTGTGTATGACCACCTGAAATGGCTAAAGACTCTTCTGGCCTGCTTCAGCAGATCTTCCAAACCTGGGTACCTATTTAGGAAATGCTGCACCACCAAACTGATGACATGTGCCAGGCATGGCACATGTGTCAACTTTCCCTGCCTAAGGATGTTTGTGCCATTATCGCTCACCAACATTCCTGGCTCCAGCTGGTGTGGCGTGAACCACCTCTGGGCCTGTCCCTGCAAAGCTGCAAGAAACTCTGCTCTGGTGTGGTTCCTATCCCCTAGACACACCAGCTGAAGCACTGCATTGCACCTTTTAGCGTGACTCATTGAATAGCCCTTTGAACGCTTAGGGGGTACTTGAGGTTCATTGGACAATTCAGCAGAGGAGGGCATGGAGGAGGAGGAGGAGGGGGGGTAGAGCTGACAAATCTCGCATCATCACCAGCTGTATGGAGACATGGGAGCACAACAAGCTGCAGCACTGAACCCTGTCCTGCATCCTTCCGAGTTGCAAGCAGAGTTACCCACTGTGCTGTGAACTAAATATATCGCCCCTGCCAATGCTTGCTGGACCACGTGTCAGCAGTAATGTGGACTTTGTGGCTGACTGCCTTGCCCAACGATGTCACAACATTGCCTTCCACGTGATGGTAGAGAGATGGAATGGCCTTTACGTGAAAAGAAATAGTGACTGGGAACCTGCCATTGTGGTACAGCACATTCTGCAAATTCACGGAAAAGGGCAGAATCCACCAGGTGGAAAGGCAGAAGTTGGAGAGCCAGCAGCTTTGACAAGCTTGCATTTAGATGCTGGGCATTTGGGTGGCAAAGATTGTATTTTTTTTCTGCTGCAGCAGATGGGGCAGAGAAATTTGCCGGCTATAGTCTATACCATCATCCCTGTCAGTGGAGGCTGCTGAGAGGTCATTAAGTATAGCAGGGGCAGACTGAGGTGAGTAAGGAGGAGGAGAGACAGATCTGTGCCCCTTTTGTGTGGCTTTTAGGTGCTCTTGCCAATGGGCTGGCTGGTGGGAGGTTAAATGTCTTGTCAAGCATGTGGTAGCCAAATGGCTGGTGTTTTTGCCAGGTTTGATGTGCTTGAGACAAACTTTGCAAGTAGCAACAGTGCAATGGGCTGCATATGTACTAAAAAAGGTCCAGACAGCTGAGCTGTGGTAAGTGGGCCGGGAGATAGACTTGTGCACTGCTGAAAAATTTGTTTTCGTTTCATTCGTTTTTTGTTTTTTTTTTTTCATTTTTCGGGTCATTCGTTATGACCGTGATTAGTAAATTCTAAAATTTGTAAATTCGTAAATTTGAAAATTCTAAACAATAATTAACTAACTAACTAATAATAACTATTAAATTTTAGGTTTTGGAATTTCCTTTCAAATTTGGCTGTTAGTGAACGTAACGAATATGAATTTATCCGAAGTTACAAATTATTCAAAATAACGAATGCCGCATCTAAAACAAATAAAATGGAACAAATTAATAATAATAATAATAAAAAGTTTTAATTATTATTATTGCTGTTATTTATTATTATTAATTTGTTACTTTCCATTCGTTTCGATACGGCATTCGTTATTTCGGATAGTTTGTAACTTTGGATACATTTGTATTTGTTACGTTCACTAACAGCCAAATCTGAAAGGAAATTCCAATACCTATAATTTAATAGTTAGCAATAGTTAACTTATTATAGTTAGTTATTATTTCAGATTTTCGAATTTTGGGGTTTTCGAATTTAGGAATTTACAAATTTACGAATTTTAAAATTTACAAATTTACGAATATTCGAATTTATGAATATTCTGAAAAATGGATTTTCGTTAATTCGGATAAAAAAATTCGTTAAAAAAGGAATTCGGAACAAGACAAATTGCACATGTCTACCGGGAGATAACAGTTCCACAATGTGATAGAATAGTGTGGCTGCTCTCTACTCTTCCATAATGGCTGCATCGTTGGGGTTGTGCCTCATCCTCACTTTCCTCCTCTGCTCTATCTGGCACCCAAGTTGCATCAGTGACCTCATCATCATCTCCTCCATCCTCATTACTACTGGAGACAACTTGGCAATACGCTGCGGTTGGGGGAACATGACTGCCAATTTGTGTACCAGTGTTCTCCCCTCACTGTAGGCCATTGTTCCTACCTTCCTCAACCTCAGAACCAATATCTGAATTAATTAATGGCTGTGCAAGGAGCAAGTGGCTGATACTGTGTTCAAATAACTCCATTGACTCCTCCATGCCTGATGCTGGGGCTATGGAGGAGCATCTGTGGACAAGGAAGTAAGTTTAGCCACTCTGGCAGCTGCAGGGGACTGTGTACTAGTCTCTGCTTGGGTGACGGAGGATGAGGACAGTTTAGTAAGCCAGTCCACCACCTCCTCTGCATGCTGTAATGCAATGAAATATATGGCGTTAAACTTGCAGTAAAGCACAGAACTATATGGCGTTAAACTTGCAGTAATGCAATGAAATATATGGCATTAAACTTACAGTAACACACAGAACTATATGGCATTAAAATTGCAGTAACGCAATGAAATTCATGGTGTTAAACTTGCAGTAACGCACAGAACTATATGGCATTAAACGTGAAGTAACGCACAGAACAATACAGCGTTAAACTTGCAGTAACGCACGGAACTATATGGCGTTAAACTTGCAGTAATGCACAGAACTATATGGCGTTAAACTTGCAGTGGCGCAATGAAATGTATGGTGTTAAACTTCCAGTAATGCAATTAGATATATGGCGCTAAACTTGCAGTAACGCTATAAAATATGTGGAATTTCACCACTGGTTAACGACGACGCGACAGAAAGGTTTCCTTCTTTCATTGGATGCGGAGAAGGCATTCGACAGGCTGGCCTGGGACTACCTAGAAGCGGTCCTTGAACACCTAGGCATTGGTCATTACAATTTATTATGTCTCTTTATACAACGCCAACTGCTAGAATAAAAGTTAACGGCCACCTGTCGAATGCCTTCCCCATCCGCAATGGAACCAGACAAGGATGTCCCCTTTCTCCGATCTTATTTGTACTCACCCTGGAGCTACTCCTGCGTCGCCTTAGAGCCAATCCCGACATCCAGGGAATAGCAATCAGAGACCGTACGTTTAAGCTAGCGGCATTTGCCGATGATATCCTTTTGTTCCTTCAAAACCCACTAATCACTATATCGAATTTACTGAAGGAATTTGATTTCTTCCGCCAAATATCCAACCTTAAAATAAATTACACCAAATCATATGTGTTAAATGTCACACTTTCGAATGAGGAAGCAAGCCACTGCACCATGAACTTCCCCTTTAAATGGCAATCCCATGCGATTACATACTTAGGTATACATTTAACGACACATCTCTCAGACCTATTCCAAAACAAACCATCTACACATACTTAAATCCATCACAGTCGATTTCCAGAAGTGGGACAACCGACATTCTCTTGGTTTGGTCATGCGGCTATCCTCAAGATGAATGTCCTCCCAAGACTGCTCTACGTCCTGCAAGCTCTCCCAATCAAACTTCCGGGAAGCTTTTTCACAGCCTATAAACGGCTGTGTCTAAACTTCCTTTGGAAACAGAAGCGCCCAAGGGTGAGCTATGATCAATTGATTAGGCCGAAAGAAAAAGGTGGAATAGGCCTTCCAGATCTCAAGCATTATTATATAGCCACTCATCTGACAAGGGTGATAGATTGGAGAGTCCATGATGAGCTCAAGGACTGGGTTAGTCTTGAATCTTCCTTTTCTCCCATACCCGTGAAGCTAACACCGTGGATCCCCCTGGCTCACCTCCCACAGGCAATTAAGAGACACCCACTGATTGGCCCGATGTTACAATGCTTCAGAGAAGCATGTGTGAAGGGGAACATCTCGACTGCACCAGGACCGTTAACGCCGATCCGACATAACCCTGCATTTCCCCCGGGCCTTCACAGGAAATTTCTAGCTGACGTATGGCCACACCCCGAAATGCATGCTTTCCAGTTTTATGATGGAGAAAAGCCCCTTGACCGCACCCAGCTGATAACCAGGGGGGAACAAAGCTCTTTCCCCCACTGGGCCTACCTGCAAATCCGCCACTTCCTGAGGGATTTTTCAGACAAAGTTTCCCTGTCGAGACCGCTCACTTCATTTGAAACATTATGCATGCAAAACTCCCCCCAGCGACATATGATATCGGCACTACACTCTATGCTATTCGCCAGCACACCCCCCAACCTAGGGAAAGCCTGTAAGACTTGGGAGAGGGACTTACAGATAGACATTTCAGAAACCCAATGGGAACGCATCTATACCTTAGCCCACAGGGGGTCACTAAATGTGACGGTCCAGGAAATCAACTACAAAACACTAACCAGGTGGTATCGTACACCTGCTCTGTTACATTAATTCAACCCCTCCATCCCAGATATGTGCTGGAGATGTCTGGATGAAGAGGGAATGCTGCTACATATATGGTGGTCATGCCCCAAAATTCGCCCCTTCTGGGCTAAGGTTAGAGAGATCACGGAACAGGTCACTACCGTACGGGTGGAGCTCTCTCCAGCCCATTTATTACTGCACCACGTCCTGGTGCCCATACACTCGTACTGCAGATCTCTTACTATGCATATGGTCAATTCTGCAAAATTATGCATACCAAAACACTGGAAATCTCAACACGCACTGACAGTCTCAGAATGGCTTCACCGTATTAATAAAACAGCCGAGATGGAGGAACTAATCCAGATAGCTAAAGATACACCAGCTAAATACACCCGCACCTGGGCATGTTGGACACATTTTGTAACCACAGATAGGTATTAAGGACTTATATCATCCAGCGCTCTAAACGTTTCACCCTGAATCCAATACTACTCAGCAATTCGGACACAGACACGTCTCTCTGCCTTCCTTTATTCTACCGAGTCCGTGGAGGGAGAGACCCCCGACCCCAAACAGGGGAAGAAGTCGGGGACTCACCTACCTATGCCTAAAAGAGGAGACCCACTATGATATAGAGGTCGTGGCATGAATCTAGTGACCTTCTAGTTAAGATTCTTGACCTTCCCTGGGCTGTCATGGAGACTGGAAAGACGGATAACGCCCACCCCTATCACCAGGTTCTCTTTTCCCGCTCCCCCTTCCCTTTTCTCTCCCCTTCTAGCCTGACTCCACCCCATTATTTGCTCCATACCCCCCCGCCCTACCCTTGCCAGTTTAATGAATCGCACCTACCCACCCACAATTCGGGCCACCGAACACGAGACCAACATAAAGTTCTCTCCCCACGTAGATGGGAAAGAGACCATGTGCTCACCTTAACTCTGCGCTAACGTATCTTAACCAGACACCAAGTCATAGAAGAAACTTTAACACCCCTAATACGCACGGATTGCAGTTTGACCTACGCCTTCAGCTGACGTCCTACAGGTGTGAGCCCAGGTGACCGCGAGCCATCCAGATATGGAGGTATTTATTTATATATTGCCCTTTTAATCAACCTGTGGATTTACCACCCTTTTCTTTTCTTTCTTTTATTATATAGAATCACACTCGGTTGCACACATCAATGGTGTCACTATAATACTCTGCTGTGTTATTATACGTTTATAATGTCTCTACCTGCCCGATACATGATCCTATACAACGGTGCAATTTCGTTATTCTGTATCATTTATGTTATTATATAACTCTAAAAAAAAACTTTTATTGGAAAAAAAAAATATGTGGAGTTAAACTTGCAGTAACGCAATGCAATATATGGCATTAAACTTGCAGTAATGCACAGAACTATATGGCTTTAAACTTGCAGTAACGCAATAAAAACTATATGGCGTTAAACTTGCAGTAACGCCCAGAACTATATGGCATTAAACTTGCATTAACACAATTAAATATATGGCGTTAAACTTGCATTAACGCACAGAACTATATGGCGTTAAACTTGCAGTAGCGCAATGAAATACATGGCATTAAACTTGCAGTAATGCGCAGAACTATATGGCGTTAACTTGCAGTAACTTGCAGAACTATATGGCGTTAAAATTGCAGTAATGAAATGAAATATATGGCGTTAAACTTGCAGAACTGCAATGAAATATATGGCGTCAAACTTGCACTAATGCACAGAACTATTGTCAGGTCACTTGAGGGCAGGTGACAGGGGCACACCGCTGGGATTAGGGGCGCTCCGCAAAGGTTGTTGACCCTTAGTTGACTGCTGCAAATGGAGCTCTGGGTGGTTAAGGAAAGCAGGTCCACTGGAGCACAGACACAGATTACACAAGGAGCTAGAGCATGAGTTTCCCCAGGTCGCGGAGTCTAAGAGCCAGCAGGTTTTCACCAGAGCCTCTGATGGTGAGGATGGACTTGGCTGCAACTGGCTCCAGATCGCAGCCCCCAGGGTGTCCCAGCTCACGCTCATGGCTGGCTACTGGTGGATAGAGAGGAAGCAGCAGTGCAGGACAACAAGGAATAGTCAGTAGGATAGCCAAGGGTCAGGGCAACAAGCAGACAGGGACAGACAGGAGAGCAGATTCATGACAACTATATGGCGTTAAACGTGCAGTAACGCACAGAACGATACAGCGTTTAAACTTGCAGTAATGCACAGAACTATATGGCGTTAAACCCACAGTAATGCACAGAACTATATGGCCTTAAACTTGCAGTAACACAATGAAATATATGGCGTAAAAACGTGCAGTAACGCTATGAAATATACGGCATTAAACTTGCAGTAATTCACAGAACTATATGGCGTTAAACATGCAATAGCGCAATTAAATATATGGTGTTAAACTTGCAGTAACGCACAGAACTAAATGACGTTAAACTTGCAGTAACGCAACACAATATATGGCGTTAAACTGCACAGAACTATATGGCGTTAAACTTGCAGTAACACTCAGAACTATATGTTGTTAAACTTGCAGTAAAGCAATGAAATATACAGCGTTAAACTTGAAGTAACACACAGAACTATATGGCGTTAAACTTGCTGTAATGCAATTAAATATATGGCGTTAAACTTGCACTAATGCTATAAAATATACAGCGGTAAACTTGCATTAACGCGCAGAACTAAGTGGAGTTAAACTTGCAGTAACGCAACGCAATATATAGCTTTAAACTTGCAGTAACACACAGAACTTTATGGCATTAAATTTGCAGTAATATAATTAAATATATGGAATTAAACTTGCATTAATACAATTAAATATATGGCATTAAACTTGCAGTAATGCACAGAACTATATGGACTTAAACTTGCAGTAGCGCAATGAAATACATAACGTTAAACTTGCAGTAATGCACAAAACTATATGGCGTTAAACTTGCAGTAACGCAATGAAAAATATGGCGTTAAACTTGAAGTAATGCACAGAACAATACAGCATTATACTTGCAGTAACGCACAGAACTCTATGACGTTAAATTTGCAGTAATGCACAGAGCTATAGGGCGTTAAACATGCAGTAGCGCAATGAAATATATGGTGTTAAAATTCCATTAACACAATTTGCACTAACGCTATAAAATATACGGCGTTAAACTTGCAGTAATGCACAGAACTAAATGAATTAAACTTGCAGTAACGCAATGCAATATATGGCGTTAAACTTGCAGTAACGCAATAAAAAATCTATGGTGTTAAACTTGCAGTAACGCAATGAAATATACAGCATTAAACTTGAAGTAACGCACAGAACTATATGGTGTTAAACTTGCTGTAATGCAATTAAACATTTGGCATTAAACGTGCACTAATGCTATGAAATATACGGCGTTAAACTTGCAGTAACGCATAGAACTAAATGGCGTTAAACTTGCAGTAATACAATTAAAGATATGGCATTAAACTTGCAGTAACGCACAGAACTTTATGGCATTAAACTTGCAATAATACAATTAAATATATGGCATTAAACTTGCAGTAATGCACAAAACTATATGGACTTAAACTTGCAGTAGCATAATGAAATACATAACATTAAACTTGCAGTAATGCACAGAACTACATGGCGTTAAACTTGCAGTAACGCAATGAAAAATATGGCGTTAAACTTGCAGTAACGCACAGAACTATATGACATTAAACTTGCAGTAATGCAATGAAATATATGGCATTAGACTTGAAGTAACGCACAGAACAATACAGCGTTAAACTTGCAGTAATGCAATGAAATATATGGCATTAAACTTGCAGTAATGCACAGAACTATATGGTATTAAGCATGCAGTTGCGCAATGAAATATATGGTGTTAAACTTGCAGTAACATATAGAACTAAATGACGTTAAACTTGCAGTAACCCAATGCAATATATGGCATTAAACTTGCAGTAATGCACAGGACTATATGGCGTTAAACTTGCAGTAACACAATAAAAAATATATGGTGTTAAACTTGCAGTAACGCACAGAACTATATGGCGTCAAACTTGCAGAAACGCAATGAAATATACAGTATTAAACTTGCAGTAACACACAGAACTATATGGCGTTAAACTTGCTGTAATGAAATTAAATATATGGCTTTAACTTGCAGTAACACACAGACCTAAATGCCGTTAAACTTGCAGTCACGCAACGCAATATATAGCTTTAAACTTGCAGTAACGCACAGAACTTTATGGCATTAAACTTGCAGTAATACAATTAAATATATGGCATTAAATTTGCAGTAATGCACAGAACTATATGGCGTTAAATTTGCAGTAGTGCAATGAAATACATAACGTTAGACTTGCAGTAATGCACATAACTATATGGCTTTATACTTGCAGTAATGCAATGAAATATATGGCATTAAACTTGCAGTAACGCAATGAAATATATGGTGTTAGACTTGCAGTAACGCACAGAACTATATGGCGTTAAACTTCCAGCAATGCAATATATGGTGTTAAACTTGCAGTAACGCACAGAACTATATTTCGCTAAATTTGCAGTAACACAATGAAATATATGGAGTTAAATTTGCAGTAAGGCACAGAACTATAGAGCGTTAAACTTGTAGTAAAGCAATGAAATATACGGCATTAAACTTGCAGTAACGCACAGAACTAAATGGCATTAAACTTGCAGTAACACAATGCAATATATAGCATTAAACTTGCAGTAAAGCACAGAAATTTATGGTGTTAAACTTGCAGTGACGCAATAAATTATATGTGGCGTTAAACTAGCAGTAACGCACAGAACTATATGGCGGTAAAATTGCAGTAATGCAATGCAATGCAAAATTCATTAAACTTGCAGTAGCACAATGAAATAAATAGTGTTAAACTTGTAGTAATGCACAGAACTATATGGTGTTAAACTTGCAGTAACGCAATGAAAAATACGGCATTAAACTTGCAGTAACGCACAGAACTATATGGCATTAAACTTGCAGTAACGCAATGAAATATATGGCATTAGACTTGCAGTAACGCACAGAACTATATGGCGTTAAACTTGCAGTAACGCAATCAAATATATTATGTTAAACTTGCAGTAGCACACAGAACTATAAAGCATTAAACTTGCAGTAACGCACACAGAACAATACAGCGTTAAACTTGCAGTAATGCCCAGAATTATATGGCGTTAAACTTGCAGTAACCCAATGAAATATATAGAATTAAACTTGCAGTAACGCAATTAAATATATGGCGTTAAACTTGCAGTAATGTTATGAAATATACAACGTTAAACTTGCAGTAACACACAGAACTAAATGGCTTTAAACTTGTAGTAACGCAATTAAATATATGGCGTTAAACTTGCAGCAACGCACAGAACTATACAGCGTTAAACTTGCAGTAATGCAATGAAATATAAAGCATTAAACTTGCAGTAATGCACAGAACAATATAGTGTTAAACTTGCAGTAACACAATTAAATATATGGCGTTAAACTTGCCGTAATCCACAGAACTAAATGACGTTAGACTTGCAGTAACGCAATGCAATATATGGCGTTAAACTTGCAGTAACGCAAAAAAATATGGCGTTAAACTTGCAGTAACACAATTAAATATATGGTGTTAAACTTGCAGTAACGCACAGAACTATACAGCGTTAAACTTGCAGTAATGCAGTGAAATATATGGCATTAAACTTGCAGTAATGCACATAACTATATGGCGTTAATCTTAGAGTAACGCAATGAAATATACAGAGATAAACTCGCAGTAATGCACAGAACTATACGGTGTTAAACTTGCAGTAACGCACAGATATATATGGCGTTAAACTTGCAGTAACGCAATGAAATATATGGCGTTAAACTTGTATAACGCAGTGAAATATTCTGTGTTAAACGGTCACTACACTGACACTATCTGAACTGTCCCTAGATACACACTAATGTAAAGATGAATGGTGTTCGTCACTACATTACACTGGCACTAACTAAGCTTCCCTAGATGCACACTAATGTGAAGATGAATGGTGGTCGGTACTACACTACACTGACACTAACTGAACTGTCCCTAGATGCACTCTAATGTAAAGATGAATGGTGGTCAGGCCTGTACTAGCCATGGGGACTACTGGCAGTTTCCCCGTGCGCCGATGGCTCAGTGGGACGGTTAGTGACAGCAGAGCGGAGGTGAGTGGGCAGAGACTCCCATACCTTGCCCAGCAATAAACAAATCCCCTGTTGACCACCTGTGTAGCTGTTTAGAAAGACATCTTCTCCGGGCCCCCTGTGTTCAGCGGGGGGGGCGGGGTACTGGTGAGGCTGCATTAATGGGTACTGGTGAGGCTGAATTAATGGTTACTGATGTGGCTGCATTAATGGGCACTGGTGTGGCTGCATTAATGGGCACTGGTGAGGCTGCATTAATGGGCACTGGTGAGGCTGCATTAATGGGCACTGGTGTGGCTGCATTAATGGGCACTGGTGAGGCTGCATTAATGGGCACTGGTGAGGCTTCATTAATGGGCACTGGTGTGGCTGCATTAATGAGCACTGATCAGGCTGCATTAATGGGCACTGGTGTGGCTATACCCTGTCCTTTGCCCAATAGTGGAATTTCTTTACTTATGTTTTTTGTGCAATTTCATATAGTTTAACCACTTGTCGACCACCATCTGACGGGGCGGCAAAGTGGCTCGATATCGCAAACCGCCGTTACTTGACGGTGGCTGCGAGATTGCGGACCATGAGCGCGTGCATGCCGCCGAAGGCGCGCTCGCGTGCTCACTGTGTTCTGGGGAGCCAGGGAGCGGTTAGGGCGGACTAGAATGCCCTCTGTTTCTTACATGCATACCTGAGCAGTGTCCTGTTGTATATAAAGTTTGTAGTGCTACATGGTTTAATGAAGTAAATAAAGTTTAAAATTTGTATTAGGGTTATATATATATATATGTAGCGTTACCCCTGAAGGAGGGGTTTAGTAGTGATTTTTTTTATATAAATTTAATTTAATGTAGGTTTTGGCTGTTAATTATTCCATTTTAATCTGTAATTTTTTTGTGGGCATGGAGGAATCTTTAAAGTCCTGTGCCAGTCATGTGAGATTGCTTTATAGTTTAGCCTTTTTTATACTTTTTCCTGCACACCCTTGTTTGACAGTTTTTATTATGTTGTACTTTTCTTTTGTAGTTTGGTATAGGTATAAAGGCGCTGGTGGTGAGATTGGCGTCACATGGACAGTGCCATTGGGCACATGCACGGTGGCGTGTGCGCATTGTGAGGCACGTGACGCCATGGCATGCATGGCGGTGTGCATGTAGGCACTTGCCTCCTGGGTGCTTGGTGGCCATTTTTAAATATATAAGCCACATGGTTTCGGCCATTCACTGGTATTTGGCATCCATTGTTTATCACCAAGTACCATACAAAAAGCTCTATTCTACTTGTCGAATGTTCATGATGGCAAGAGCAAGTTTGTGGATATAAGGACTATCCCAGGTTATTTTGTTGTCCACTTCTGCTTTATTTAAACATCCATTTCTTTCTTCATTGATTTACACATACTGTATACAGGGTGGGCCATTTATATGGATACACCTAATAAAATGGGAATGGTTGGTGATATTAACTTCCTGTTTGTGGCACATTAGTATATGTGAGGGAGGAAACGTTTTAAGATGGGTGGTAACCATGGCGGCCATTTTGAAGTTGCCCATTTTGAATCGAACTTTTGTTTTTTCAATAGGAAGAGGGTCATGTGACACATCAAACTTATTGGGAATTTCACAAGAAAAACAATGGTGCTTGGTTTTAACGTAACTTTATTCTTTCATGAGTTATTTACAAGTTTCTGACCACTCTTCACACACTGATAGCAACACCGCAGGAGAAATGCTAGCACAGGTTTCCAGTATCCGTAGTTTCAGGTGCTGCACATCTCGTATCTTCACAGCATATGGTTTTTTATGGGCAGTAAAAACCATTACCAGGTGAGCTGTATCACCGACATCATATTTCCAGCAAGATGGTGCACCACCACATTATGGGTGTCAGGTCCGAGCATTCCTAGATGAACAGTTTCCTGGAAAGTGGATTGGTCGTCGTGGGCCAGTTGAATGGCCCCCAAGGTCTCCCGATCTGACCCCCTTAGACTTTTATCTTTGGGGTCATCTGAAGGCAATTGTCTATGCTGTGAAGATACGAGATGTGCAGCACCTGAAACTATGGATACTGGAAGCCTGTGCTAGCATTTCTCCTGCGGTGTTAAAATCAGTGTGTGAAGAGTGTGAGAACACAATGGGCAACACATTGAACACATTTTATAAGTGGTCAGAAACTTGTAAATAACTCATGAAAGAATAAAGTTACGTTAAAACCAAGCACACCATTGTTTTTCTTGTGAAATTCCCAATAACCCTCTTCCTATTGAAAAAACAAAAGTTGGATTCAAAATGGCCGACTTCAAATTGGCCACCATGGTCACCACCCATTTTGAAAAGTTCCCCCCCTCACATATACTAATGTGCACAAACAGGAAGTTAATATCACCAACCATTCCCATTTTATTAAGGTGTATCCATATAAATGGCCCACCCTGTATATTGAATGGCTTCTATGCTACTAGGAATTGAGAAAGAAAGGTAGCTGTTTTTTTATTTATTATTGTCTTTTTGTTTGTTTACATTTTTGGCCAAAGATTTTAAAGTTGTGATATATTTTGAATAAAATATAATTTTTATATGTATCACTTAAGTGGTGCTGGATTATCTATATAGTAGAGTTTTTTTTCTTTTTTATTAATACATTTTCAGGGGTTGAGACTAAATTACAATTTTATAGTAATTTTACCTCTGAAGGAGCCGATTAGATATGAACAGGTTCTTCCCAAAACAGTATAGAGGCGGCCAGGCACATACAGTGCCTTGAAAAAAGTATTCATACCCCTTGAAATATTCCACATTCTGTCATATTACAACCGAAAACATAAATGTATTTTATTGGGATTTTATGTGATAGGCCAACACAAAGTGGCACATAATTGTGAAGTGGAAAGAAAATGATAAATGGTTTTCCAAATTTTTACAAACAAATATGTGAAAAGTGTGGCTTGCATTTGTATTCAGCCCCCAGTCAATAGTTTGTAGATAGACATCTGCACATCTAGAGAGTGACATTTTTGCCCATTCTTCTTTGCAAAATAGCTCAAGCTCTGACAGATTGGATGGAGGGCGTCTGTGAACAGCAATTTTCAAGTCTTGCCACAGATTCTCAATTGGATTTAGGTCTGGACTTTGACTGTGCCATTCTAATACATGAATATGCTTTGATCTAAACCATTCCATTGTAGCTCTGGCTGTATGTTTAGGGTCGTTGTCCTGCTGGAAGGTAAACCTCCGTCCCAGTCTCAAGTCTTTTGCAGACTCTAACAAGATTGTCCTGTATTTGGCTCTATCCATCTTGCCATCAACTCTGACCAGTTTCCCTGTTCCTGCTGAAGAACAGCATCCCCACAACATGATGCTGCCCCCACCATGTTTCACAGGTGTGTTCAGGGTGATGTGCTGTGTTAGTTTTCTGCCACACATAGCCTTTTGCTTTTAGGCCAAAAAGCTACATTTTGATCTCATCTGACCAGAGTACCTTCTTCCTCATGTTTGCTGTGTCCCCCACATGGCTTCTTGCAAACTGCAAACACGACTTCTTATGGCTTTGAACAATGGCTTTCTTCTTGTCACTGTTCCATAAAGGCCAGAATTGCGGAGTGCATGACTAATAGTTGTCCTGTGGACAGATTCTCCCACCTGAGCTGTGGATCTCTGCAGCTTCTCCATAGTTACCATGGGCCTCTTGGCTGCTTCTCTGATTAATGCTTTTCTTGCCCAGCCTGTCAGTTTAAGTGGACAGCCACGTCTTGGTAGGTTTGCAGTTGTGCCATAATCTTTCCATTTTCGGATGATTGATTAAACAGTGCTCCGTGAGATGTTCAAAGCTTGGGATATTTTTTTATAACCTAACCCGGCTTTAAACTTCTCTACAACTTTATCCCTGACCTGTCTGGGGGATTACTTGGCCTTCATGATGCTGTTTGTTCACTAAGGTTCTCTAACAAACCTTTGAGGACCTCACGGAATAGCTGTATTCATATTGAGATTAAATTACACACAGGTGGACTCTATTTATTGATTAGGTGACTTCTGAAGGCAATTGGTTCCACTATATTTTAGTTAGGGGTATCTGAGTAAAGGGGGCTGAATACAAATGCACGCCACACTTTTCAGATATTAATTGGTAAAACACTTTGAAAACTTGAAAAATTTTGATCATTTTCCTTCCACTTCACAATTATATACCATTTTGCGTTGGTCTATCACATAAAATCCCAATGAAATACATTTACCTTTTTGGTTGTAACATGACAAAATGTGGAAAATTTCAAGGTGTATGAATACTTTTTCAAGGCACTGTAGCAACAGTTTATTCACTCTGGCTCATTAAACAGTTTAGGGCAATGATGGCGAACCTTGGCACCCCAGATGTTTTGAAACTACATTTCCCATCATGCACTCTGCACAAAACATCTGGGGTGCCAAGATTCACCATCACTAGTGTAGGGGGTTGTCTATTTTGTATTCTATTGCTTGTAGAAACTTGGAAAGGGATTTGGGGTGGTGTGGAATACTCCAAAACGCTTGAGTGCAACTCCGCAGAGGACAACTTTCTCTCTTTAAACAGCAGCAACACTGTCTTTCACTCACAGCTGGGAACCAAAAGATAATTTTCAAAAGGTATACCTAGATATGTTCAGGGCTGGGGACCATGAACCAACTTTAGCACAGGTACAGCTAGATATGTTCAAGGTTGGGAACCAGGAAATAGCTTTATCACAGGTACAGCTAGATATGTACACTGCTGGGGACCATAAAGTAGCTTTACGGTGAAGCACAGACAGGAGGCTTTACTCACCCAATCCTGGAGATTAGTCCATAGATGCAGCCTCTTGCAAAGAAACCCAGCACCCAGTCTAAAGGGCACCAGGAACAAGCAACTCCCCCCCCCCTTCTCAGCTCCCCCAGGAGGGAAAAAGACAATCTCCTCAGGCCTCCAGACTATTTAACAGCATCCCAGCTACCTACTGGGCACACCCAAGGGATTAACTAGACCCTGCTCAATATTCATGCTGGTCATTTGCATTCTCCCCCCCTAAACTCTACAAAATTATTCTAGAGGCAGCCTGTGAAGCCCTAAACAGACCAGACCAAACAATTACTGCTCCTCTAGTTACAGCAGGAGTAAAAACAAAATCTGCCTAGGTAGGAGGGCGCTATATATACATTGTGTGTGTTTAATAAGTTTGTCAAAATATAAATTATCATTATAGTTATTAATAATAATACTACTATAGCTATAACTATTATTCAAAGAAGTGACCCCTAATAGTCTGACTATGCTGACAGTGCTCCTGCTGCCTGTCCTTGATTTAGACATGGGCCTTGGTTTTATGTTAAAAAATAAATAAATGGCAGATATTGTCACAGTTGACTTGCCAACTACTACAAAGATGATTAGCCAGAGGGCCCCACCAATATTTTGCTAATGGGCTTTGCATTGTGTATTACACCCCTAGTACAACCCATATGATATTTAGCACTGTGTTATATGGTTGATGTTATCCTGTCTGTCATGCATTTTGTTTAATTATATGGACCAAACAACAAAGATGTGAAGTTACCTAGATCAGCCAATCAAATTTCGGCTTTCATCAGTATAACATAATTTATCCCAGTTGTGCTTCAGCTACTAATTAGCAACTAGCTAATTTACAGGTGATATCTGAATACCAAAACCACAAAGTCGTGACCTTTAAGTTGGCTACCAAAGGTGAAAAGCAGTGTGTTCGTTATAGAGCTTAATTTAATGACCGTATATTACAAAAGTGTATTTTTCCTACATTCTAATAACCATTTTGTATTGGTTAATTACTATTTGTTAAATGATATACACTTGTAGCGGGTACCTCTCCAAGCTGGCTGCTGCCGGATTGAATCCACATAGGGGGAGAATATGCCTGACAGGAGCTGTGAGGGCAATTTTCATCCCTCCTTCTCCTGAAGCACACAGACATCAGCCCTCTCTGCCTTTTCTTCCCTGTCTCACTATTGGCAGGAAGAGAGAGCCAATCTGCAGCAGCAGCAGAGGATCATGGAACATGAAGTCCCAGCACAGAGCAACTTAACTGACTCTTAAAGGGGTGGGACTACAAATCCCAAAGGGCTCTGCAAAGCAGACAGCTGGCTAAGGACTCCAATTTGGAAGGCTGAGGGGAGTTCTCCATGAGGCAGAGAAAGAGACAGACGTGACCTAAGGGGCTGCTGTTACCCACAGAGGTGATCCATCCTGCCACAGTTCCAGAGGTCGGTGTGCTGATCCTGCCACAGTTCCAAGAGTCTGATGGTGACGAACATCCCATCCAAGAGCGATCCTGGGTGCATCTCCAGGCATTCCTGAGGACGTGGGCCATGTCGGTTACAAGGTGGCCAGTCTGGCCTTTCGGGGAACCTGTCTCTGTATCCTTTGTTCGCTGGAGGGTTGAGCGGGCGTTTGCCCATCTTTAAAGACAGGCAAAATTGCCTTACCAGTACCCACATTAGGAGGAACACTTGCACCCTGCTGAATAGTCACTACATTCCACTTGCCTATCAGGATACTGCTAGCATCCTACATTTCATTTTGCCTACCAGGATACTTTCAAGTACCCCTTTGTTTATCCTGCTCAACAAGACACCAAGTGCACCAATGCCAGGCTAGCCAAAGATCCTGGATATCTCCATTGTGAGGACCCTTTCTGTTACTTCCTTAGTATAAGTAATTTAGTGATCCCAGTGAGTACCTTTAAAGGTGAACTCTCAAGTTAACCGTTACAGTGATAATTTGCATTTGTGGCCTATTGCATCCCATGTTCATTGCTTGGGTCTGTGATTTCAGGATTTGAGGGAAACAGACTGACCGTGTTTAAGCCAGATCTGTTCCCCTTTATGCCTGAGCACATAGGCCACTCTAGATCTATTTAGGTTGTTTGACTGTGCTATTTGAAGTCTGCATTTGGTTTTGATTTACACACCGTAACCACGTGAACCACAGAACAACTCGTCCTATTTGTTTCCCCATGAACTTTCATAGGACCATCCGTTTTACTTTACATCCTACGATCGTCATAGGACTA
>BLSH010414105.1:66161-79639 GCA_018402905.1 Glandirana rugosa | reverse complement strand
GAACAAGGTTTGAAACAGTTCATGCAAGAGTTAAATCGTACACATCAGTTCCAATCAATTAGTATTTCTCTGGTCAGTAGTGAAGTGACTTTCAATGTGGGTTCTTTCAGTGAATCTTAAATAGTGACTTATATTGTCTCCAATCGGTGCGCCGGGTGATCCCTCCAGACAGACAGTGTACCTGCTTACCAGAAAAACGTCCCCCACTCAAGGGGTCCACGCTTTAGAAGGAGTGCACAGCTCCCACTGTGCTCACTAGGTATGGCACTCCTCGATTCCTCTGGTCATACGGCTCCCCTCCTTATTATTTTTACCTTATTGTTTTTACATGAGATTGTTGTCACTTTTATTGCTCTTAAACCCACACACCAGTATTAAGTGGGAGGTTCTGTATATAATACATATCAGCCATTTGCACCTTGATCTAATATGACCCACCAACATTTTTTACACTGACCCATTACTACCAAGTACCACAGCCCGATTTATAAATAACATATTATATTTTTATCACCAGCATACTGGAAAATTTCTCACAAAACATTTTTATTACCAGCATACTGGAAAATTTCTCACATAATATTTTTCTCAATATTTATATTTATACATAAAAGAGCAGCGCCAATACCATCCTAATTTCTCTATATTTACTTACTACCCTCGTCTGGGCAGTTCGGTGGTGGCAGCAGCTCTTAGAGCATATCTGATCCGGTTGCGCGGAACATATATACATTTCTTTCACCCGGTTAACTTGACTAAGGATGGGAATTGTCGAGACAGGGCATCGGCCTTGTTTTCTTTGTAACAGGAATATAAATTACAACAAAATTAAACCGGGTAAAGAATAATGCCCAGCGGGCTTGTCTGGAATTCAGTCTCTAGGCCTTCTCCAAATAGGTTAAAATTTTGGTCCGTTTGAACCACAACTGGGAGTTCTGTACCTTCTAATAAATGTTGCCATTCGGAGAATGCTACTTTTATAGCCAGAAGTTCTCTATTCCCTATGTCGTAGTTTTGTTCTGGGACAGAGAATCTTTTGGAGAAGAAGGCTACTGGATGTAGTTTGTTGGAAGAAGGGTCTCGTTGGGATAACACTTCTCCAGCACCTATTTCGGAGGCATCCACTTCCAAGAAGTATTGAGCAGAAGGCTGAGGATGACGAAGCACAGGAGCCAAGCAGAAAGCAGACTTTAGGAGGTCAAAGGCTTCCAGAGCTTCAGGAGTCCACTGAGAGCAGTTGGTCCCTTTCTTAATTCAATAGTAATTTAAAAATCCAATGAACCGCTGTACTTCTTTTAACGTGGAAGGTCTGGGCCACTGTAAGATGGCATCGAGCTTCTTGGGATCCATCTGGAATCCTTCAGAAGAAATTAGAGTATTTCTGATTGTTTTAAAGAGCATTTGGAAAGTTTAGCATACAACCAGTGATCTCTTTAGCATACAACCAGTGACGTTGGAGAACAGTGCGTACATGACAACGATGAATCTTCAAATCTTTAGAGTGAATGAGTATATCATCTAGGTAGACGACAACGAAAGAGTCGAGTACATCCCTGAAAATGTCATTCACAAACTCCTGAAAATGGGGGCATTGCAGAGACCGAATGGCATCACAAGACACTCATAATGTCCCCTTCTCGTATTAAAGGCCGTCTTCCATTCGTCTCCTCCTTTAATTCCAGTACGGTTGTATGCTGAACGAAGGTCCAATTTGGTAAAGACCTTCGATCCTTGGACCCAGTCAAACAATTCAGCAATCAGGGGAAGGGAATACAGATTCTTTACCATAATTCGGTTAAGCGCTCTGAAGTCTATGCAGGGTCTGAGTCCTCCATCCTTTTTCTCGACAAAAAAGAACCCAGCCCCAACGGGGGAAGGTAGAAGGCCTAATGAATCCCTTCTTCAGGCTGTCTTCAATGTACTCCTCCATGACCTTAGTCTCAGCCAGGTTAAGGGGATAAGTCCTCCCCTTAGGTAGAGGAGTACCGGGAAGCAAGTCAATAGCACAGTCATAAGGGCGGTGTGGAGGAAAAGCCTACGCTTCCTTTTTAAAGTACACATCAGAAAAATCCGCATAGGCCTCAGACAACTCAGGGTTGGTAGACACTTCATGGATGGACACTTGATTGCGTATCACCTTTTGGAGACAGTGGACGCGACAGGAGGTGCTCCAAGCCGAGATTTGACCAGAGGACCAGTCAATGGATGGGTTATGTTAACGTAACCAAGGGAACCCGAGAATCATCGGGTGTTTCGGGGACAGGATAATGTCAAAAGACAAAACCTCTTGATGCAGAGCCCCCAAACGGACAGAGAGAGGCTTGGACTCATGGGTAATAAGACCATCACCCAGAGGGGCTCCACCAAGGGTTGTCACACAGAGCGGTAGGGTTTTTGAAACCATGGGAATCTGGAGTCTCTAAACCAGAGCAGCATCTAAAAACACACCACCAGCGCCAGAATCTATAAAGGCTGCTGTGGAGAAACACTGGTCATTTGAGGATAAAGTGATAGGGACTAGAAGTCTCTCCTGAGGAGGGTTCAAAACAGCAGAGACTACCACACCGCCCCTACGTCCATGGGTTCTTCCTCAGACCCAACAGGAGAGGGGACAGAAGGGACTAGCGATTGTCGAGGAAGGGGCATAGTACCAAGTCTGGGAGGATTATATTGTCCTTGGCGCTCTCTCTCCAACTGACGCTCAGCAAAGCGAGTGTCCACCAGGATACACAAGTTGATAAACTCCTCTAAACCCACTGGGATCTCACAGTATGTTAATTCATGCTTAATGTGTTCCATTAACCCCCTGCGGAATGCAGCCTTAAGGGCGCTACTGTCCCAGTTGGTCTCTGCCGCTAGCATACGGAATTCAATGGGCACAGGGTGGAGCCAGAGTCACAATCAGAACACTGTAGATACCCGGGACTTCCACAAAGATAGTAGATACTTCATGGCTAAGGCTGTAAGGAACTGGCCACCAGGACACGGGTCCCAGGATCAATCCCTGGTCAAGGCATGACACAGGGGGTCGGTAAATTACTGCAACCCTCAAACAAACTGGAGAAAATAGACGAATGCAATGCACTTCAAAAGAACAGAGGGAAAGAGAGGGAGGTGTAGGAAGAACCTGGAAGGTGCTTTTTGGGGATAGGAGAAGTCCAACTCCGCCCCCTTTTCGTCCACTGGATCTGAGTGAGTGAGTCCAGAGGAAGCCACCATGGCAGAGGGCAGCTGGAGAGGCAGTGTCTGATTCCTGGAGCCAGGTTTCAGTAATAGCAAGGAAATTGAGGAAGTTGGAAAGGAAAAGGTCATTGACAGAGTCAAGTTTGTTGGAGACAGAGCAGGCATTCCAGAGGGCACGCATAAGGGGGGCTGACTCTTGGAATCAGGGGAATTGAGATAAGACAGTGGGAGTTACGGCTATTGTCAGAGGAGCTAGACTGCCAGTTCTGGGGGTAAGAGTTGGCTGGAGGAGGGCCTGAGTTTAGGGTAATATCCCCAGACATAAGGAGTAGTAGGAGGGTGAGGGCAGTAAGGTAGGAGTGGGACCTATACGAGGACTGGCTCTGCAGTGAAGTGGAGGTGGTGGCATTGTGTGGGCTCAGAATGAGTAGGAGGTGATATGTGCAGTAATACTGAAAGGGAAAAAGTGAGGGGGATATGTATAGGCTGTGGGTGGCAAAGGGGGGTTAAGAAATGAGATTTTGAGGAGAGAGGGTGTTACTGCAAAGAAGATAAGTATGAGCATGTTGGAGAGTAGAGAGAGGGCAAAGTAGTGAAAGAGAAAGGAAAAGGGGAAATTGACAGAGTTTGTAATGGGTAACTAATGTTTGTACTTGCCTTTAAAGTACACATCCTCTATTACAGTAGATTAGTAAGGTGGTCATGGTAAGACAATATACAACCGGGAATGAAGAAATGGTACTTTTTGGAATGCTTTTCTAACAGTTTAGCTACAATTTTTTTGTTATTTCTATAGACTGTAGGCTTCTTCCTACAATGTTGATCTTCCATAAATGTACATGTCTGACATGGCATGTTGGCATGGCATGGCTGGCTAGTTACAAGCAGGTCCATATCCTACCTTTACTGTCTGTACAGTA
Organism: Glandirana rugosa; assembly: GCA_018402905.1. Taxonomy (NCBI): domain Eukaryota; kingdom Metazoa; phylum Chordata; class Amphibia; order Anura; family Ranidae; genus Glandirana; species Glandirana rugosa. Next base: position 75,536 of record BLSH010414105.1, on the reverse strand, counting down.
GAGGCAAGTGCTAATAATTCAGGGTTGAAAGAGTAACCAGCTTGACCAAGGCTAGTCGCCTGATGACCGCTCTCCAAGAGGAGACCTGTCACCTGCTGTACCACATCTGCACACATGTTCTCTGAGTATTGACCTCTTTACAGCCAAGAGTGCATGGTGCAAGGTCCACTCTCTTGTGCTGTCCCATCAATCACAAAGAATATCTAGGGTGAATCTATAGAGCAGTCTCATGGAACTTTTACCCCAGATGTCTGTGTAGGATTAGAGCCCTTTGGCTGAAGGTACTCTCTGGTATCCTCTCAAATGTGAAAGAAATTTACTTCGACACTTATTGCTGTACACTTCTACATGCCAGAGATTCTTTAAATTGCTGACAGCATGTTATTCAAATAAAAGAATGTATCTGCTGTCAATGCCATAGATTATAATACGAAGATAACTATAAGTTATTCTTGAACATCCAATCCATGACTGACTAAGGGGGCACCGCCTACCAGCTGAATGGCAGGTGACTGTATATTTTACCCTAAAATTCCTCTTATGCTGTTGGCCTTATCTTCAGCTAAATTCCTATAGACACTGATATCTTCAACATCTGAACAGCCCTGAGTTTGAACCTTCAAAAAAAGCAAGAGTTACCAATTCTAACACCACCCTCTCACTGATTGCACTAATTACTTATTCACACACACTGGAGCACAAGAGGGAGGTTGCACAGCAAAGAATCAGGCAATCGAGGCTGCAGTCCTGAGAAATTTCAGGAGAAGCCTTTGATTAAATTAAAAATCAGCATGTACTGTATAGCCAAACTTTTTTTTCATTTTGTATAGAATAGGGAATGGTTTAAATACCAGATTTTTTTTCTTTCTCACAGATTTAGCTTTTTGTTTAACCTAGAGTTGCTGTTTTAATGCATACTAGCTTTATATAGTTTATAGTTTGGTTTAAGTCTGAAGTATAGTTTGATGCAAAAGAGAATAAAAGCCTTTGTTATACGGCTAATGAAGTTAGGAATAACTCATCAAAGCTAAATCTTAAAGCTCTTATGTAAGATTTCTGCTGCTAGGGTTACCAATAAAACAACATATCCTTTAACACGCAACCAAATTCAGATTTTTGTAACTTTCACAATGTTCCTGTTATAGTTAGTGAGCAAACCCAGTGGGACTCAAGATCAAAAGATATGAAATGCACAGACCATTTGCACATGTTTAGTTAACATACTGTATCTACATCATCTCCTGCCAACTCAACAAATGACATCAAACTCATATTACATTCTATAGCTGTTTATTTTGTTTACCCTGGGGTCATTTGTCCAAGTTATAATGTAATTCTGTGAAAATGCTACTCAAGGTAAATTACTGTGCATTTTCTCTTAGCCCTGAATTTCCTGGTAAATGTCAAATCAAGATCTAAAAGCTGACATGTAGGAAATATGTAGCACCATCATGAACTTGTAATTATAAACAGCACTGTATTAGGAAGAAACGTCACTGACACCTTATCTCTTTTCACATTTATGTTTTTTTTTATGTTGTATTTGTAGCACTCAGTCTAGGGAATGTCTTTTGTAGATGTTTTTGAGTACTTAAACAGGATAGAAGGGTGAGAGTGCAGGATACTCCAAAATGCAAAACAGGTAAAGGGGAACAGATTCCCAAGCACAAATCCTTTAGTGGCAGCTTTAGCTGGAGGTAGAGGGGTTAGCTAGCTAAGCTGAGCCTTTGTATAAGCAGTCCCAGTCCTTACAGCAACATCTGGCATTCACCTCCCAAAGCACATGCACCTCTGGAGTCCTACGCAACGTTCCTACTCACAATGTCCAAGGACAGCTGTCGCCAACCAACATTCATGCAACCCTCTTCAGAGGAAAGGGGTCCTTCTCCAGCCCAGCTCCCTGACTTAGTGCACTCCAGCTCCAGCAAATGTCTTTCAGTCCAAGTTCCTCCAGGCCCTCAGCCAAGCACATGCTGAATCCTAGCAACACCTCTTCATTACACAGGCTGCCTCCTCTGAAAAAGCCTCCCAACAATTATCCTCTTCCCAGCCACCTTCTGCGTACCTCTTTATAGGGATTGGCTGAGGTCAGAAAAATATTTTTAACCTCTCTTACTCTATTTATGGAAGATTCTTTCAGAGGCAGGCAGGGGCAATTAACCATCAAGCTCAGGGAAACCTGGCCAGACCTAAAAAATAGATTGTTGCTCCACCGAGTACAGCAGTGCCACAAACTAAATTTAACCTGTCTAGAGCAGGGTGCTAGATCTTTAAGATCCCAGATGTATATTGCTTTTGCAAAAATGTTTAGGGAACTAACCTTTCATTTAATAATTACCTTGTGGGGTTTGCCAATATTTCTTGTGACCCTTGCATTCTGTATTAAGCCCTTGATTTATCAAGCTGCAATAGCATTGCTGGCACCCTAAACTGTGCTCCAGGTGCTGGGCACCATCTTTCCTCAGACAACATCCAGGACAAGCATCTATTTTGGGAACTGTTACTGACCCAGAGGTGACACATTTATGTAAATCCTGATGTCTGAAGTGGCCATTATGTTCTTGGCTGTGTGCAACGTACATATATGTTTAAGATAGATTAGTCTAGCTAAAGTGCTAGCTCTGAATCTGTGGCCTCTTATCTTACCTTGTGAGCTGGCAGAACACTACATGGAACAGAGCAATTATTGTTGGGAGGCAAGACTGAGGAAACCTCTCACTCCTGCCTGCAGCAGACTAATGATATAATTCTTCGACAATGCTACTTGCAGGCAGACCTCGAGAAAATGCCTAGGCAAGCACTTCTTTTTTTATGATACATGTTATTCTGTTTCTGAATATTGTGACCTGATAGTTATATTTTTATAAATACTTTTTCTTAATCCATTAGTCCACTTTGAAGTGTACCTAAAGCCAATTTTTTTATGTTTTAGATGATACCGGGGCTTATCATTCACCTTCTGTGCTTATTTTTGGTCTCCAGGTCTCTCCAACGGTCTCTGTTGCTCAGGAAGGATGCAGGTTACCTTTATTTAAGATATTGTTTTTATATGAATCATTTATACATATTTTTTTACGTATTCCTGAGCCCTTGTCTGCCTTTTTTTTCTGCTTCATCTTGATCGATCCCAAGATCTGTTTGAAGGAGCTGCAGAATACATTTCCCATTATGGACTTTCTTAATTAATGGACTCATGGTCATTTCCTATGCAGATTCTTCATGTACGTATTCATGTGTGTTAAGTGTGCATACATACAGTATATTGGTGTTCTACCAAAATGTAAATACAGTTGTGCTTATAAGTTTACATACCCTGGCCGAATTTATGATTGAGAATATGAATGATAACACAAAAACATTTCTTTTACTCATGGTTAGTGTATGGCTGAAGCTGTTTATTATCAATCAACTGTGTTTACTCTTTTTAAATCATGACAACAGAAACTACTCAAATGACCCTGATCAAAAGTTTACATACCCTTTTGGCCTGATAACATGCACACAAGTTGACACAAAGGGGTTTGAGTGGCTATTAAAGGTAACCATCCTCACCTGTGCAGTTGTGGCTGAAATGTTAGTTGGTCTACCTGACCGTGGTTTGGTTTCAACAGAACCCCTCATTTTCCACTTCTTGATTAGAGTTTGAACACTGCTGATTGCCATTCTCAATTCCATGGATATCTTTTTATATCCGAAAAAACATATAGGTGTAGCGCTATAAACATAGGTTAAGATTACATCATATAATGTCCCAAAAAAAGTAGTTCATAAAAACAGACAGGACCTGGGTACAACCAAAAAAAGTGAAAAATAAACAAGGGGATGCCTTTTTAAAGTTCACCATAGGATGATTTCAGTGCTGAAAAAAGTGATCAATATAATTGTTATTCAGTGCTTCATAGTGCTTCACCATGATAAGTGTATCCGCCACCATAACATAATATATACTCTTACCAGAGTTAAGAAGACAGCAAATAGGATTAATCCTGGATGATACTTGATGTTGTCAGCAGTAGACCAGCATACTTCACGGAACAATCAACAAGATGTGTGGAGGGCCAGAACGCCAAACCATTCCTCATTGACACAGAGCCAATAATAATCCGTCCATATAAAATAAAAATCCGCGCATAGAATATAACCGTATGGCAAGGAAATTTATTAAAAAGAGTTGCACTTACATTCATAAGTTAATAGAAAGGCAGTAAGGAATTCCAAACATATGATGGCGCAATGAAGAAGGTGTGGGGCTTTCCCCATGACTCAGAATCCAGAAACGTCAGTGCAGCTCTGGATGAAAGATGCAAGGGTCTATCAGGAGTTCAGAAACTCACTGACACACACACTAATTACAAGCAAACAGATCACAGGTGAGGATGGTTACCGCCATTCAAATCCCTTTGTGTCAACTTGTGTGCATGTTATCAGGCCAAAATCACCAGGGCATGTAAACTTTTGATCAGGGTTATTTGTGTAGTTTCTGTTGTCATTATGATTTAAAAAGAGTAAACACAGTTGATTGATAATAAATGGCTCCAGCTAAACACTAACCATGAGTGAAAGAAAAGTTTTTGTGTTCTCTGAAAAATGGCCAAGAAATCATAAATTCGGCCAGGGTATGTAAACTTATGAGCACAACTGTACCTCTAATGACTAAACCAAAAGTCTATTCTAATCTACCCAGGAGAATAAAATAACTGAATTAACCAATTAAGTGAAAGCCTATATTTAATCTACTCCCTTTTATAGTTGATGCCCCCCCCCCCCCCCCCCAATAAAAAGCCTGCAATCGCACTGAAGAATTGTAATAGAGAAGAAAGCAGGAAAGTAGCATGAAGTTGAGAGTTGCTACCTCTCATCACCCATTGGCAAATTGACTGCTTATACAGTGCACATTAAAAGTCCCTTCGAGACATCCAATCAGATGCTGGTTCTGTGGTATAAGGAAGGCACACGCAGATGAATCCTTACAGGTGATTGGATACTACAGCTACCAAAAACAAACAGCTGGTCACTGTGAGGATTATACTGGATTAACCTCCTAAAACACATAAACAATTTAAGGGGAATCCTGTCCTATGGGGTTTCCTCTCTATGTGATACAGCCCCCTTTGTTCTATTAATAAGTTTAACCTTAGTGTAAAGAATGGCTTCTACATCCAATTTTACATACTCAGTGATTAAATAAACATTAGCAAATTGGAATCCAATGAGGCTGATTTGTGAACCTCACAGTTCAATACTGATTGCTAAGTGCCTATTTAAAGTGTATAGAATCTGAAATATTAACTTTGTGGTCTAGAAGCTAATGTCCATAGTGGCCTTGCAATGGCCGAGATGAGTCATCTCAATGTGTCATCATATTGGATTACAAACTGATTCTGCAGTGATCTGGGTTTTATTACAACATGCCACATCTACAGTTCCAGGTTTATTCAATAAGACTAGAGCATCAGACAATGCAGACAATGGTTATTTTTATAAATGGAAGAATGCTTACTGATGTAAGCCTGTACTGTATTTCACTAAAATGACTACAGTAAAGTAACTGCCTATCTTAGTGAGCCTATTTGAGCCACGCATTATGTTCTAGAATGGAAATTTGAGTATCTTATAGTATAGTTACATATTTACATTAGATTTCAGGTTGAAAAGAACATGTCAATTGTGTTCAACTCAAAAAAAAAGCTACAGTTGATCATCCAAAGGAAGACAAAATACTATATTAAGCGTGGGTTCATTTATTTCAACAGGGAACAAACTCAGATCAACCTCTTACAAATTTATTAGTATTAGTAGCCATTTATATTTTGTTTATTTAGAAACACATTCAGCCTTTTTTCTTTTTTTTTAAGCAATCTACTAAATCAATTACAAACAGTTAGTGTGGAACGCTGTTCTACATTTTCACAGCTCTTACACTTTCCTTTTCCCTATTCAGAGGTTAGATGTCTTTTCCTCTAGTCATAAACAATAGCCTTGCACCTATGCTGATCACATGCACTCTCCCAAGAAAGAAAAAAACTCGCTAGCAATATACACCAAACTGAGCATGTGCAGCCTGACTCCTAATACTGTGTTCTATCACGAGATGGGTTGGAGTCAGTTAAAGAAGACCAGGATCAGAGAAGATATGATCAAACAGCCTTTATACAGAATGCAGAGGATTAGCCCTTCCACAGTGAGTATAACAAGCAGGCTTCACTGCAAATACACACTTATTTTACTATTGTGGGTTTGGTAACACTTTTTAAAAAATTCTCTTCTCATTGGTAAATAAATTAAAGTGGTATTAAAGGTTCATTAAAAAAAAAAAAACATGTCATACTTACTGCTTTTGTGCAATACTCCTCTTCTTGGCTCCCCCGCCGGTGCCACTGGCTCCTCCCCAAAGACTAGTGCTCCCAATAGCAAGCCACTTGCTATGGGGGCACTGGTGCATGCTCGCTCCCGAGCCCTGCTCTATGCGTCCATAGGACACATAGCGCTCTCTTCTCATTGGCTCTCTGGCTGTGATTGACAGCAGTGGGAGCCAATGGCTCCTGCTGCTGTTTCAGCTAATGAGGAGAGAGAGTCTCGGGACAGCCAAGGATCTCCTGCACATCGCTGGATCGAGATGGGGCTCAGGTGAGTATTAGAGGTGGCTAGTGTGGTGGGGAAACTGCACACAGAAGTTTTTTTACCTGCATGCATAGTAGCTTGCTCACTCTAGAAGCTGCAGATTAGCATTACATGCTGGTATTAAGTCTATGGCCTACCATTATGCTTCTATGTTTTTTTTTTTTTTTCACACTAAAAGTTTTATGGAGCATAAACATAAAAAGAAAAGGTGTACAGTGTCACATGATGCTTGTATGCTTAGTCCCTACCTAAGTGCATAACTTTACATTCAACATTAAATATTTTCCAGGGAGTCGCCCAGTCCACCAGTGCATCTAGGTCAGCTTGTTAATCTGAGACAACATGAAAGGGCTGTATTTCACCACATAGTTTTGTGTCATTGGCTAATTAAAAAATGTATTTTTAATCCCAAACTGTATATAACTTATATACTGTAAATTCTAAGCCCTAAATATGGTGAAACATGTCAGTAAAAGAGTAGAATCCAATGGGAGATACAATGAACATGTTACAATAAAGTGTATTTAATAGGGGAAACTAGTGGTTGCACAGCCTATTGTATTGTTAGATAATTTATAAACTGGTTAAAAAAATAAGAGTTTCAAATTTGAACCTTTTGTTATGAATCATTTATTTTGTGGCTTTCTGAATAAGTTCTATAGTAACAACTTCCTTTACTTACTTTACTTCCTTTATTTGCTCTGTATGTCACCAGTATGTTTCTTGACTACATAAATAATCAGGCTACTATCTTCTTTCTCGTCATCTGACATTTTGCTAAATAGATCATTGCCTTATTATTACACGGAACATGTAGTCATATACTGAACAATAGCCATATACTGAACAATACCTAGCTAGCTATGACAGTAAATTAGTTTTACACATTGAATCAGAAAGAACCATAGAAACAAGTAAAATTCATTCAAAAAGCATTTCCAGCCTAGAAGTTAAGCCATATACAGTAGGTCTGGGGAGATGATGGAACCATTTAGGGTGGAGTTATCCAGACTAGCCTAGGCACTATATGAACCTTTTGGGACAATGAGAGACTATGGTGTGTATTATCTTGCCTTTAGCAGTAACTATGGATTTTTGGTTTCTTTTGGCTTACCTCCACATACTATTATGTAAAATTTTTAGACAGGTATGAAAAAATGCGGTAAATTAAGAATGCTTTCAGAAATAGGAGTGCTAATATTGTACTAAACACTGTTTCATTTACTGTCAGGTCCATAAATATTGGGATATCAACACAATTCTAATCTTTTTGGCTCTGTATACCACCACAATGGATTTGAAATTAAACTAACAAGATGTGCTTTAACTGCAGACTTTCAGCTTCAATTTGAGGGTATTTACATCCAAATCAGGTGAACGGTGTAGGAATTACAACAGTTTGTATATGTGCCTCCCACTTTTTAAGGGACCAAAGTAATGGGACAATTGGGTGCTCAGCTGTTACATGGCCAGGTATGTGTTATTCCCTCATTATCCCATTTATAAGGAGCAGATAAAAGGTCCAGAGTTCATTTCAAGTGTGCTATTTGCATTTGCAATCTGTTGCTGTCAACTCTCAATATGAGATCCAAAGAGCTGTCACTATCAGTGAAGCAAGCCATCATTAGGCTGAAAAAACAAAACAAACCCATCAGAGAGATAGCAAAAACATTAGGCGTGGCCAAATCAACTGCTTGGAATATCCTTAAAAATAAAGAATGCACCGGTGAGCTCAGCAACACCAAAAGACCCAGAAGACCATGGAAAACAACTGTGATGGATGACCGAAGAATTCTTTCCCTGGTGAAGAAAACACCCTTGACAACAGTTGGCCAGATCAAGAACACTCTCCAGGAGGTAGTTGCATGTGTGTCAAAGTCAACATTCAAGAGAAGACTTCACCAGAGTGAATACTGAGGGCTCACCACAAGATGTAAACCATTGGTGAGCCTCAAAAACAGGAAGGCCAGATTAGAGTTTGCCAAACAACATCTAAAAAAGCCTTCACAGTTCTGGAACAACATCCTATGCACAGATGAGAAGAGTATGGAGAAGGAAAGGAACTGCTCATGATCCAAAGCATACCACCTCATCAGTGAAGCATGGCGATGGTAGTGTCATGGCGTGGGCATGTATGGCTGCCAATGGAACTGGTTCTCTTGTATTTATTGATGATGTGACTGCTGACAAAAGCAGCAGGATGAATTCTGAAGTGTTTCGGGCAATATTATCTGCTCATATTCAGCCAAATGCTTCAGAACTCATTGGACGGCGATTCACAGTGCAGATGGACAATGACCCGAAGCATACTGCGAAAGCAACCAAAGAGTTTTTTAAGGGAAAGAAGTAGAATGTTATGCAATGGCCAAGTCAATCACCTGACCCGAATACGATTGAGCATGCATTTCACTTGCTGAAGACAAAACTGAAGGGAAAATTACCCAAGAACAAGCAGGAACTGAAGACAGGTGCAGTAGAGGCCTGGCAGAGCATCACCAGGGATGAAACCCAGCGTCTGTTGATGTCTATGTGTTCCAGACTTCAGGCTGTAATTGACTGCAAAGGATTTGCAACCAAGTATTAAAAAGTGAAAGTTTGATTTATGATTGTTAATCTGTCCCATTACTTTTTAAACTCCCATAAATGTAGGTTTAGTCCACTTACCACATCCTTAATGTTGTCAAACATATACACGGAGGGTGAAAAATTCCCTGGTTTTCATTACCCTGTCTAATTGTTAGTATTTAGTTTGAA
>BLSH010414105.1:14823-50087 GCA_018402905.1 Glandirana rugosa | reverse complement strand
TTGAGGCGAAGATCATGGGTCCTCCAGCAAGATAAAGACCCAAAGCACACCTCCAAAAGCACGCAGGAATGGTTGAAAGGGAAAAAATTTACTGTTTTAAAATGGCCAGCAATGAGTCCTGATCTCAATCCAATTGAAAATCTTTGGGGGGAGCTGAAAACTGCCATTGGAGAAAGGAACCCTGCAAATGTTCAAGAGCTTGAGCATATTGCAAAGGAAGTGTGGGAGAAAATGCCACCCGAGAAGTGCAAGAAGCTTATCGATGGATATAAGAAACGTTTGGAGGCTGTCATCGCTGCCAAAGGGTGTGCAACCAAATATTAAGGAGGGGTGCCAATATTAGTGCACATGCTGGTTTTCTGTTTTTTCTTTATAATTACAATATCTATGTTGAAATAACAATTGTCTTTGTTAAATTACTTTGGACCTCCAATTAAAAGATCCTGCTGATATAAATTTGGTACATTTCCATTTATTTCTGAAGACATTCACTCAGTTATGCAAAACATGAAGGGGTGCCAATAATGGTGAGCAAGACTGTATACATCAGATTTTTATTATATTTGGTATATAACAAATCATAATTTAATTCTGCTAAGTAACATGTTGCTTTTTGGGTTGTGAAACCTTATCATATGGTAATATACTGTAGATACACCCAGGATAGTTATCATTAAGGTTTTTTTTTTTCGCTGGGGTTTGCATCAAAAGCTAATTTTTGTAATCCAGAGCTTGTTAATTACTCTGGCACACCAACCACACAGCACACCTCTGCCTAGCATAGACATGACATTTAAATCTGACTGTTTTTGTTTTCAACTTGAGAATTTTGGGGAAAATGAAGGTACTATGTATATCACTACTTTCCTATCCTCTCCACACAGTTTTGGGTTTATCCTACCCACTATCATATCACCTCTCCTATTTAGGTGGTTCCCTTCCAACCAACAGACTTCTGCTGGCTATACTTGGTAGGACAGTCTCTTAAGATTGCTATGGTTACTTCATTTTTTGTTTAAATGGTGAAATTGTATTGCAGGAGAATCAAGCGCTAACTGAGTTCTCCTCAAAAACCATCTGATTGGATTGTGGTTGGTAATTACTCTTGATGCTGTGACAATGCAAGTAGTGTTGAAGCTTCAGCAGTGCCCACATGAACCCAAGGCACTCCTTCTCAATGGCATACACTACCTCCCTGGAAAGTAGCTTCTTGATCAGGTAGAGGATGGGATGTTTCTCCCCTTATTGGTCCTCCTGGCTCAGGGCCACACCTAAGCCATAGGTAGAAGTATTGGTTTGCATCAAAAGCTGACTTTTGTAATCCAGAGCTTGTAGTACAGGGGCCCTAGACAGTTTTGCCTTGGTTAGCTCAGTCAGGAGTTTGGCCAAGGCACTATTATTGCTTACAAATCTTCTTTAGTAGCTGGCTGTCCCCAAGAATGACATAATCTGCTTCTTTTAAGGTTGACCAGGCTAGGGTGGCCTTGACCTTACCTGTCTCAGGTTTCAGGGTCCCTCCCTTCTACCTGGCTTTTTGAGTACTGGACTTCTGTCTTGCCTGGCACTTACTGGTTTTAACAGTTAGATTAGCATCAGTGTGTCCAGGATCTGTGACAGTTGTGTGAGAGAGATTCCTCCCAGATGGGGCTGAATACTGCATGTCATCAAGGAAAGGGAATGCAAATGCTCCCAGGCCTTTAAAACAGTAGTTTACAACCCTCTGAAAGGTGGTTAGCATGTTCTTCATTCCAAATGGCATTCTTGTGAACTCAAATAATCTGACTGGGGTGATAAATGCTGGTTTCTCCTAAGCCGCAGGTGTTAAGGTAATTTGCCATCGCCCTCTGCTCAGGTCCATGATTGTTAGAGAACAAGCGGTTACCAGCTTACCTAACATTGACCCTGGGCATAATGTAGGCATCAGCAGTGGTTATGGTATTCATCTTTCTGTAGTACACGCAGAACCTAGTCGCCTGATCCGGTTGGGAGTCCAGAGCTCCTGGCCCAGGCACTGTGGAACATCTAAATGACCCCTGACTGCAGCACCTCCACAATTTGCTTCTCAGTGTCTATCTGCACCTTCAGGAAGATGTGGTAGGATGCACCCTTGTGTCTACAGAGTTGACTAAAAGGTCTGTCCTCACAGAGTTTCCTGTGAAACAGTGACAATGTGCTACAAGCACTTCCAGTAACTTATTTCCCATGTGGGAGAAATTTGTGGGTTGAACTTGTGGTCTGATTCCAACTCTGGAATGTCAGCTAAAAAGTTTAACAATGGATATCCTTTTCCCTGTTTGGGCTGACTGCAAACTGCCATTACATATGCTGTTCTTATAGCATGCTTACATAGAAAGCTTTCTGTCTTTCATCTTCTTCTCTAAAATTGAAAACATAAGTGACATCATTCAGGAGATTTGTGACTGGATATGGCCTCTCCCATTCTACCTCAGTTTTTTTCTGCCACATAGGCAGTAAAACATTCATCTTTTCACCCACATTGTATGTCTGCTCTCTAGCATTAAGGTCATACCATTGTTTTTGTTTAGACTTCACTTGTGTCACAGTCTTCAATTTTTTCCGGAACCTTAGTATGAGTTCCATCACAGAGGCCTCTGGACCAACAATTTTGCCCTCCCAAATCTATCAGATTAGGTCTAAAGGCCCTCTCACGTATCTTCCATTGACAAATTTAAAGGTTTAAAAACCTGTGGATTCCTTGGGTACCTCTCCTTAGGCAAACAGCAGGTAAGGCAAATAATGTTGTAATAGAGATTGCAATAATTCCCCGTGAACATCTCCTTTCTTGACGCCCCACTGTCAGGTAACACAGAACTGGCAGTAGCTGGCTATTTCTGTACCCATGTTAGGCCTGAAAAACATTCTGCTTCACTCGGGCCTAGGTCTTTTTAATTTTCAAGTGAATTGCTAAGGGAATTTTGTGTGCTTCCTGTACATCCTTTCATTGTCCAACTAAGCTGTTTGTTTCTCTCCCTCTACAGGAGAACTGAAAGCATGTAGGCTTCTGAGCTACTTGAGACTAGGGTCAGTCTGCAGTGCTTGTTCAAATGTGTCACTACGTGTGCCAGACAACTGCCCCATGGGCCGTGGCAAATGAGGACCACAGATGAGGCTGAATCCACTGGGTCAGAGCATGGAAAGGGGTTATGAGCACCAGACTCATCCACCTTACAAACCGCTCAGCGTCTGTCACCCCTCTCTGCCAATCCCTCAATTGGCTGCCACTCGTCCCAATTAATTAAATTCAAAATACTAACAATAAGTTACAAAGTACAAAGCCATTCACAACTCTGCTCCCAGCTACATCACTAGCCTAGTCTCAAAATACCAACCTAATCATCCTCTTCGTTCCTCCCAAGACCTCCTGCTCTCCAGCTCCCTCATTACCTCCTCCCATATTCGCCTCCAGGACTTCTCCTGAGCCTCTCCCATCCTCTGGAATTCCCTACCCCAATCTGTCAGACTGTCCCCAAATCTATCTACTTTCAGGTGATCCCTGAAAACTTTTCTCTTCGGAGAAGCCTATCCTGCCTCCACCTAACAACTGTACTAGTACTTTTATTTTCTTCATCAGCTCACAGTTATTGCCCCTTCGTATCACTTGACCCTCCCTTCTAGATTGTAAGTTCTAACAAACAGGCCCTCTGATTCCTCCTGTATTGAATTGTATTGTAATTGTACTGTCTGCCCTAATATTGTAAAGCGCTGCGCAAACTGTCGGCGCTATATAAATACTGTATAATAATAATAATAGTAATAATCCCAGCACTTCGAGTGACCACTAACACCAGCAATACAATATTAGATTCAGTAATTACATTTTCTGCATCAGACATACAGTACATTTTCCAAGTACAGTCAAGAAACAGCGCTTGCTACTAAGCAGGAATCCTACTGGTGTGGGATTCTTATACCAATATATAAAAATTAATTAAAATTTAAAATTAAACTCAATACTTTGTGCAAAACTGATTACCATACATCAATATTTTTCCATAAAGTGCAATTGTGCAATAGTGCAAATTACATAATTATCCACCATCCATTCATGATATCACTTATATATACAATTGCCCATAATAAAGTGCATAAAAAATGTCTACTATTTAGAAGTGTTTAGGTGCTCCAGTGCTAAATTAAATATTAAGTGTCCTTATTCACATATATCTTCATTCATTTGTATCTTCAAAGTGCCCGTGCTCACACAATGTGCTTCAAACTCCTGTGAAGGGTTTTTAATGGTTAAGCTCCGCACTTACCAGACCCTGTTGACTCCCACAGTCATACGACCTGGGAGTCAATCTGCGCTTTCGGTCTCTCACCCGACCGTAGGTATGACGTCCACTCTGCTGAACTGCTTCAGACCCTGTTGACTCCCACAGTCATACGACCTGGGAGTCAATCTGCGCTTTCGGTCTCTCACCCGACCGTAGGTATGACGTCCACTCTGTTGAACTGCTTCTTTAAGATTATACCGATTTTATTCCATATGTAGAAGAGAAAGAAGAAAACTCATCGCGCGTCTCCAGTAGTGAGGTTTATTGACCAAACAGATCACAATACAATGAATGTGAAGGACTCTCGTGGTAGCTGCGGCTCTGCAGTAGCTGCTTGCGTACCAACGGAGCGTGGCCCTACGTCACTTGCGTTCCATCTGACACGTTTCGTCACTTCCGCAACGTCTTCAGAACTATCCTAGACACTGGCCCTCTACATTTGTTGCAAGTTGTACTGAAAATATATTTTCTCAAAGGATCACAAATGAGTCACTGTCGGTTTCCATAACTGTCTGAAATTTCTGCATGGCTCAAAACCAAAGGTGCTTGCCCATGTGCAAGGAATCCAACGGACCAATCTTGTCACTTTTGCTGGAGCTTAGCCATCTCCAGTCCATGCCAGTGGACACCATTCCTCTTAGTCTGCAACTCTGACACCTCCCTCTCAGCCACAGCCTAGAGCTTGAGCATTTGCGCATATGCCATAGTGTCAATAGCAATTATCCATTGCAATGCTTGCTGAAGCTGAGAAGGGTGGATTATTGAGACTAAGTCTAGTGCTTGCAGGTTCAGACTGTGGACCAAAGGTTGTGTTAGTTCATGTGTTAGTTAAATTCATCCTTGTACACTTATCTACAGTAAATGAGCTGTACCAGACCCACTTGTACCTGAGACAGACTCTCTGCTGCAAGCTCCTCCAAGGTCTGCTATGCCTAGATATCTGCCTTATATCATTCACAAATCAGTTCCTCCTTTGGTTTGCCATATGCTTCAATACGCTTTTCTTGACACACATTTATCAGATCATCTTTGCTCATTCTTTCGTAGTCTACTAGACTATTACAAAATAAATGATAAGACAGAAACACAAAGGATAGGAAGAGAACTGTTGCTATATGCTTCTATATAGAATATAAAAAAATGTCATGCTTATCTGCTAGAACTGCTTCCACAGAGATTATAGTCCTTCAGTGCAGGGTTTGTTACTTAACTCATGAACCAATGCTCTAAAATAGAACAATCCCATCAAGCTGCCAACCAGATGTGACACTAATGCTATAAGTAGAACAACCCGACCAAGCTGCCAACCAGATGTAATGATTACACTCTGGGCCTCCCCCTGCAAAGAGATTTTCCAGCTTACGAGACAACAATGTATACACCAGCAGACTGAAATGGAACTTTGACTTCACACAATGACCGCTACTACGCATTTTAATGGAAACATGCACTATTCCTAGCATTCGTTGTTGCAATTCTGTATCACCTGCATCACACCCAGGCAAGAATGTAACAGATTTTACACTATTGTAGCTTTGTCTGAGAGGTAAAGTTCTTTCATTTCTAGTTACAGCATTCAGAAGATCAGCTTAACGATTTATAAATATTGTTTTAGTGAAACAAAAAGAAAAACAGGGCTAGAAAGATATAGTAAAGATATTACCAATCGGCCTCCGATGACGTCTCTATGACGAAACGCGTCAGCCGGAGCCAGAGAGCGTCACGCGCACTTCCGGTGGAGCAGCTAGTGGAACGCACGGAAGCTCCGGAATCTGACTTCTCTTGATGTGAGTACCTGATTCATATCGTTGCTGCCTTGTTTGCTACCCTACACTATGGAAACTTTATCATTTCATATGGACACCCTGCACATTGTGAACTGAGACGATGGGAGCGTTTGAAGGTACCAAAGGCTCGGCACCACTGACCCTGCAATACGGGACCCGACTGCCAATACACTGCCTTCATATCAGGTGGTGAGTGGGGTGTGTGTTAAGGGAGGGAAGCACAGGAGTGTCACCTCCCGAACCACTCCATTTCTGACACCCAGCGCACAGACTCTTACCCACTATTCAAACTTTTTAGCACACATATTCATAGTGCTTGTCTTTTTTGGTTTTTCCACTAGATGGCTCTTTAACTAGAATATCCTTATTTGAGCTTACTTTAGCTCAGGGGTGTCAAACTTGATTTCATCGTGGGCCGCATCAGCATTATGGTTGCCCTGAAAGGGCCGGTCGTATATGTAAGACTAGATGTCCAGAGCACCAAGCCCCTTACATCAGATGCCAAGAGCTCCCCCCACCATCAGAAGTCAAGGGTCCCCCACCCTTCCTTGCATCACAGTAGGGGCAGAGCTGAGAAGCAGAAAGTGCAGGGTCTAGAGGAGGACCAGAGGAGAGCTGGAGTCTTCTGAATGCTGAGACCAGGGGAGGTGAAGATGAGGGGGTGCTGCAGCTGCACAGAGAGGAGCAGGATCTGGAGGAGTTCTGTCCTCCACTCTGCGGCCGACTGCTGAGACGGGGTGGTGGAGATGAGGGGAGTGCTGCAGCTGCAAGAAAGGTGTGAGGGCCACATGAAATGACCCAGAGGGCCGGATTTGGCTCCCGGGCCTTGTGTTTGACACCTGTGCTTTAGCTGTTTTGTTTTTTGCTATATTTGTCTATATGCACATATATTTATAATTTATCTGGATAATTCCCACGCACCATTCACCTTATACACGTTTGTCACACAAAACGTTTGGCAGCGCCATACCCACTCCCCTTTTTCCTTTTACATTTGAGCATCTCTTGGTGCTCTTGTGGGGGCAGCAGTCTATTTTATCATTGTTCATTATTGGGTTTTTTTCGATTTTATTTTTTCTTTTGTATTGCTTTTGGTTTTTTTGGATTAATAGCAGCGCCACACCACCCCCATTCCTTTAACCAGATATACATGTGTGCATCTATAATTGTGACGCGTTTCGCAAGTGCAGCTCACTACCTCAGGAGTAGATGTAGCGTATATTTGGTAAGTTGACTCCAAAGTCTGGTCCACAAGGGGGCTATGGATAATGTTTCCACCAGGAGCTGAAGGGGTGGAGATAGCAGCACCCAGCCAGGAAACGGGTGGGGGATGGGCATGGCAGGAATCAGAGAAGGAAAAAGGAGAGTGTGTCCCTTGGCATCCCTCACTATCCACAACCAACATGGAACAGTCATTTATCTCCATATCCGTGTGTGTAAAGACCTTGCGTGCACACTCTCCTTTTTCCTTCTCCGATTCCTGCCATGCCCATCCCCACCCATTTCCCGGCTGGGCGCCGCTCTCTCTGCCCCTTCAGCTCCCCGTGGAGATGTTATCCGTTGCCCCCTTGGGGACCAGACTTTGGAGTCAACCTACCAAATATATTCCACATCTACTCCTGAGGAAGCGAGCTGCGTTTGTGAAACACGTTGAGATGATAGATGCACACGTATATATCTACTATCATCGTACTCTGCAACATACCAATATATGTTTATGGCTGCAAGAATTCTGTACCAGGTTGTTGTTCATGGGTATCATATGCATGTCCATGCAATATTATGATGTTTACATCTACCAATAAAATTGGTTTACTTTAACACTCCTTTTATATGTGTTGGCCTTATACATGCCTCATTTAACCACTTGCCGACCGCGCGCTGCCTATTTACGGTGACACCGCGGCTCTATTCCGCGAATCGTCGTAAATAGGGGGCGTTTTTGATGGAGTGGCAGCTAGGGGGCGCGAGTGCACCACCAGCGGCGCGCGCTCGTGCCCGCCGCACTTCGGAGGAGTGTGCCCACGGCTCAGGCGTACCCCATATCTGCCGGCGAGCCGCGATAAGCTGCCAGAGGGGAAGAACAGGGAATCGCCAAAGTAAACACAGCGGTTCCCCGCTCTGTCAGTGGGGACATAATAGATCTACTAATCCCTGTCACTGGGATCAGTTAGATCTCTTATGCCCATAACAGCCCAGCCCCCTCACAGTTAGAACACGCCCAGGGAACACAGTTGACCCCTAAATCTCCCCCTGCAGGTTAGCCCCTTCACTGCCAATGACATTTATACAGTAATCAGTGGATATTTAAATTTCTGATCGCTGTATAAATGTCATTGGTCCCAAAAAAGTGCCTAAAATGTCCGACATGTCCGCCCCAATATCACAGTCCCGATAAAAATTACAGATCGCCACCATTACTAAAAAAAATAAATAAATAAATAAATGTAAAAACGCCAGAAATTAATTCTCATGGTTTGTAAATGTGGCAACTTTTGTGCGAACCAATTAATAAATGCAGATTGCGGCATTAAACTATTACAGAGCAGGATACCTCTCTATACCATGTCGGGCTCGTCCCAGACACCTCCAAACAAAACAAACACAAACCTTTTCTCTTTGAGTCCTTAGAGCAACCTCTCAAGGTGTAGTTCTCTCAGTGTAATGACACTGAGTCCCAGGCCAGAGCAACACTGAGTTCTCCACCTGGTCATTTAAAGCAGCTGAACAGGAATTTGGGTGGACCAGAAACTCTGGGCCGGAACCAACTCTGCCACGGTGGCTGGCAAAACCTGGGCCGGGCTCTTTCTGGTCCACTCCAAGTGAACGCCTGCAAGGCGACCAATCTCGTCCGTCCACTATCTCGCCTCGCATAACGTCACACCATTATATTATGTAGATTTAGGAAAGAATCCAGGCCTTTCTGAAAGCAATCTACTAAGCTGGACAGAACCACCTCTGGAGGGAGTCTATTCCACATTTTCACAGCTCTTACTGTGAAGAAACCTTTCCGTATTTGGAGATGAAATGTCTTTTCCTCTAGGCGTAAAGAGTGCCTCCTTGTCCTCTGTGTTGACCTTAAACTGAATAAATCAACACTAATTTCACTATATGGACCTATATTCACTATTTGTACATGTTGATGATATCCCCCCTTAATCTCCTCTACTCCAGAGAGAATAAATTCAGTTCCTGTAATCTTTCCCCATAGCTGAGCTCCTCCATGCCTCTTATGAGTTTGGTTGCTCTTCTCTGCACTTTCTCCCGTTCCCTGATATCTTTTTTGTGGACTGGTGCCCAAAACTGAATTCCAGGTGAGGTCTTATTAATGATTTGTACAGGGGCAAAATGATCTCTCTTTTTCAAGAATTCATACCTCTCTTAATACAAGAAAGGACTTTGCTCGCTTTGGAAACCGCAGCTTGGCATTGCATGCTATTATTAAGCTTATGATCTACCAAAACCCCCAGATCCTTCTCCACTATGGATCCCCCCAATTGTACTTCCTCTAGTATATATGATGCATGCATATTCTTAGCCCCCAAGTGCATAACTTTACATTTATCAACATTAAACCTCATCTGAATGACACATCCTTAATGCCAACTATCCTGGGTGCTTCTGATGTATATTTCTCTTAATAGGTCTATTATATTTTATAAGCCTTCTGGACCTTAAGTGGTATCATTAGTGTACCCATTTTTTAGGAAGGTAACTCCATCACCATAGGAGTTATATGAATGGAAGTTGTGAGTTTGAGATGTGCTGTATGAGAGCTGAGCTCCAGGTTAATCCACAGATGTGTATTCCTTAGACTACAGATTAGAATATTTATGACTTGGCTACTTCTAGCAGGGTTCCGTCAACTATTTTTCTTATGAACTTGCAAATTCTGGAGAACTTGGGGTGTTTGGGGTTCTTCAGACCTCACTATTGTCACACTACTTCTTCCTGCTCAGCAGTCCTCTCTGCTTCTCAGGTCTGCTTCTACTGCCTCCTGCTAAGCTGTACTTGTGCTTTCTGCTTCTACTGTCTCCTGCTTTATATGTCCTCCCTGCTTCCACTGCCTCCTGGTTAGTTGTATTTGTCCTCCTTGCTTTCCATTTCTACTTCGCCTCCTTGCTGCTTAGCTATACTTGTCCTCCTTGCATCTCAGCTCTACTTCACCTTCTCCAGCTGCTCAGCTGTACCTTCTGTCCCAGCTCACTGTTTTACTTCTGATTCTCTGCCTCATCTCCCCTTCTATCATGTACCTGGTGCTGGAGGCCAATGGAGAGAGGGCTTCTCGTGTGACTAAGTTCAAAACTCCTGCTGGAATGCTTGCAGGGATGCTCAGACTGGGATATAATTAGAGGAATGCCCAGGTATACAGCTGATGCACTGGATTGGTGTCTGCAGACAGGTGGTGTCAAGCAGAACAGGGAACCGGAGGAGTCGGTTCAAAGCCAAAGTCAGGTACCAAGTGTGGATTGGAGCAAGCGCAGTCAGGAGGATAGCCAGGGTCATACACAGGAGAGCAGAGAGAGATGATCCGTAAGACAAGCCAGGATCCGGTCAGGAAGCAGGCAGAAGACAGGTCCAGGGGCAAGCCAAGTCGGTAACAGGTATTCACAGATGCAGGGGGTACACAGGAACAAAAGCACTGGAGAGCTAAAGATCAACCAGCAATTGCAGAGGGTGACTGGCCTCCTCAGGCAGTTTGGCGTCAAATTGGGCTATGAGCGTGCATAGCTGTGCAACAGTGCGCATGCACGTTCCGGCGCGCATCCATGCATGCACGTTCCGGCGCGCATCCATGCATGCACCTGCGCACACCCATTGTGTGCCAATGCACGTCTGTGCACATACACGTGCACCTGTTGTGCGCCAGTGTGCATTTCCGCGGCCATGCAAAGTACTGGCAGGAATCCCAGGTCTTCGGGCACCTCTGCTGTTGACAGTGCCATGGCACCTTCTCTGTTACAGAACCCCTGCCGCTGCCACTCTCTGAAGATCTGTAGTGATCAGCACTTCCAAAATGTAAGTGATAAAATGTGTCCTTATTCATTCACCTTGATTACTGGTAGATTTAATGGTGAGATGCAAGACAGTGATCAGACTGATCACTGTCTTGCATCTCACAATCCAATCTGTCACTATCTAATAACAATCTTAGGAGACATACACATAAGGCCAATTTAGTCAAAAGGCAGTCATGTTCCTGTTGCCATAGGTGTTAACTGTAAATGGTGGAGGGAACTTACTACCTTCTGTGACCATGTCCATGGGGGAAAGATATTGTTTATAAATGTGTGTGTAAAACATTATAAAAAGAAGGCAATACTATGCTTATATGTCTGAAAAACCAAGACAAATTTCAATAAAAGCAAAAGCTCAATTAAAATCCCCAAATGTCAAAATCAGTAAACGAAAAGGAAAATCAAGGTTTAATTAAAGTGGATTTGTCACATATGAAGTTCCAGTGTTGTAGAACAAAATGAAATGTAGATATCACTTTTTCATTCTACATTCATGCTACAGTTGCTAAGTAAAAGAAAACTCAACAGTTCAGTGGCTACAGGGAGAGTATAGTCATTTTCCATTGAGAGCATACTTTGAGTTATTGTCTAAGAATAAGAGTCATTTGATGCCCCTTTCCCAGCAGCACATACTCATCTTTACTTTACTCCACCACTACTATGTTCAACTGTGAGGATCAGGGAGATATTTAGCCATTTCGCTCCGTTTGTCCCCCGTGGGGGGATAGCCCCTTGGGGCATGCCCTGTGGCCATTGGATTTGAATATGGCCTCCTTGGGGTAAGCAACCTCTCTTATCTATCCCAGTGTGTATACTTATTGTTGATATTATTTGTTCATATTTCCTGACTGTATCCTTGTATTATATATACAGTCTCAAAACTCTATAGATGTTCTAGATGTCAACTCTCCTGAAGAAACGGAATCTCCGTGAAACTGGTCGAGGATATCAGAAACAATCTGAGATTGGTACCATTTAGGCCTAACCAGAGGACCACAGATAGCACTCTCTAACCCCCAGCAGTGGCTGTAAATACATTGTTTTTAATCTCACTGTGTTGTTACTTATATGTTGATGTATATTTGTTACCTCAAATACATTTTTATATTTTTTATATATCACGTGTGTTCCCTGTCCATGTCCTTCAATTGGTGTTGGGTTGCTAGCGGGACATCCCATACCTACATCTATTTTAAAAATTCAGCATTACTTATTTCTGTATTTGTCTCAGATCTGTATCCCAGAAAGTACTGAGAGCATCATCATGACAGATAGACAAATATTAGTCCACAAATTTCACAAAAACAACCTGTGCTTCACTTCTAATTATAGGAGCATCAGCATGCTATATATATATATATATATATATATATAAAGTCAGTCTCTCCAAATGACTCCTTGCCTGCTTGCCTTTAACTCACACACAACAGTGAATTGATCAACTGCACCACAAATAAAACAAGCAGCTTACCAGAATCATAGACCTCAAAGTAAAAGAGGTCAGTGTATGCTTGTGGTCTCTTAACTAGTGCTACCTTGGGTGTTCAGCTTTAGCCAGGGTGCAACTTCTCTGTTATGTTTTATATGTTGCCCCATTATCTCTTCAACACAGATCAGTCATCCAATCATTTCTGCATGTCTGTGATAAAAATACAGTAAAACCGTCAGATGGTGAACAGTAATGATGCAAGAAGTTTCATCTTTCTATGTCACATTGGATAGCCCCCCTGATGCATTTTGGCCAATAAGCCAAGGGCTGAACAGTGTGGCTTTTTGTTTAGTATTTCACATAACCAAATTCATATCAAATCTACTCCTTCCCACTACTCACACATTTGACATCATATTAAAGCGAAAGACTTAGGGGTCTGTTTATAAAACATTTGTTGGATGGATGTCACAAAGATTTGTGCAGAATACATTTTGGCCGTAATTTCTCTTTTAGATCAATTCCTATGATTGTAAGCTCCAACTAGTGGCCAAAATGTGGTATGGCCGGAGTCACGTGACGTCACTCCCACGCATGCACACGGGAGCCGCCAGTCGCGGCACATCTCAGTGAAGAAACGGCAAGGAGGCCGTTTCTTCACTGCGCATGTGGCGAAATAACGTTGGCACATCTAGTACACTGTATATCTCCTGAACCGTGCAGGTTTGGAAGATATGCAGGGGACCTACAGGAAAGCCTTCTTATAGGCTTACCTGTAGATTAAAGTGGTTGTCATGGGTTGACAACCACTTTAAAGTGTTACTAAACCCACAACAGTAAAATCAGTCTGTATGTGCAGCATAGCATGCTTGTTATACTCACTGTGGAACGTAAGGGGTTAATCCCCTGCATTGTGTAAAAAGGCTGTTTTATCCTGTGTGCATAGATTCTTCCCTCCCTGCATTGTCTATCTGGGGAAGGCATGCTAACACAGGCAGGGTAGGCAACCTGCTCAGTTGTGTATTTTATGCTGGAGAGAACTTTTACTTGTTCTCAGAGCTAGCCAGGTCACATGATATTGACATCACACATGTGGGCGTGTATACAGGCTATAGTAGAAATCCCCTCCTACCTGAACTCTCAGCACTGGAGAAACTGTGCAGTTTATCATTTAACCATGTTATACAGAGCATCCAAAAAGTATATGGTGGCAGTATTTTAATGTAAAAAGAAGATTTATAAGCTGTGGGCACTGTGGGGGGGGGGGGGGCAGATGAACTATTTTCATACTACTGTGTATAGTAACACTTTAATATACAGTGAAGGACCCAAGCCTTGAGATCTTCAACTCTTTGGTGGGACAGGGGAGAAGACAGTGATTATTGCTAGCAGTGTGATAATCACAAGTGAATCCTGTAGACTAGTTGTACTAAAGTTGATCGATCAAACAACTTGGTATATTCAGCCTGCACACGCACTGTTCAAATAAAGTTTATTAAACAATAACTGAAATTGTATAAAGCACTACATCCAGTGTTTCCAAAGTGGAGTTCACAGATCTTTTTCAATTCAACAGCCACAGGTTAGCTCAATGCGATTTGAATGCTTCAAATATCTTCATCGGAAGCACATGTGAACAGTATCCGTATGGGAAACCCAGAAATGTAAATTGCAAATGTTTCCATACAGTTTGCTGGGGAGGAAATTCTCAAATCCAGAAGTGGAAAGCTGAGGGACATGACGACTGAAAGGTGTAGTTAATTTCCAATATAATCCTTCACTTTTTTACATCAAAAACAAAGCTTCAATGATAAAATGTAAAATATTCATGCAAGTATCCAAATCAGTTTTGGTCTGGAGTTCAATCCTGCCATCCAACAATGGGATGCAGAGTATGCCCAGATCCTTGACCACAATAGAAATATACAGTATTTACAGTGCCTTGAAAAGTATTCATACCCCTTGAAATTTTCCACATTTTGTCATGTTACAACCAAAAACATAAATGTAATTTATTGGGATTTTATGTGATAGGCCAATACAAAGTGGCACATAATTGTGAAGTGTAAGGAAAATGACAAATAGCTTTAATTGTTTTTACAAATAAATATCTGAAAAGTGTGGCGTGCATTTGTATTCAGCTCCCTTTACTCTGATATCCCTTACTAAAATCTGATGGAACCAATTGCCTTCAGGAGTCACCTAATTAGTAAATAGAGTCCACCTGTGTTTAATTTAATCTCAGTATAAATACAGCTTTTCTGTGAAGCCCTCGGAGGTTTGTTAGAGAACCGTAGGGAACAAACAGCATCATGAAGGCCAAGGAACACACCGGACAGGTCAGAGATAAAGTTGTGGAGATGTTTAAAGCAGGGTTAGGTTATAAAAAAAATATTCCAAGTTTTGAACATCTCACAGAGGACTGTTCAATCCTTCATCCGAAAATGGAAAGAGTATGGCACAACTGCAAACCTACCAAGACATGGCCGTCCACCTAAACGGACAGGCGAGGCAAGGGGAGCATTAATCAAAGAAGCAGCCAAGAGGCTCATGGTAACTCTGGAGGAGCTGCAGAGATCCACAGCTCAGGTGGAAGAATCTGTCCACAGGACAACTATTAGTCATGCACTTCACAAATCTGGCCTTTGTGGAAGAGTGGCAAGAAGAAAGCCACTGTTGAAAGAAAGCCATGAGAATTCCTTTTTGCAGTTTGCGAGAAGCCATGTGGGGGACACAGCAAACATGTGGAAGAAGGTGCTCTGGTCAGATGAGACCAAAATTGAACTTTTTGGCCTAAAAGCAAAATACTATGTGTGGTGGAAAACTAACACTGCACATCACCCTGAACACACCATCCCCACCGTGAAACCTGGTGGTGGCAGCATCATGTTGTGGAGATGCTTTTCTTCAGCAGGGACAGGAAAGATGGTCAGAGCTGATGGGAAGATGGATGGAGCCAAATACAGGACAATCTTAGAAGAAAACCTGTTAAGAGTCTGCAAAACACTCGAGACTGGGGCGTAAGTTCACCTTCCAGCAGGACAATGACCTCAAACATACAGCTAGAGCAACAATGGAATGGTTTCGATCAAAGCTTATTCATGTGTTCGAAGGGCACAGTCAAAGTCCAGACCTAAATCCAATTGAGAATCTGTGGCAAGACTTGAAAATTGCTGTTCAAGATACTCTCCATCCAATCTGACAGAGCTTGAGCTATTTTGCAAAGAAGTGTAGCGGTGTCCCCGTCCCCAAGAAGCCACGTGGTGACCTCCAGAGTTAGGGAGAGCTGACATCCTTCCTCAAAGTGTCGGTTATTAGGCATGGTGGGTGTAATGCAAGAGATGGAGAGAGGATCTGCAATTGGCAGATTCCGAGACAAAAATAATAGGCAGACAGCTATACAGGTGGAGGGCCTTTAAGCTGGATGCAGCAACTGTATTTGTAGAACTGCTGTCTCCTATGGCAACTGAACTTTCAACAGTCAATAGAGATCTGTACACGTAACTCACAGTAACCCATTATAGATCTTATCTCACATCTCACAGTATCCTACTGTAGATCTTCACTCACTGACCTCCCGGCCTCTCACTAGACTTCAAGATCCCAGTCATCACTGGATCTTCTGAGCTCTTCCTCAGCTAACCCGCTCTAAATCCTCAAGCTTCACCCCTGCTAATCTGCTGGGTCCCTGGATTGACACTCTGCTGAAGCTTTCCTACTTCTTCATCGTCCCCGGCTGGTGGGTGAAAAGGCTGCTCTGGTACTTCTTCAGAATTCCATACACTGGCCTCTATTAACAGGAGTGGTTGTCTCTTGGTGGCAACTGCTTCCCCTTTACCTCTGGCCTTGAGCCTTACTTGCCCCTGGCGACAGGAGTGGTTGTCCCTTATGGCAACTGTTTCTCCCTCACCATTGGCAACGATTTTGGTTCCCCGCCCGGCAGAACCTCTGCAACTTGGTTGGGCTTCCGGCCTGAAGCCCCAACCCCGCGCTGCTTCTCTCAAACCTGGATAAGCCTCAGACAGCCTAGCAACCAGATGCTGCCGGGATAGGCCTGAGACTTCTGGCCTAGCACCCGGAGCTTTGTAACACACAGTCACCCAGACAGCCATCCAGGTGGCACAGAACCCGATCACCTGACTCCTCCCGAATAAATAGGCTCTCCCAGCAGGCCAAGGGGCCAAAGAAAACTCCTGCCAATTTGCTGAAACAACCTATACACCCCTAGTCTTGCCATTCTAATGCCACAGGCAACAATACCACCTAGTGACAGAAGAGAGAGACGCATCAAATCCAGAGTTAGGGAAACGTCAGTGGATCCCCCTAACAATTAGCCAGGCCAGTTACCACCCAGCAAACTAAATTTCTTAGCAACCCTGCCTAAGACAAGGGTGCTACAGAAGGATGGGAAAAAATGTCACTCTAGATGTGCAAAGCTGGTAGACACATCCCCAAAAAGACTTGCAGCTGTAATTACAGTGAAAGGTGGTTCTACAAAGTATTGACTCAGGGGGGCTGAATACAAATGCATGACATAAGTTTCACATATTTATTTGTAAAAAATTTTGAAAACCATTTATCATTTTCCTTCCATCATTTTCCTTCCATAAAATACATTTTCGTTTTTGGTTGTAACATGGCAAAATGTGGGAAATTTCAAAGGTATATGAATACTTTTTCAAGACACTGTATTCCAGGTAGTTAAAGTTCCACCCAGATTTTTTTTTTTTTGGCATCCACTCTTTTAATACTAAATAGATGTAACCTTTTGTTTCCTTACTTTCAAACTGCCTAGTAATTACATGTATTTTTTACTCACAATTTTGTTTCTCTCACTACTGACCTTTTCCATTTTAGGTGAGGGCATCTGAAGCCCATCTGTAGTCTCCTGGCATCTCTTCCTGAAAGAAGAGGCATGGTGGGTAACCATCATGCACTCCTCAATCTCGGTCCGCCTTAAATCGCGTCATTTCCTGTCTGGAAATAACACGATTTTACAGTACAGAGAAGCCCACTGACTCCAGGGAAATGATGAGTCACTTCTTCCATGAGGCCAAGCGAAGCAGGAAGTGAGGAGCAGAGCCTAGGACCTAAAAGGGGCAGATTACAAAGACCACCTAGCAACAAGCGACTTAGGGTGAGTATAACATTTTTTTTCCTTCAAAGGTAAGTCTATATAGGCAAAGGACTTGAATGATGTAAAAAAAAAATTCTGGGTGGAACTCCGCTTTAAATAATCCAGTATAGAACTCCACTTTTATTACATCAAAAGCAAAGAGCTTCAAAGATAAAGAACAAAATATTCATACAAAAATCCAAATGAGTCTTGGTCTGGAGTTCAATTCTGCCATCTATAGAGGGGATATAACAGCATGCACAGATCCTTAAAGTGTTACTAAAGCCACATCAGTAAAATCAGTCTGTATATGCAGTAACGCGTGCTTGTTACATACCTCCCAACTTTCTGAGATGGAAAGATGGGACACCTATTAGCAAAAGTATGTAGGCATAGGACACCCTGCCACACTTCCCTTAAAGGAGAATTGTACAAAAAAAATGATTGGTTAAACCCACAAGTGCTTTTCTTAGCACTACTATTCTGTTATATTGGCTTTTAGAATTTACAAAAGCAGCAATTTAGAAATTGGGTTAAAGGTTTAGTGTGGTAAAATACTTTTTGATAGATAAGTAGTGTATTTCATATACAACTAAATAGGGACAAATGGGGAGGAAAAGATGGGTATAGGGACTTTGTTCCAAATCAGGGACAGTTCCTTGAAATCAGGGACAATTGGGAGCTCTGCTTGTTATACTCACTGTGGAACCTAAGGTTAATCCTCTGTATAGTGTAAAAAGGCTGTTTAATCATGTCTTCTCTGATACTCCCCTTCTTTTACTGTGTCCATTCCATCTGCTGATAGTACTGAGCTCTAGGAGGCACTCTGTACATGCTCAGTTTGGTGTGTATTGCTAGGGAGTTGTTTTTTTTTGGGGGGTGGGGGGGTGCATGTGATCAGCACAGGGCCATTCAGCACATAGGGTCAGGGGTCCTGCAGCCTCAAAGGATAGTCAGAGGAGAATGAAAACACCTCCTACAAGCATTACCTAGATCTCGGCGGGACACTGATAGAAGTCACAAGACTGCTATATACTGCTGATGAGAAAAGGTATTTAGAAGTTTATATTTACTAAAATAATTACATTTCCATGTTCTGTGTACTGTGGGAGACTAGATATAGTGAATGCAAGGTCCTGGGCTTAGTAACACTTTAAGCACAATGGCAATATTTGTATTCAAAGAAGTTTAATACTCAGCAAATCAAGATATTCCAAACACTATTCCCCAGACAGATCCCATCAAACTGTTTGATCAATCTATGGCCAGTTCTTTTCTCTCTGACACTTTAAGATTGTAGGCCTTGTGTATTGCCTCTGACATCACTAAGGTGACTGGATACTGTCTGCGAAGCTTCCAACTCCTGAAGATATGAGTCAAAGAATACCTGCACATCATCAATGACAGCATGGAGTTCCAATGTAAACTCAGTAAACTCAGTCTGTTCCCCGCTGTCACAGAGTACTGGAGGCTTCACAGGCAGCAGCCAGACACTCATGGGGGCCAAGTGGGGAGTGTGTCTGTCAAAACTGCCCCCTTTCTCAGCTGATAAAGGGCTAAATTCTTGTTTTCTTCTAGAGCAGGGTTTTAACAATCTGACTGTCAGTCGCAGGCAAAGACAAAAGAACAATGGCGCACTGGCCTAGCGCATTATCTTTAGATAAAAACCTTTTATGAAAAAGTTAAAAACATACTCACAAAGACTGTCCACTGTCTTCTCCCCAGCCTGCTCCAGCCTTCTTATCCAACTCCCAGGGGCTGCCACTCACCAACACCGGTGGAACCTTTAAAGAGTCCTGTATGTAGCCTCTCTGCTGCTCTTCTGCTCCCTTGTGCCGCTCCAGGAACCAACTCCTCTTCCTGGCTGCACCCGAGCCACCAGGCCTCAAGGTCACCCCCCCCAAGACTGGGGGCTCCCTTCCCGGGTGAGGCCTCCACAGCACTCTTGCTACATCTTTCTCTTCCACCCGACACTCTCCTCCCAGATTGGGCTGACATTAAGGAGGCCTGCCCTCTGCCTTGGAAATTGGTCAGGGCTCCTTAGAACACCCCAAGAGGCTCCACCTCCCTCCCAGCTCTCTGACTACCTTCCACCAGTTTTTAGAAAGAAGTGGAAGGTTCTGACGACCTCATCTGTGACTCAACTCAATCCTTCCTGAGCCACTCCCAGCCCAGAAAATCAAAACAATCAGTCCTGCACTTACTGTTAGGCCTGACTAGATTTTACCTCTCAAAATTTACTACAAAAACTCACCTATCACTATGGGAGAGCTACACTATGTGCCCTGTCATGTGCCCTGTCCCCTTGTAATGTGCCCTGTCCCATGTAATGTGCCCTGTCCCATGTAATGTGCCCTGTCCCCTTATAAGGTGCCCTGTCCCTTGTAATGTGCCCTGTCATGTCCCCTGTCCCATGTAATGTGCTCTGCCCCATGTAATGTGCCCTGTCCCATGTAATGTGCTCTGCCCCATGTAATGTGCCCTGTTCCATGTAATGTGCCCTGTCATGTGCCCTGTCCCATGTAATGTGCCTTGTCATGTCCCCTGTCCCATGTAATGTTTCCTGTCATGTGCCCTGTTCCATGTAGTGTGACCTGCCCCATGCAATGTCCCCTGTTCCATGTCATGTGCCCTGTCGTGTCCCCTGTCATGTGCCCTTTCATGTCCCCTATCCCCTGTATTGTGCCATGTCATGTCCCCTGTCCCATGTAATGTGCTATGTCCCATGTAATGTCCCCTGTCCCATCTAGTGTGCCCTGTCATGTCCCCTGTCCCATGTAATGTGCTATGTCCCATGTAATGTCCCCTGTCCCATCTAATATCCCCTGTCATGTGCCCTGTTCCATATAATGTGCTCTGCCCCATGTAATGCCCCCTGTCCCATGTAATGTGCCCTGTCATGTCCCCTGTCCCATGTAACGTGCCCTGTCATGTCTCCAGCCCCATGTCATGTGCCCTGCCCCATGTCATGTGCCCTGCTCCTTGTATTGTGCTCTGTCATGTCCCCTGTCCCATGTAATGTCCCCTGTCCCATGTAATGTGCCATGTCCCACGTAATGGGCCCTGCCCCATGTAATGCCCCCCGTCCATGCAATGTACCCTGCCCCATGTAATGTGGACTGTCCCATGTAATGTGCCCTGTCCCTTGTAATGTGCTCTGCCCCATGTAATATCCCCTGTCCCATGTAATGTCCCCTGCCATGTAACCTGTCCAATGCAATGTGCCCTGTCCCATGTAATGTGCTCTGTGCCCTGCCCTATGTAATGTACCCTGCCCCATGCAATGTGCCCTGTCATGTCCCCTGTCCCATGCCATGTGCCCTGTTATGTCCCCTGCCCCATGTAATGTGCCATGTCCAATGTAATGCACTCTTCCCCATGTAATGTTCCCTGTCCCATGTAATGTGCACTGTCATGTCCCCTGTCCCATGTAATGTGCTATGTCCCATGTAATGTCCCCTGTCCCATCTAATGTCCCCTGTCATGTGCCCTGTTCCATGTAATGTGCTCGGCTCCATGTAATGCCCCCTGTCCCACGTAATGTGCCCTGCCCCATGTAATGTCCCCTGTCCCATGCAATGTATCCTGTCCCATGCAATGTGCTCTGTCCCATGTAATGTGCCCTGCCCCCATGCAATGTGCCCAGTCCCATGTAATGTGCCCCGTCCCTTGCAATGTGCCCAGTCCCATGTAATGCGCTCTGTCCCACGTAATGACCCATGTAATGTCCCGTGCCTTGTTCCATGTAATGTCCCCTGCCATGTACCCTGTCCATGCAATGTGCCCTGTCCCATGTAATGTTCTCTGTCCCATGTAATGTGCCCTATCCCTATGCAATGTGCCCTGTCCCATGTAAGGTGCTCTGTTCCATGTAGTGTGCCCTGTCCCTTGCAATGTGCCCAGTCCCTTGTAATGCGCTCTGTCCCATGTAATGTGCTCTGTCCCATGTAATGTCCCCTGCCATGTGCCCTTTTCCATGTAATGTGCCCTGCCCCATGTAGTGTCCCATGTCCCATGTAATGTGCCCTGTCATGTCCCCTGTCCCAGGTAATGTGTCCTGTCATGTCCCCTGCCCCATGCAATGTTCCCTGCCCCATGTAATGTGCCCTGTCCTATGCAATGTCCCCTGTCCCATGGAATGTGCTCTGTCCCATGTAATGTCCCCTACCCCATGTAATGTTCCCTATCCCATGCAATGCCCCCTGTCCCATGGAATGTCCCCTGTCCCATGGAATGTCCCCTGCCCCATGTAATGTTCTCTGTCCCATATAATTTGCTCTGTCCCATGCAATGCATCCTGTCCCTTGCAATGTGCCCAGTTCCATGTAATGTGCTCTGTCCCATGTAATGTGCCCTGTCCCTTGCAATGTGCCCAGTCCCATGTAATACTCTCTGTCCCATGTAATGTGCTCTGTCCCATGTAATGTGCCCTGTCCCATGTAATGACCCCTGCCATGTGCCCTGTTCCATGTAATGTCACCTGTCCTATGTAATGTCCCCTGCCATGTACCCTGTCCCATGCAATGTACCCTGTCCCATGTAATGTGCTCTGTCCAATGTAATGTGCCCTGCCCTATGTAATGTACCCTGCCCCGTGCAATGTGCCCTGTCATGTCCCCTGCCCCATGTAATGTGCCATGTCATGTCCCCTTTCCCATGTAATGCACTCTGCCCCATGTAATGTGCCCTGTCATGCCCCCTGTCCCATGTAATGTGCTATGTCCCATGTAATGTTCCCTGTCCCATCTAATGTCCCCTATCATGTGCCCTGTTCCATGTAATGTGCTCTGCCCTATGAAATGCCCCCTGTCCCATGTAACGTGCCATGTCCCACGTAATGTGTCCTGACCCATGTAATGTCCCATGCAATGTACCCTGCCCCATGCAGTGTACCCTGTCCCATGTAATGTGCTCAGTCCCATGTAATGTGCTCTGTCCCCTGTAATGTGCTCTTCTCCATGTAGTGTGCCCTGCCCCATGTAATGTCCCCTGCCATGTGCCCTGTCCCATGTTATGTGCCCTGCCCCATGTAATGTCCCCTGTCCAATGTAATATGCCCTGTCATGTCCCCTGTCCCATGCAATGTGTCCTGTCATGTCCCCTGCCCCATGCAATGTCCCCTGCCCCATGTAATGTCCCCTGTCCCATGGAATGTGCTCTGTCCCATGTAATGTCCCCTGTCCCATGTAATGTTCCCTATCCCATGCAATGTCCCCTGTCCCATGTAATGTGCTCTGTGCCATATAATGTGCTCTGTCCCATGTATTGTCCTCTGTCCCATGCAATGTGCCCTGTCCCATGCAATGTGCCCTGTTCCATGCAATGTGCCCTGCTCCCATGTAATGTGCCCTGTCCCATGTAACGTGCCCTGTCCCATACAATGTACTCTGTACCATGCAATGTGTCCTGTCCCTTGCAATGTGCCCAGGTCCATGTAATGTGCTCTGTCCCATGTAATGTGCCATCCCTTGCAATGTGCCCAGTCCAATATAATGCGCTCTGTCCCATGTAATGTGCTCTGTCCCATGTAATGTCCCCTGTCCCATGTAATGACCCCTACCATGTGCCCTGTTCCATGTAATGTCACCTGTCCCATGTAATGTGCCCTGTTATGTCCCCTGCCCCATGTAATGTGCCATGTCATGTGCCCTTTCCCATGTAATGCGCTCTGCCCCATGTAATGTGCCCAGTCATGTCCCCTGTCCCATGTAATGTGATATGTCCCATGTAATGTCCCCTGTCCCATCTAATGTCCCCTGTCATGTGCCCTGTTCCATGTAATGTGCTCTGCCCCATGTAATGTCCCCTGTCCCATTAAATGTACCCTGTCCCATGCAATGTGCCCTGTCTCATGTAATGTGCTCTGTCCCATGTAATGTGCCCTGTCCCCATGCAATGTGCCCTGTCCCATGTAATGTGCTCTGTACCCTGCCATGTGCCCTGTTCCATGCAATGTCCCCTGTCCCATGTAATGTCCCCTGCCATGTACCCTGTCCCATGCAATATGCCCTGTCCCATGTAATGTGCACTGTCCCATGTCATGTGCCCTGTCCCTTGCTATGTTCCCTGTCCCCTGTAATGTGCTCTGCCCCATGTAATGTCCCCTGTCCCATGTAATGTCCCCTGCCATGTGCCCTGTCCGTGTAATGTGCCCTGCCCCATGTAATGTCCCCTGTCCAATGTAATGTGCCCTGTCATGTCCCCTGTCCCATGTAATGTGTCCTGTCATGTCCCCTGCCCCATGCAATGTCCCCTGCCTCATGTCATGTGCCTGCCCCATGTAATGTGCTATGTCCCATGTAATGTGCCCTGCCCCATGTAATGTGCCCTGTCCCATGTAATGTGCCCTGTCCCGTGTAATGTGCTCTGTCCCATGCAATGTCCCCTGCCCCATGGAATGCCCCCTGTCCAATGGAATGTCCCCTGCCACATGCAATGTGCCCTGTCCCATGTAATGTGCTCTGTCGCATGTAATGTGTTCTGTCCCATGTATTCCCTCCTGTCCCATGCAATGTGCCCTGTCCCATGCAATGTCCCCTGTCCCATATAATGTGCTCTGTCCCATGTATTGTCCCCTGTCCCATGCAATGTGCCCCCCCCCCCGCAATGTGCTCTGTCCCATGCAATGCGCCCTGTTCCATGCAATGTGCCCTGCTCCCATGTAATGTGCCCTGCTCCCATGTAATGTGCCCTGTCCCATACAATGTACTCTGTACCATGCAATGTGTCCTGTCCAATATAATACGCTCTGTCCCATGTAATGTGCTCTGTCCCATGTAATGTGCCCTGTCCCTTGCAATGTGCCCAGTCCAATATAATACGCTCTGTCCCATGTAATGTGCTCTGTCCCATGTAATGTCCCCTGTCCCATGTAATGACCCCCACCATGTGCCCTGTTCCATGTAATGTCACCTGTCCCATGTAATGTCCCCTGCCATGTACCCTGTCCCATGCAATGTACCCTGTCCCATGTAATGTGCCCTGTTATGTCCCCTGCCCCATGTAATGTGCCATGTCTTGTGCCCTTTCCCATGTAATGTGCCCTGTCATGTCCCCTGTCCCATGTAATGTGATATGTCCCATGTAATGTCCCCTGTCCCATCTAATGTCCCCTGTCATGTGCCCTGTTCCATGTAATGTGCTCTGCCCATGTAATGCCCCCTGTCCCATGTAATGTGCCATGTTCCACGTAATGTGCCCTGCCCCATGTAATGTCCCCTGTCCCATTAAATGTACCCTGTCCCATGCAATGTGCCCTGTCCCATGTAATGTGCTCTGTCCCCTGCCATGTGCCCTGTTCCATGCAATGTCCCCTGTCCCATGTAATGTCCCCTGCCATATGCCCTGTCCCATGTAATGTGCTCTGTCCCATGTCATGTGCCCTGTCCCTTGCTATGTTCCTTGTCCCATGTAATGTGCTCTATCCCCTGAAATGTGCTCTGCCCCATGTAATGTCCCCTGCCATGAGCCCTGTCCCGTGTAATGTGCCCTGCCCCATGTAATGTTCCCTGTACAATGTAATTTGCCCTGTCATGTCCCCTGTCCCATGTAATGTGTCCAGTCATGTCCCCTGCCCCATGCAATGTCCCCTGCCTCATGTCATGTGCCTGCCCCATGTAATGGGCCCTGTCCCATGTAATGTGCCCTGTCCCTTGTAATGTGCTCTGTCCCATGTAATGTCCCCTGCCCCATGTAATGTTCCCTATCCCATGCAATGTCCCCTGTCCCATGGAATGCCCCCTGTCCAATGGAATGTCCCCTGCCCCATGCAATGTGCCCCGTCCCATGTAATGTGCTCTGTCCCATGCAATGTGCCCTGTCCCTTGCAATGTGCCCTGCACCATGCAATGTCCCCTGTCCCATGCAATGTGCCCTGCTCCCATATAATGTGCCCTGCTCCCATATAATGTGCCCTGCTCCCATGTAATGTGCCCTGTCCCATACAATGTACTCTGTCCCATGCAATGTGCCCTGTCCCATACAATCATGCAATATGCCCTATCCCACGTAATGTGTCCTGCTCCCACACAATGTGCCTTGCTCCCACACAATGTGCCCTGCTCCCACACAATGTGGCCTACTCCTAAGCAATGTGCCTTGCTCCCACGCAATGTGCCCTGCTTTCACGCAATGTGCCCTGCTTCCACGCAACATGCCCTGCTTCCAAGTAATGTGCCCTGCTTCCCCCTCATGTAGTGTGCCCTCCTGACTGAGCCCCTGTACTCTGCCCTGCTGCCCCCCCCCCCACACACACTGGGGGGGTTGGACCCAGAATGGATCGGCTCTGCAGAAAAAGAAAGCACAAATTTCACATTAAATAGGTACATTTTAATATTCATTTATTTAATGCTATTTCTACAAATACTTTTTGCTATCTACAGCTCGCTGATCATACCAATGTTCCGTGAGCTGTAGATGTGAACATTATTTCAGGGGTTCCTCTTGATCTCAAACTTTTTGCCAGGGGTTCCTCGAAGGTAAGGTTGAGAAACAGTGTTCTAGAGTATAAGATGACACTGAGTAGTACTGGTTTTGGCAATGAGTCCCCCAAAGCCGCTGTTCTTGCCGGTCTCTGGCCAGTCGACCACCGCTGGCTCTGCATTGATGAATAAGATGATGGAGAGATGCGACACAAGCCTTTGCAGGACTACAGGTGAAGATAAGTAATACTCTTTGTTATCCCATGCAAGGAATCCTTTATCAGCCCCCTTGTCTGCCCCATTGCACATGTTCCAACATATGTCCATAAAGAATACTGGCTTGTCCATATACCTGCATCAAACACTGTCCAGGTCATAATTCTCAGAACGTATGGTTTACCGAGAAATTACAATTATCCTTTTAAACAATGTTGCATTAAGATGACCATTACACCAGTCTTAGGCTGGGTTCACATACAGTATATGCAAATTTGATTTGGGTTTCCTCGCATCCAGTTCCCATGACAGGAGAGTGTGACCAGCTCTCATTGGAGTTGGTTCAACCAGCTCCGGAGTGGCCACTGTCCGCATTTGGAAAAGGTCCTGTGCGTCTTCTGGTCTGATTCAGGTGTGAATTCAGGCAAACATTCAGACCCGAGTGACACCTAATTCGGTGTACAGGGATGCACCAGACCCCATGCTGTGAGCCGCGGCCACGGCATGTGTGAACGGAGCCTCACTGTAAAATGCCAGAGCTGTCAGTCTAAGTTCGTTGCTCACATTTCTCTATCATTTTGTGGGATTAAACGTACAACATGTATCTTGGTTCACGGTTCATAAACATGTAAATTATATTCCTTGGTATGTTTTTCTTCTTTTTCTTACTGTGAATTTTACTGCTAAACAACGTGAGACCTTGAGTGCTCTTCCCTTGTATAAATGTAAGGCTGAGCTTGTGCAGTGGATTGGGTGATTTTATTAAGGTCTCAGCTTGAAAAACTGGATCAAAAGAACACAGCAGCTTTTACCAAGCAATAAATCTTGTTGCCTTCAGCTGCGCTGCAGTCTTTGTATAGCAGTTGTGCATCTGGGACAGACTGATAAATAGTCTATTATATTTGTGATTTCAAGCATATGGCCACTAAACGAAACTACCAATTTATATGTATTTATATATACTTCATTGCACATGCAGGCAGAACATATTTGTAATAAAGAGCACACATATATATACCAATTCCAAAAAAGTTGGGATGCTGTGCATAAAATCTACATTAAAAATATAATGCAATGATTGGAAAATCTCATAAAATCAAAATTGTATTCATAATAGTGTAGGGGTACCCCTGCAGGGGCTGCTGAGCATTGTGGTTCACCCATCACACTGCCCAGCCCTTGTCTTTGTCAAATTTCCTATCACACTCCTTCCTGGCAAGTAGACTCTTATGTTGATGGGCGCTGCAACGAAAACCAGCTGGGTCCTGGAAATGTCATGCAAGTGTACATATTCCTCAGCACACCATGGATCCTTGTCCAAAGCTTTCTTTATTGAAGAGATCACATCACAGAAAAGTGCAACGTTTTGGAGCCCCGCAGGGCCCCTTAGTCAGGCATGTGATAGAGTGTACAGTGCAACAGCAGAATATATTTACATAAGCCACCAATAAAAAAAAAAAAAAAAAATATTCCTTTAAATATCATGCCTGGGGGGGTCCCCTTAGTATGTCTGTAAAGGGGTTCATCTCTGTGATATTTAGAACAGTGCCACTGCAAAATGACATTTGTAAAGGAAAAATTGTCAATTAAAATTGCTTGCGGCTGTAATGTATTGCCGGTTGCTGGCAATATAGATAAAAATCACTGAGAAAGCATTGCGTTGGCCCCCCAGTCCATGCCAGGCCCTTTGGGTCTGGTGTGGATTTTAAGGGGAATCCCGTGCCAAAATAAAAAGAAATTGTGTAGAGTCCAAAGTCCGTACCAGGCCATTCAGGTCTGGTATGGATTTTAAGAGGAACCCCGGCCAAAAATGTTTTAAAAATTATGTAGGAGTCCCCCCCCAAGGTCTGTACCAGGCCCTTCTGGTCTGGTATGGATTTTAAGGGGAACCCCGCGCCATTTTTTTTTTAAAATGGCGTTGGGGTCCCCCCAAAATCCAAACCAGACCCTTATCCGAGCATGCAGCCCTGGCATGGCAGGAGGGGGTGGGGACGAGTGAGTGCCCCCCCTCCAAACCGTACCAGGCCACATGCCCTCAACATGGGGAGGGTTCTATGGGGTCCCCAAAGCACCTTGTCCCTATGTTGATGGGGAGAAGGGCCTCATCCCCACAACCCTGGTTGGTGGTTGTGGGGGGTCTGTGGGCGAGGGGCTTATCAGAATCTGGAAGCCCGCTTTAATAAGGCGGCCCCCAGATCCCGACCCTCCCCATGTGAATGGGTATGGGGTACATTGTACCCCTACCCGTTCACAAAAAAGAGTGTAGTGGTACAAAAAACATCAGGCAGTTTTTGACCTTTATTGTGTAAAATAGCTCTTTTTCTTCCTTTCTTCTTTTTCTGGTTTGAATTTTGGGGGGGGGGGCCCCAACGCCATTTTTTTTTAAATTTGGCGTGGAGTTCTCCTTAAAATCCATACCAGACCTGAAAGGGCCTGGTACGGACTTTGGGGGGGGGGCCTCAACACAACTTAAAAAAAAATAGGCATGGAGTGTCCCTTAAAACCTATGCCAGACCGTTATCCGAGCATGCACTGTATATAGTCTACACTGAATGCAGCGTATATTATGTATATATATATATATATATATACACACATATATATATACACACACACACACACACACACACATACATACATACACACACACACACACACACACCATACTGTACATATATATTCTTACACTGACTGTATATACTCTATCTACACTGTATAATACATTGCCTGCATATACTCTGTCTACACTGTATACTACACTGCCTGCATATACTCTGTCTACACTGTATACTACACGCCGCTAAACTGCCTAACCTGTCGCTATATCCGCTAATGGTTTCACTATATTCGGCCGCTGTGTAAGTGGCCTTATATAGTGTGGGCGTGGACTCAGACGCGCTGAGCAATGATTGACCAAAGGCACCCTGTCTTTGGCCAATCATGGCTCTCACAGCAGAGCATACTGTGAATGGCCAAAGCATGCAAGTCATGTCTATACTTTGGCCAATCAGCAGGCAGCATTCCCCCCCCCCCCCGCACAATTTCACTGCATTATGGGGCGTTTAAATTACCACGAATGCCCCATAATGTTTGGGATTCGTCGAACAGGACTCGAACCGGAGGATCATCCCTATTGACCATGGATGTACATCGCGGCACACTTTTTTAACATTTTTGACATAAAAGATTGGACAAAAAATGTCTCAATCTTTTAAAACATTTTTACACTTTTTAGGTGATTGGGTAGGGGTACAATGTACCTGATACCCATTCACATGGGGGGCCAGGATCTGGGGGCCCCTTTGTTAAAGGGGGCTTCCACATTGCAAACAGCCCCCCAATTTTAGACCCCAAAAAACCCCAGCCGTTTTGTAAAACAATTTGGCATGGGGATCACCCACCATTTTGTAAAAAAAATTGGCATGGTCCCCCCCTTAAAATTCAACCCTGAGCCAAAGGGCTTGGTATGGATTGGGGAGCCGGCAATACATTATAGCCACAAGCAAGATGAAATTACATTTTTGATCAATGTGGGGGAGGATGTGTTAGCTATATTTGGTGTGGGTGGGGTTCATTGATTTGTTTATTTGGCGTCACCACACATTTGCTTCCAGCCCATGAGCACACATCACTTCCTGTTTACAGCCACTTCCTGCATTTGTTCTGCTTATGTATATCTGTAAGGACTATGCAAATATAAATAAGAGGATGACTCCGTGCCGGTTCACACTAGTGCGATGCAAGAACCCTGCAAATCCACTGTGGGTTCCCGCATCTCACCTAACTCGCATGGCAGTTCCCACTGCTATATGCAAACTGAGGGGAGTATCAATGCAAAGTTAACGACTAGGGATGGGCCAAACGGACCCCTGTTCAGTTTGCACCAGAACTTTCGAACACCGCAAAAGTTTGGACCCAAATAATGAACCCCATTAACGCCAATGTGACCCGAACGTCAAAAATAAAAAATGCCCATTTTGAAGGCTTATATGCAAGTAATATGGCATACAATGGTTATAGGGTTCTGGGTCCTGCCCTGGGGGACATGTATCAATGAAAAAAAAGTTTGTGAAAAATGTCATTTTAAATGAGCAGTGATTTTTTTATTTTTAAAGTGAAAGCATAAAAAGGAAAAATTCCTTCCAATATAGTGCCTGGGGTTCCCCTTAGTCTACCTGTAAAGTGGCAGATCTGTACCATGTCTAGAATCTGCTGCAGAAATAATTGTATTTATAAAGCCAAAAAAAAATTACATTTTCCCTGCAAGCTGCCTTTATTTTGCTCAGCAACAGCTGGGGAGCCAGTGTGTATAATGGGGCCACAATGTAGTGCACTGGGAACAAGATCAGAGATTTTTTGGATAAATTCTGGTGTCACTTTGATTTTGGATAGAAGTAACAGGTGTGGAAAAATTGGGCTTTGGGTGTTGGTGGTGCCTTCACACCATAACCCTATAGAGGTGCTCTTCATGAAGGCAAGAATTGGCCTTTCTGTAAAAAGAAAATTGCAATGATATGCACCTGTCAAACAGGTGCAGAAAAAGTGGTCATTGGGTGTCAGTGGTGCCTTCCCGCTGTAACCCTATAGAGGTACTTTTGATGAAAGCAAGAATTGGCCTTGCTGTAAAAATTGCAATGATATGCACCTGTCAAACAGGTGCAGAAAAATTGGTCTTTGGGTGTCGGTGGCGCCTTCCCACCATAACCCTATAGAGGTGCTCTTGGTGAAGGCCAAAAAAAAAAAAAAATCGCAATTATATGCACCTGTGAAACAGGTGCTGAAAAATTGGTCTTTGGGTGTTAATTGTGCCCATGAAACCTATACGAAAGACATTCTTCCAGTTGAAATGACTGAACACCCTCAAAGCTAGGCAGCCTCGAAGTCCTGCAGAGATTGCCCATCCCAAAAACATTTAATCAGTGACATCGGCATCAGGGGCTTCATAGCTGGTAAGGACTGATTCATTTTTATAAAAGTCAAATGGTCCATGGAGTCTGTGGACAGACGCGTTCTATGATCAATAACGAAGCCTCCTGCAGCACTGAATGCCCGTTCTGAAAGCACGCTGGATGCAGGGCAGCCCAACAACGCAATAGCATACTGGGCAAGTTCTGGCCAGTGGTCGATTCTCATGACCCAGTAAGCCAGTGGATCATCAGCTGGAAAGCTTTCCATCTCTGTTTTGGCCCCAAGGTAATCGTCCACCATGTGATGCAGATGCTGCCGATGGGATGTGGAAGCTGACAGCCTTGGGCAGCGAGGACTAAAAGAAATTACAAAATTCATCACTTAGGCAGACATCTTCTCCAACGCTCCTCTGTTGACCAACAGAAGACTCGAAACTATGTTTTCCACGACACTGTAACCTACTGGAGTCGGGAAAAACGTGCAATAAAATTTCTCTTTAACGTGTCCTCAAGAGATGACGGGATGAGTTCTGAGACCTACCCCTTATAACGGTGGTCAAGGAGGGTTGCCAACCAGTAATGATCATTCTCCTTTATGCCACATATTCTTGGGTCCTTTGGCAGGCTTTGAAGCATTAGGTTGCCTATGCGCCTCAAATTTGCAGAGGCTTGAGAAGCAGACTCCTCGGGATCACTCAGGATGACAGCATCTGAAACTTCCTCCTCACAGCCACGTACTACTCCCAAGAGTCCTGGGGTTGGAAAGCCATCGCTTACAGATTGATGCATGTCTTCCTCTTCTTTGAAGCCAATGAAAGTGCCAGAATCCTCCTCCTCATTCTCCTCCCCTCCCTCCTCCTGTGTGCTCTGTAAAATAGGAGTGATGGTGTCTGGATAAAGTGGGCCTTGAGAGGAAAGGAAGTAATTCTCTTCCTTCTGCTGCTCTGCCTTCAGTGCACTGTCCATAATGCCACACAGAGTCTGCTCCAGCAGGAACACAACAGGGATTGTGTCACTGATGCATGCACTGTCACGGCTCACCATCCTTGTGGCCTCCTCAAATGGTGAGAGTACAGTGCATTCATCCTTAAGGATTAGCCATTGGTGTGGGGCAAAAAAGCAGAGGCGGCCTGAGCCTGTCTTCGTGCTGTACTCACACAGGTACTCTTTGATGGCCCTCTGCTTCATTTATAGCCGCTGCAGCATTGCCAAAGTTGAGTTCCACCTGGTGGGCATGTCACAAATCAGACGGTTTACAGGCAGGTAGAATTCCTTCTGAATTTCAGCCAACCGAGCACTGGATGTGTATGACCGTCTGAAATGGCTACAGACTCTTCCGGCCAGCTTTAGCACACCTTCCAACCCTGGATACATATTTAGGAAACGCTGCACCACCAAATTGAGGACATGTGCCAGGCATGGCACATGTGTCAACTTTCCCTGTCTAAGGGCGGACAGGAGGTTTAAGTCATTATCGTACACCACCATTCCTGGCTCCAGCTGCAGAGCTGCAAGAATCTCTGGTCTGCTGTGGTTCCTGCCCCTAGACACACCAGCTGAAGCACTGCATGGCACCTTTTAACCTGACTCATGGAATAGCCATTTGAACGCTTAGGGGTACCCGCTGTTCATAGGACAATTCTGCAGAGGAGGACATGGAGATGGCAGAGGAGAAGGTCACAGGTCTGGCATCATCACCACCAGCTGTATGGAGACATGGGGGCACAACCGAGCCCTGTCCTGCATCCTTTCGAGTTGCAAGCAGCGTTACCCAGTGTGCTGTGAACAAAATATGGGGCGGCACAGTGGTGTAGTGGATAGCACTTTCGCCTAGCAGCAAAAGGGTCGCTGGTTCGAACCACGACACTACCTGCCTGGAGTTTGCATGTTCTCCCTGTGTCCGCGTGGGTTTCCTCCGGGTGCTCCGGTTTCCTCCCACACTCCAAAGACATGCTGGTAGGTTAATTAGATTCTGTCTAAATTGGCCCTAGTATATGTATGAATGTGAGTTAGGGACCTTAGATTGTAAGCTCCTTGAGGGCAGGGACTGATGTGAATGTACAATGTATATGTAAAGCGCTGCGTAAATTGACGGCGCTATAGAAGTACCTGAAATAAAATAAATAAAATAATAAAATAAAATATATTGTCCCTGTCCTTGCTTGCTGGACCACATGTCAGCAGTAAGGTGGATTTTATGGCTGACTGCCTTGCCCAACGATGCCAGAACATTCCCTTCCACTTGATGGTAGAGAGATGGAACGCCCTTATGTGAAAAGTAGTAGCGACTGGGAATCTGCCATTGTGGTACTGCACATTGGGCGAATTCACGGAAGGGGGCAGAATCCACCAG
This sequence comes from Glandirana rugosa, assembly GCA_018402905.1. Lineage (NCBI taxonomy): Eukaryota > Metazoa > Chordata > Amphibia > Anura > Ranidae > Glandirana > Glandirana rugosa. Next base: position 16,546 of record BLSH010414105.1, on the reverse strand, counting down.
GCTGAAAGTCAGAAGTTGGAGAACCAACAGCTTTTACAAGCTTGCATTTAGACGCTGGGCATGTGGGTGGCAGGGACTGTATTTTTTTCCGCTGCAGCAGATGGGGCAGATAAATTTGCCAGCTATGGTCTACAGCTGGTGGTGTACTGCTGGCAGATGTGCTGCTAGGACCTGGGACACCTTGTGCTATACCATCATCCCTGTCAGTGGAGGCTGCTGAGAGGTAATGACTCGTATAGCAGGGGCAGATTGAAGTGGGTAAGGAGGAGGGAAAGATTTGTGCCCCTTTTGCGTGGCTTTTAGGTGCTCTTGCCAATAGGCTGAGTGGTTGGACGTTAAATACTTGTTAAGCATGTGGTACCCAAATGGCTGATGTTTTTGCCACGTTTGATGTGCCTGAGACACAGTTTGCAGATAGCAACAGTGCGATCTGCTGCAGATATGCTGAAAAAAGCCCAGACAGCTGAGCTTTGGGAAGTGGGCTGGGAGATAACAGCTGCAGAATGTAATGGAATAGGGTGGCTGCTTTCTGCTCTTTTCCTTCAGTTTCCTCCTCTGCTCTATCTGGCACCCAAGTCGCATCAGTGACCTCATCATCATCATCTCCATCTTCATCATCATTAGAGTTGAGTGAACCCGGACTGTAAAGTTCGGGTCCGTACCGAACTTTGGGGTGTCCGGGACCCGGACTTTTAAAAAAAAAGTCTGGGTTCGGGTCCGGGGTTCTGGTATTTTATTCCACGTGTTGAATAGCTGCCAAGAAGTGTTTCACTGGTTTGCCCTTAGAAGCAATCACAGCCATGCCTACTAATGGCATGGCTGTGATTGGCCAGTGCATCATGTGACCCAGCCTCTATATGGGGCTGGAGTCACCGTGCTGCATGTCATATGCTCTCAGGATAGTTTAGGGAGAGGACGCTGCTGGCTCAGTGAGGGACAAATTGCAGATATTATAGAACATCTCATCTTGCATTACTGAACGATCTGATTGTGGACTAGGTAGAGATACTAGTACTGCTGCTTTGAGGGACAGATTGCAGACCTCATCCTGCTGCACAGAATGATCTGACTGGACTAGGTAGAGTCTGTTGCTTTAAGGGAAAGATTATTGTTCTAAAATCATCTCCAAGTTTTATAGGGAAAGGTTCAAGCTGTTGCTTTAAGGGAAAGATTATTGTTCTAAAATCATCTCCAAGTTGTACAGGGAAAGGTTCCAGCTGTTGCATTAAGGGAAAGATTATTGTTCTAAAATCATCTCCAAGTTGTATAGGGGAAGTTTCTTCCAGCCACATAGAAGCCATATTATTGTTCTAAAATCATCTCCAAGTTGTATAGGGGAAGTTTTTTCCAGCCGCATAGAAGCCATATTATTGTTCTAAAATCATCTCCAAGTTGTATAGGCAAAGTTTATTGCAGCCGCATAGAGCCATATTATTGTTCTAAAATTTAGAACACTAATATGGCTCTCTATGCGGCTGGAAGAACAATAATATAGCTTCTATGCGGCTGGCAGAACAATAATATGGCTTCTATGTGGCTGCAAGAAGCTTTGCCTATACAACTTGGAGATGATTTTAGAACAATAATATGGCTTCTATGTGGCTGGAAGAACAATAATATGGCTTCTATGCGGCTGCAAGAAACTTTGCCTATACAACTTGGAGATGATTTTAGAACAATAATCTTTAACCTCTACTAAAATCTTGTTATTATACCGAAGATA
>BLSH010414105.1:0-14813 GCA_018402905.1 Glandirana rugosa | reverse complement strand
ATAGAAGCCATATTATTGTTCTAAAATCATCTCCAAGTTGTATAGGGGAAGTTTTTTCCAGCCGCATAGAAGCCATATTATTGTTCTAAAATCATCTCCAAGTTGTATAGGCAAAGTTTATTGCAGCCGCATAGAGCCATATTATTGTTCTAAAATTTAGAACACTAATATGGCTCTCTATGCGGCTGGAAGAACAATAATATAGCTTCTATGCGGCTGGCAGAACAATAATATGGCTTCTATGTGGCTGCAAGAAGCTTTGCCTATACAACTTGGAGATGATTTTAGAACAATAATATGGCTTCTATGTGGCTGGAAGAACAATAATATGGCTTCTATGCGGCTGCAAGAAACTTTGCCTATACAACTTGGAGATGATTTTAGAACAATAATCTTTCCCTTAAAGCAACAGCTGGAACCTTTCCCTGTACAACTTGGAGATGATTTTAGAATCTAAAATCATCTCCAAGTTCTATAGGGAGAGGTTCCTACTGTTGCTTAAAGGGACAGATTATTGTTTCTTGCACAAAATTAAAAAGTGCACCTACATTGCTGGTTTAAAAAAAAACAAAAAAATTCTAAAAACTACATTTGTGGCCAGCGGTGCATTTCTTGCACAAAAATAAAAAAAATAGTGTTGGCTACCTCCTCCTCCTTCACCGCCACTTTCACCGCCTCCTCAACCTCAATCTCCACATCCACCTCCATTTTTTATTTTTTTATGTGATTTTAGGTTAATAATTATTTTAAAGTTATTTCCCTATCCCCATTCCTTTGTAGGCCATTTGTCCGACCCTTACCCCCATTTTCCTTCCTTTTGCAGACTTCTAGGACTTGCTAGGACTTTGTTACAGCCATTTTGTGCCTAAAAGTTCAGGTCCCTATTGATTTCAATGGGGTTCGGGGTCCGGGACAAAGTTCGGGTCAAGTCCGGTCCCGAACCCGGACTTTGTCCCGAAGTTCGGCCGAACCTGCTGAACCCGGACTTCCAGAGGTTCGATCAACTCTAATCATCATCATTACCACTGGAGACAACTTGGCAATACGCTGCGGCTGGGGGAACATGAATGCCAATTTGTCTACCAGTGTTCTCCCCTCTCTCTAGGCTCATGTTCCTGTCACCCTCAACCTCAGAACCAACATCTGAATCCAGTAACAGCTGGGCATCATCAAGGAGCAAGTGGCTGACGCTGTGGTCAAATAACTCATCTGACTCCTCCATGGCTGATGTTGGGGCTATGGCAGGAATATATGTGGACAAGGAGGCAGGTTTATACACTCTGGCAACTGCAGGGGACTGCACACTTGTCTGCTTGTGTGACAGAGGATGAGGAGGATGAGGAAGGTTTAGTAAGCCAGTCAACCACCTCCTCTGCATGCTGTGGCTGGATAGCACGGGCAAACTCACTAAAGAGAGGAAATGATGCCCTGCCTGAGGACTGACCACCAAGTCCACCTTTGCCTGTGGACACATTTGTTGCTGGCCCAATTACAGTGCCAAGGGAATGTCTGCCTCTCCTTGTTGTCCTCCCAGACATTATTGGGAGGGAGGGGGCAGTGCTTATTAACAAATGTAAAGAAGTGGAAATCTGTACGTAGATGCACTTTAATCAATGTAAAGTAGTGTTTGGTGCACTTTAATTTGAGTACTCACACTACACAGACACACTCCACGGATACACTATAATATAATGCAATATAATATATATATATATATATAATGCGTCAAACATACAGTGACGCACAGAACTATATGGCGTTAAACTGGCAGTAACACACACACAGAAGTAAATGGAGTTAAACTGGCAGCAACGCACACAGTAATAAGTGGCATTAAACTGGCAGTAATGCACACAGAACTATATGGCGTTAAACTGGCAGTAATGCGCAAAGAAGTAAATGGCGTTAAACTGGCATTAATGCACACAAAACTATATGGTGTTAAACTGGCAGTAACGCACACAGAAGTAAATGGCGTTAAACTGGCAGTAATGCACACAGAAGTAAATGGCGTGCAAATCTGTACGTAGATGCACTTTAATCAATGTAAAGTAGTGTTTGGTGCACTTTAATTTTAGTACTCACACTACACAGACACACTCCATGGATACACTATAATATAATATATTATGACGTTAAACTGGCAGTAACGCACACAGAAGTAAATGGCGGTAAACTGGCAGTAACGCACACAGAAGCAAATGGCGGTAAACTGGCAGCAATGCACTTAGAACTATATGGCGTTAAACTGGCAGTAATGCACACAGAAGAAAATGGCGGTAAACTGGCAGTAAAGTAATGCACACAGACCTATATGGCGTTAAACTGGCAGTAACGCACACAGAAGTAAATGGCGTTAAACTGGCAGTAATGCACTTAAAACTATATGGCATTAAACTGGCAGTAACACACACATAACTATATGGCGTTAAACTGGCAGTAACGCATCTAGAACTATATGGCATTAAACTGGCAGTAATGCACATAGAAGTAAATGGCGTTAATCTTGCAGAAACGCAATCAAATAGACGGTGTTCAACCGTCACTACGCTGACACTATCTGAACCATCCCTACTCTAGCTATACACTAATGTAAAGATTAGTGACACGGTCTCACTACACTACACTACACTACGCTGAAACTATCTGAGCTGTCCCTACTCTACATATACACTAATGTATGTATGAATGACACAGTATCACTACACAACAATGAAACTATCTGAGCTGTCCCTACTCTAACTGCACACTATGCAAAGCTGAATGATGGTCCTCCTCACTACACTAACACTATCCCTGGACTGACACTAAACTAATATTCTACACTGACAATTGAAGCACAAGAACACACTAACTAACTAATAGCATTGAACAGACCTTAACCCGATAGATAGAACACCTTTGAATTAGAGTGGAGACTGCGAGCCAGGCCTTCTTGTGCAACATCAGTGCCTGATCTCACATATGGGCTTCTGGAAGAATGGTCAAACATTCCTATAGACACACTCCTAAATCTTGTGGATAGCCTTTACAGAAGAGTTGAAGCTGTTATAGCTGCAAAGGCTGGGGCAACTCAATATTGAACTCTACAGCTAAGACTGGGATGCCATTAAAGTTTATGTGTGTGTAAAGACAGGCATCCCAATACTTTTGCCTAGCTAGTGTATCTGCCAAGATTTGCAATGGCGGTGGAACCCTCCTACGCATAAATACTACATTTAGACATAATTTAGGTAAGGCCCTGAGTCAGGAGTTATGTTTAACAACATAGAGAGAACAAACATCTCTACATGAAGTGACATGCTTGGGAATCAAACTCAGGACATCTGCAATGGTAGGCAGAATTTCTACTTTTGAGTCCTCCTACACATAAATACACCGATACTGCATTTCTTGGAATATATAGGAATTACACCAGTCAGGAGTTATTCTTGATTTATTTTGTGATATTTGGTGGTACTTGCTGCATGAGTGTAGAATAGTAATGTTATTGATTTTTGGCAATGACATTTTTATTTCTGATGTTGGTACACATTTTTTGGGCTCAAATTAGGATCATTTGGAAAGAATAAAAAAAAAAATGGGACTAATTTTATATTTCCATAAGCAATGGTATTGTTTTTGGTTTGTAAAGACACCTGTGCGAGTTTGGGGAAATATTTTTATGAGATAGATATCTACAAGTGAAAATGACAGAGAAAAAAATATTTTACCAAAACATGAAAACATTACATATTGTACCATTCTTAAAAACAAAATAGATTATCAAAATTGCAACATTGAGAGAAAGATACATTTCATCTCAACATGAAAAGGATTTATTTGGGGAAGTTACAATTGTACCATTAGAATGAATGGCTAAAAATTGCATTGGGCTACATAACTCCAACTTTTATTCCCAAAAAACTCTTTTTAAAACAGCTCTCATTTTGGTATTTGCTATAGCACCCTGTAATTACTCCATGGGAGTAAAATTTAGAGCAGTTCCAGGTCTGGGCATGGTCAGTTGTGCTCAGTTGTGCTGTGCTCCTAATTTTAAAAAGATGGGGAATTTATCTCTTCTCAGACTTTTTAAGATATTTCAGTGTAAAAATCACTTTTTCACAGTGTTTAAAAGATTATCTTTAACCAGTTGCCGACCACGGGCCGTGTTTTGATGGTGGCAACTTGGCTTGATATCCCATATTGCCGTCACCTGACAGCGGCTGCGAGATCACGAATCGTGAGCGCGTGCAGGCCACCAGAGGTGGGCTCACTGTGTAGCGGGGAGCCAGGGAGCGGGTGGGGCAGACTTGAGCCACCCACGATTGCTCCCCTGCAGTGACAGAACGGGGATCCGTTTGTGTACACACACGGATCTCCGTTCTGACAGGGGGTAAGGAGTGTGATTGTTGCTCCCATATACAGGAAGCATACAATCACTCTCCTCCCCCAGTCAGCCCAGCCCCCACACAGTTATAAACACAAAGCAGGGAACACAGTTAACCCTTTGATCGCCCCCTAGTGTTAACCCCTTCCTTGCCAATGACATTTGCACAGTAATCAGTGCATGTTCATAGCACTGTTCGCTGTATAAATGCCTATTGTCCCAAAAAAGTGTCAAAAGTGTCCAACATGTCCACTGCAATGTCGCAGTCCCGAATAAATAAACAAAAAACCCCATAAATTAATTCTCATTGTTTGTAAACGCGGCAACTTTTGCGCAAACCAATCAATATATGCCAATTGCGATTTTTTTACCAAATATATGGGGAAGAATATATATTGGCCAAAACTGATGAATACATTTTGTTTTTTTATATATTTTTTTTGGATATGTATTTTAGCAAAAAGTAAGAAATATTGGGATTTTTTGCAAAATTGTTGCTTTTTGCTGGTTTATAGCGGTGATCAGAAGTGACGCAGAGGTGATCAAATGCCCCCAAAAAAAAGCTCTATTTGTGGGGAAAAAAGGATATCAATTTCGTTTGGGTACAACGTCGCAGGACTGTGCAATTGCCAGTTAAAGTGACGCAGTGACACACCGCTAAAAGTGCTCTAGTCATAAAGGGTGAAATCCTTCCGGGATTGAAGTGGTTAAACCATATCCTGCATATTTTAGTACAATTTAGGTGATTATATCATGCTCTAAACATTATCTCCAAGTGCACTTCTCCAGGTCCTGAGTAGAGTAAGGATTTGGGCGCTATTTGGAGCCTGGGAGCTATAGTGAATTCCATGTTAGGAGCAATTCTGCTCCATCACTATTGTGAATACCGCTTAGCACTATTTACTGTGATTTGTGGCATTTTAGTGCTATTTACCATGAATCACTGCAATTTTACTGCTATTTTGCAGCCGGCGCTATAGTAAATTAGCCCCAGAGTGTCTCAGAAGTAAAGATAGGCAAAGGTTCACTAATCTGTGAAAAGCTACGTCTAAAATTTGTCGAACAATTTTAGAATGTAAAATTGCTTTATAAATATTATTACAGTATATAATATCATCAAAAGATTTTGAGAATCTGGAGAAATTTCTGTGTGTAAGGGTCAAGACCGAAATACAATACTGGACGCCTGTGATTTTCAGGCCCCCAGATGGCACTGCATTAAAAATCAGCATGGATCAGGAATACTTCCAAAAATCGCTGTCTGTGAACACAGTTCGCCATCCACAATTGCATGGTAAGGCTCTATCATGCAAAGAAGAAGCCATATTTGAACATGATCCAGAAATGCCGCCATCTAAGATAATTTGAAATTGTCAAATGCTGCAAAGTGGAAAACTGTTCTCTGGTTAGAAAAATCTAAATTTGACATTCTTTTTGGTATCCATGGGTGCTGCATCCTCCGGTCTTAAGAGAAGAGGGACCTTCCAGCTTGTGTTCAGTTTCAAAGCCTGCATCTCTGATGGTATGGAGATGCATTAGTGCGTATGGAATGAGAAGCTTGCACATTAGGAAAGGCACCATCAATGCTGAAAGATTTATCCAGGTTTTAGATCAGCATATGCTCCTACCCAGACCAGAGTCTTTCTCAGGGAAGGCATTGCATATTTCAGTAGGACAATGCTATACTGTATCTATGACAACAGCATGACTTCGATTTAGAAGAGTCTGGGTGCTTAACTGGCCTACCTGCAATCCAGAGCTTTCACCAACTGAAAATATTAGGCACATCTTGAAACTATGACAAAGAAGATCCAGGACTTTTGAGCAGTTAGAATCCTATATCTGGCAAGAATGGGACAACATTCCTTTCCCAAAAATCCAGCAACTGGTCTCCTAAATAATACTTTTTTTTGGAGTTTTGTGAATATATATATATATATATATATATATTAGATAACTAACAAAATCACACATCTTAAAATGAGAAATGCAGGCTAAAACAAAAGTTTGGTGTTTCTATAATATAGAAAACAGTTATGGAAAAATTGACAGTAACTATCTCAACCAATTACATTTTCCCTTTCAATTTCAAAACTCCTCTAGCATCATGAAAGGAAATGTGGCTGGTCATTGTGACCAAAGACTTTTATCATTTATTTACATAGTACTAAAGATAACGGTGTCAAGGCATATTTTGTGGCAAAAGGACTGTGGAAAATGTATGCAGAATAAACAGTGAACAGGCTTAGGTTTTTCACAATTCCCCTTTAAGCCACTGCCACAGTTTTGTGTGATATAGCATGCCCACTGCTTTTTGGATTGTTGCCATTTACCAATAAATAATCTCTAATGAGGTGTGTGCCATGTGTATGCAGGAACCTGTTCCAGCTCCCTGGTATGGAATTAGCTAACAAGTTGTCCACTAGGCATCTCCCTAGTCTAGAAAAGTGATATATAAGAAATGAGTAGGAGGAGTAAGGTGATTGGAGTAAAGAAGAAGAGTGGACTGGTATAGTCTGCTCTGGGCCTTTGGGGGAAGGGTAGAGCGTAATTATGTATGTAGTGGTCTCCCCCACCTCCAGAGGTCTGGTGGTGACCCCCTGAGTCAGGGAGAGCTGACATTCCTCCTCAAAGTGCAGGTTATTAGGCATGGTGGGTGTTGTGCAAGGTGGAAAGATGGGCTCCAGTCACTTTTAAAAATGAACACAGTTTTATTTCTCTTAACAGCAACAGGGGAGAGAGGGATAGGGCACAGGCCACCCTTAGGCAAATGCAATAGCAAATAGGAAGACTCCTTGGACAAAAATAGAACTAGGCAGACAGCAATTCAGAAAAGGGGCATTTAAGCTACAGCAATCTGTATCTTGTAGCAACTGCTGTCTCCTATAGCAACAACTTCACTCACAGTATCCCACTGTAGGTCAGCTCACAATCACAGTATCCCATTGGACTTCTTGGACTGCTGGGTCCCTCGAGCTCAACTCACAACTACTCGCTGGATTCTTCAAGCTTCACCCATAGCTACCCGCTGTGGATCCCTCAGGCTTTACTTGCAGCTACCAGCTGCACTTCTCTTCAAGGTTTACTTACAGCTACCCATTGTACTCCTTCAAGCTTCACTCACAGCTACCTGCTGTAATTCATGGATGAGTTCTCTCCTGAAGCTTTCACAACACTTCACGAGTCTACTCTGGTACCCCTTCAAAACTCCGTCCCTTTGACACCTGCCTCTGGCAACAAGAGTGGTTGACCCTCTGACAACTTCTTCTCCTATGCCTCCTGGCAGTGATCTGGCTCCCCTCGGGCTGAGCCCCTTTACACGTGGCTATGCCTCAGGCTTCAGGCCTACACTTCTGTTGCTGCTCCACACACACCCACCCAGGCCGCAGCCCGGGTGGAAAGAACCCCCAATCACCTGACTCTCTCCAAATAAATAGCCTATCCCAGCAGCCTCAGCAGCCAAAGAAACTCCTGCAGATTGGCTGAGAAAGCACATTCACTCATAACCTGAAATTAACTGTAATCTATCATACTAATGCCAAAGGTAACAGTGCCACCTATTGCCAAAAGAGAAAATCACAGTTCCGTTCAAGGTTAGGAGAAAACCATTTGGTAAAACGACAAATTAGCCAGGCTAGTTTCCACTTAGCGCAACTAAATTTACTATCAGCCCTGCTTAAAGCAGAACTCCATGAAAACTTTTTTCCATGTTCTTGTTGCTGATCTCCTACCTTCACCAACTATGCCATCCATCTTCTGCTAAGCTCTGTAGTTCCTCTGTAGTAACCTGCTGAAAAACTGTTAATCCCCAGTGACATCCTGTTTATAAGACTGCTGGATGCTCTTCATTCTGTACTCCCAACCAGCGGTGGGACACGCCCACTTGCAGTTCCTAAAAGCCAGCAGGGGTTTCTATTTCTGCTGGCTCAGTGTAGTGGGTGGAGTGGGTCTCACATTCCACACATACCACACACATAGGGTTGCCACATCATCCCTTTAATCCAGGACACATAATAATTACACAAGTTCTGTGGCTCATTAAGGTGGTAATTAAACTCAATTGGTGCCTTATCTGCATTAAATCAGCCTCAGAACCTGTGTAATTCATATGTGTCCTGGATTAAAGGGATGATGTGGCAACCCTACGCACACAGCACATTCCACACATGCCAGAGCTGTCTACACCCAACATCATCTCCACTCTGTCATGCGGGGGATCTGATTGATACTCGCTCTACACTGATGGGTACTGATAAGCGGTACTGGTGGGCACTGATAAGCGGCACTGGTGGGCACTGGTGAGACCGCACTGATGGGCACTGATAAGCGGCACTGGTGAGACCGCACTGTTGGGCACTGATAAGCTGCACTGATGGGCACTGATAAGTGGCACTGGTGGGCACTGGTGAGACCGCACTGATGGGCACTGATAAGCGGCACTGGTGAGACCGCACTGATGGGCACTGATAAACAGCACTGGTGAGACCACACTGATGGGTACTAATAAGTGGCACTGGTAAGACCACACTGTTGGGCACTGATAAGCTGCACTGATGGGCACTGATAAGCGACACTGGTGAGACCACACTGATGGGCACTGATAAGCGGCACTGGGTAGACCACACTGATGGGCACTGATAAGCTGCACTGGTGGGCACTGATAAGCGGCACTGGTGAGACCACACTGATGGGTACTGATAAGCAGCACTGGTGAGACCGCACTGATGGACACTGAAAAGCAGCACTGGTGAGACCACACTGATGGGCACTGATAAGCGGCACTGGTGAGACTGCAGTGATGGGCACTGATAAGCGGCACTGGTAAAACTGCACTGATGGGCACTGACAAGTGGCACTGGTGAGACCACACTGATGGGTACGATAAGCGGTACTGGTGGGCACAGGTGAAACTGCACTGATGGGCACTGATAAGCTGCAATGGTGGGCACTGATAAGCGGCACTGGTTGGCACTGGTGAGACCGCACTGATGGGCACTGATAAGTGTCACTGCTGAGACCACACTGATGGGCACTTATAAGCAGCACTGATGAGACCACACTGATGGGCACTGATAAGCGGCACTGATGAGACCACACTGATGGGCACTGATAAGCGGCACTGGTGAGACTGCACTGATGGCCACCTGATAAGCGGCACTGGTGAGACCGCACTGATGGGCACTGATAAGCAGCACTGGTGAGACCGCACTGATAAGCGGCACTGGTGAGATGGGACTGATAAGCTGCACTGATGAGGCCTGACTGCTAGGCACTGATAGGCTGCATCGATGAGCACTGATAGGCTGCACTGTTTAGTGACACAGTACACTTTCATATATCTGTAAGAGACTTTTCCACCATCCCTGCAAAGTTAAATTTTTATGTCTTATTTTCAGTGTGATGTGTGTTATACGTGTATTATATGTAATGTTACCTATCACAGAGGCCGGTATTGTGGTAATATTGAAGATTGTTGAGATTTCCATACATTAGAGGGTTCCACCATTATTGTGTTATTGATTAGCAAGTTAGCGCTGCACTTTTTTGTTTTATTCTCATGCCGACATTTACTTGTGTAACATGCTGATATAAAGCATCATGGCCCGGCTCTTGCTGTATTGCGGCTGGGGATATTCTCATATACACTATACCATCACTGACTGTTATAAAGATCTCAAAGCTACAGCAGGAGGAGGAATATTTATATTACAGTACAATATATCATTATGGGATGTGTCTACAGTTCAGTAATGATTACAGAAAGCATGTAAGGGCAATATGTATATCTCCTTGTGGCTGGAGGGGAGAACAGACATGTTGTGTGTCACTGGTTAGTGGGCCTGGCTGCAGAGTGAGGGGTGTGATTTATGTTGAAGTGGGATTGTTCACATTTACAGCCTAGTATTCCTCCCACATTCATTGAAATGTGCAAAGCATGATGGGAAATGTAGTGTGAGGATTGTGTAAACAGAGAGAAGAGGATATGATGCAATCACTTTTCTAATAGAGCCTGCCTGCCTAAATACATGGTGCATCTTTTGAATCACAGAGCTGACTTCCTGTAAATTAAATTGGACATATCTCTCCAAAGGTAAGGAATTTCACAAATGTAATAACTGTTTAGTGTTTAGTGTAGGGGGGTGTACTAATGTTTTTTTTTTTTTTTTGCCAAACCCAGAGTTCTGCTTTAAGACCAGGGTGCTACATCTACAAACATGTAGTGTTTAATTTCCCCTTCTGGGGGAACATAGATGAAGCTCTTCCTCTTAAGTGGGCCAGCTTAGGCCCTGGAAGACAGGGCAGAAGATGAACTGTTGGATGTTCCATTCATGTGCCCATGATGAGCTTTTTCTCAAGAAGTTTATTCCTGTGTGTTGATCGATATTTAATAAAAGAAAGCAAAGAATTAAGAATTAATTAAGAATATTAAGATTAAGAATATTACTTGGATGTGGTCTATGGTGTGGACATGTGAGTATAACTTGGAGCTGAAGGAAGGGGCTGTGAGGTACTGGGGAACTAATATCAGGCACAGTACAAGGGCATGAGAATAAGTCTTCTAATGGGAGTAGAGGTCCACACTAGCATGGAGCAAGGCCTGAGGTCTACCGGTGGTATCCTGACTATAGTATGTTAGGCTCATATAGCCCCGTGCCTAAGCTTTGCTTACATGTGGGTTGTGCGGTGTTACAGTAAATGCCAAACTTCCAGCACCAAGATTTACAATTCAAGCTCTCATGCAGTGCATACAGCGAAGACAGGTTTCTAGCACTCCACCTCCTCCATTGATAAAATGTCTTCCATTCCTTTCATTGAATACAAAGCATTCTGTGATTGGAGTAGGAGCGATTGTAACATTCTTTTTCCCCTTCTCCTCCAGTCACAGAACACCTTGTGTTCACTAAAGAGACTTTTTTATGAATGAAGAAGATGTAGTGTGAGTGACCTACATAGCCTTCACTGTATGTACTGGATGAGAGCCAGAATTGTAAGTCTTGCTGCCAGAAATTTGGCCCTTGCTGTACTGTTGGGAATGAATGAAACTAACAGTTTTAAGTAATGCAGCAGCCCTCCACACATAGGACATACCTCCTTAGAGGTGATTTATCGGTACATAGTAGAAATCCAAAAATATTTTATTTACCTAAGTTCAGCTTTAAGTGTTTCCCAAAGTGCCCTGGGTCTTCCTAGCAACAATCCAGGTCTGGACCTCAAATTTCTGTGTGTCCCTGATTTCCTTTAACCACTTACCTACCGGGCCACTTTTTTACATTTGGTGGTCACAAGCTAAAAACATTTTTTTTTGCTAGAGAATTACTTAGAACCCCCAAATATTATATATATTTTTTTCAAACACCCTAGAGAATAAAGTGGCGATTGTTTCAATACTTTTTGTCACACGGTATTTGCGCAGCGGTCTTTCAAGCGCGATTTTTTTGGAACAATTTTACTTTTTTGAGTTAAAAAATTAGACAACAGTAAAGTTAGCCCAATTTTTTTCCATATTGTGAAAGAGGATGTTACGCCGAGTAAATAGATACCATACATGACCTGGTTGAAAATTGCGCGCACTCACGGAATGGTGACAAAGTCCGGTATTTAAAAAGTTCCATAGGCGACGTTTTAAAACATTTTAACGGTTACCAGGTTAGAGTTACAGAGGAGGTCTTTTGCTAGAATTATTGCTCACACTCTGGCGATCGCGGCGATACCTCACATGTGTGGTTTGAACACCGTTTTCATATGTGGGCGCGACTTACGTATGCGTTTTCTTTGCTGCGCGAGCTCGCGGGGACGGTGGCGATTTAAATCTTTTTTTTTTTATTTCATTTATTTATTTATTTTTAGCACTGTTCCTTTAAAAAAAAAAAAATCTGATCACTTTTATTGCTATCACAAGGAATGTATACATCCCTTGTGATAGTAATAGGTGGTGACAGGTACTCTTTTTGGAGGGCCGGGGGGTCTAAAAGAGTATCACAGTATTCAGATCGCCAAAAACGGTGATTCTAAATACTGTCGTTTTTTTAAATTTGGCGCCGTTAGCCGCCGTGTAAACCGGAAGTGACGTTGTGACGTCGCGTTGTGACGTCGCTTCCGGAATTTGCCGAAGGAGACCCGATCGGAGCCGATTACGGCTTTGATCAGGTCTCCTTGCGGACGCGCCGGATCATCGCTCCGGTCTCCCGGTGGGACGGGAGGCCGGAGAAGAGCGGCGGAATGCAGCGGGAGGGGGGGGGCGTCCCCTTCCGCCTCCTGGGGTAACGACCGAGCGGCTCCCGAGCCGGATCGGTCGTTACCCCTGGATAGCCGACCGTCCGCTCTAAAAAATGATACCGGCATATAGCCTGCAGGTGCAGGCTATGTCCCGGTACAGCCGCTCAAACCCGACCGCCGCCTATTTACGGCGCTGGTCGGGAAGGTGTTAAAAACTTTGTGGGGCTGGAACCTAATAAACAGTAAAATTAATACTTGAGTTGTCAAGACCTGAAAATTAAACCAGGATTTTGATGGTGTAAAAGGGGGCACAGGGCCCCAATCAGCGAGACATAAAAGGAGAAAGGCGCACCGACCTAGTGCATTACCACAATATATTTATTGAAAAGATAAAAAGGGGCAATACAGTATATACTCACAAACATAATAAAGTTTATTACATGTCTCAACGAGTGTCCTCCACTGCATAGGAGTCAGTAAACTTCCATCGGTCCTACCAGAGGACCAGAAGGTGTCCCAAAACAAGGGGGGGGGGGGTTGACGCATTTCGAGGGCGAACCCTCTTTAACCTTTATTATGTTTGTGAGTACCGTATGTATTGCTCCTTTTTATCTTTTCAATAAGTATATTGTGGTAATGCACTAGGTTGGTGCGCCTCTCTCCTTTTATGTCTCACCAGTTTGAGGATGCCCAATATCTTGAGAAGGCAGCAAGACCCCCCAGCATTAAGACATTCATATACTGCTCACACTTCTGGGTCATCACTATTAGCGCAGGAGAATATTTGCATGTTGAGATCCCCAATAAGTCCAGACTTGTAGAGCTGTCCTGTGTCTAAATTTGCCATTATGCCTTCGGAAAAAGCACATGGGTATTGATATGCATTGCACTGAGTATAATTGTTAACAAGTTTAAAGCTGCAAAGATAATTAGCATATGTAGGAGAGATGTTGGAAGGGAACTTTACGGAGAAAGTACAAACAAGCTATAACTCAAATGAAGTAATGAGTCAGTTTATTACAATATGCGCCAACATTAATATACTTTCAAAATCAAATGAAAATGAGTACTATGCATTTGGCAAAATGGAATACCTACTAGTCTAGGCTCATGTTTCTTGGCAAACTGGAAGACTACAGCACACTTTCCTAATAAATAACGACAAACAGATTAAACATAAATAATGTCAGCCTTTAACCTACAACTTCTAATATAATTAACTTCCAGCAATATATACTTTATATTATAAAAACATATTTAAACCTTGATTGCTAGGAATCAAACAGTGGTTAAATCTCATATTCTCCCAACCTTTATAGTATATTTTTGCCAAATTGCAAGATGAGTCTTTTCTCTGGTATCACCCTCTAGTGGCTGCATGCGATAAGATTTTCATCTCACCTCTTTGACCTTCAATGACCTTTTTCGAATATGAACATTGTGTTTGTGCCCATGCATTGTTCGCAAATGTCTACAGATACAGAATTTTGAAGGTTGATGCTTAGTATTTCTGGTGGGTAAGCCATATTTACACTTGCATTCCCTGTGGTCAATAAATGTGACGGTTTATTGGCATGAACACACCATACTTAGGAAGTGTAAAACATAGGCTGACAACATAGCTCCCAACTGTCCCTGATTTTGAGGGACTGTGCCTCATTCAGACCAAAGTCCCTCTGTCCCTCTTTCCTCCTCATTTGTCCCTCATTTTGGTTTGATCTGTATAGCTATATATACAATGCACTATTTATAAAAAAAGAGTTTCCCAGTGCTAAACCTTTCCTCCAATTTCTAAATTGCTGCATTTGTAATTCCAAAGGCCAATATAACGAAATAGTATTGGTAAAAAAAAGTTTTGGGCTCAACCAATCATTTTTTTTTTGTACAATTCTACTTAACCACTTGCCGACCAGCCGCCGTCATTATACTGCGACAGGTCGTCACGTTCCCGCGAATCGCCGTAGCTGTACGTTGGCCCTTTAAACAGCTATAGCAGGTACGTGCGCACGCTGCACGGCGGGGGAGCTGATGCATGTGGCCAGCCACCCACGATCGCAGGAAAGAGAGGCAGAATGGAGATCTGTCAATGTAAACAGATCCCCGTTCTATTAGAGAAGTAGAGAGAGATCTGCTGTTCCCAGTGATCAGCAACAATGTTATCTCTCTACCCCCAGTAAGTCCACTCACCCCACAGTTAGAAAAACCTCTCTAGGGAACACTTAACCCC
>BLSH010414084.1:101871-112472 GCA_018402905.1 Glandirana rugosa | reverse complement strand
TTAGAGTGTAAGCTTCTCTGGTACAGAGACTGATGTGACTGTGGGGGAGGGGAGGGGACATTAGAGTGTAAGCTCCTCTGGTACAGAGACTGATGTGACTGTAGGGGAGGGGATATTAGAGTGTAAGCTCCTCTGGTACAGAGACTGATGTGACTGTAGGGGAGGGGATATTAGAGTGTAAGCTCCTCTGGTACAGAGACTGATGTGACTGTAGGGGAGGGGATATTAGAGTGTAAGCTCCTCTGGTACAGAGACTGATGTGACTGGCTCAGTGATCTCTGTACAGCACTGCGGTATATGTCAGAGGTATATAAATGTATAATAATAATAGTGTGTGACTGTGGGGGGGACGCCGCGCTCTCGCTTTCTACTCACATAAGTTTCAAGTCCCAGTCGCCGCAGGTGACGAAGATGGACTTGACGCTGGGATCTAAGAGGCCCTCTTTGGCCATCCACTCATCGACTCTCTGGAAGACACAAAGGAAATGTCACGTGCAGATTTTGGCTTTGGAGGAGACGCCGCTCGGCACACAGATAAGGACGTGTAATCAGAGGAGGCAGAAAATTGTGATCTTATCTCGCCCATCCTATAGTCTCTCCATTATTAACAAGATTTGGTGCGTGTTTACCAAGGGGGGGCACAGAGGAAGGTCACAGGACTCCTGGAAATCCTGCGGGCACAACACAGCCTGTTATCATAACTTACTGTGATATTATCGAGGACTGACCGGCGGGCATTGATCATTCGCGTCCCCACATCATTCCTACATAACCGCGTTACACATTTTATCAAGGTTAGGCTGCGGTGAGACGCCGTCTCTCCTTCTAGAAGGGGGGGGGGGGGGTTCAGTTTATTACAAGTAACTAAGAATAGAAACAATATATTTAATTATAATAACACCACACTGCAGGGGAGACCTCAATCAACTGCCAATCTGCAGCAGATGGAAGGTATAGAGCAGGGAAAGGTGGGATAAGTCATGTGACCTCCCATCCCTACCCACCATCCACTCTCCAATAATTTACTCCACCCAAAACCTGGCATGAACTATTAATTTCAATGGAGGGAAGATGCCGAAATGTAAAGCAATTTTTGCACCGATGTCTATAGGCAGACCAGAGAGGTGCTGGGCTTTTTGCCATTGAAAGTCAAGCAGGTAGTCTCACTTCTCCTGCTTTATTATCTGGACCACATTTTACAATGACCTTCAATGGAGTTCTTCCCAACACATGGGAGCAGGGCTCGTCTTTAACGCAGGGCAAAAAGGGCAGCTGCCCCGGGCCCAGTCATTGTTGTGGGGCCGCTTGAGCCCACGCTGCCCACAAATTATTGATAAGTGGATTTGGAGGGGGGGGGGGAGGGCTGTGTGGGGGAAGGGGTTAAGGGCAAGAAAATGTTTGCCCAGGGTCCAAACAATATTAAAAGAGATGTATTGGAATTTTTGTTCCCCCAGATTAATGCTTATATAACCAATGCTGCACCCGTCCCCCGCCGGCTCTAAGATTGAGAACCGAGTGATCTAACACCGCCAATCACTCTGTTCTCACAGCTCCCAGAGCAGAGAGCTGGCGACTATCAGTGGCTATCTCCTCGCTCGCTGGAGCGCTGGGCTATGGATGGGGCGGAAGCAGTCGGCTCACCGAGAGGCTGAGCTGGGTGCCGGTCCAGGCAGGTGGGCGGTTCCCGACTTCCTTGTCGTGATCTTGCCCGAGCCTGGCCTGGCTCATTGACGTCTGCCAACAGTGGGCTTCAGCCCGCTGTCTGCTGAAAACGGGTCACAGGACTGCACTCCTGTGAGCCACAGGAGAAGTACAGCAAAAAGAGCTTTTGGCTGTACTTCTCCTTTAAAGTGGCCCTGCATGGGAGGTACAAGGTGCGTGAAACCCATCTCTGAAGGACCTGTACACAGCTGCTCTGTCCCTTGCAGGAGGACATGGCGCTAGTCCTGATCTACTAATGAAAGTGTAAACTTTCAACAGCATAATTATCATTGTCCAATATGGACGACTACCCCCTCCCCACCCCCCACTCTTTTCCCAACACTCACCTCCAGAACTTGGCTGAGAGTCGGCTGTCCATCCACCATCTCCTGAATGATTCCTGTCAGCTGTAAACAAAAAGCAAAAGGACCAGAATTAGTGACAATCCAAAGATACGGCATGGGCACATTTCAGGAGGACACGTTACCTCTTATCTTACGAACTGCTAAGGAAGCGACTAGCTTCACTAGTGAGTGAGGTGGCTGTCAAAACCAGCTGCTGGAGGACATGATTATTCACACCAATAGTCCTGATGAAGGGGCCTCTCCTGACCTCCGAAACACTTTGGATAACACAAATATCCCTGATGAAGGGGCCTCCCCTGACACCAAAAACACATTGGATAACACCAATATCCATGATTATAGGGGCCTCTCCTTACCCTCAAAACATATTGGATAACATGAATATCCATGATTAAGGGGCCTCTCCTGACTCCCAAAACACATTGGATAACACCACCAATATCCCTGATGAAGGGGCCTCTCCTGACTCCCAAAACACATTGGATAACACCACCAATATCCCTGATGAAGGGGCCTCCCCTGACACCAAATACACATTGGATAACAACACGAATATCCATGATGAAGGGGGCTCTCCTTACCACGAAACACATTGGATAACAACACTATTATCCCTCATATAGGGCCCTCTCCTTATCCCCGAAACTCATTGGATAACACCAATATCCCTGATGAAGGGGCCTCTCCTGACTACCAAAAAACACTGGATAACACCAATATCCCTGATAAAGGAACTTCTCCTGACCCCCAAAATGCATTGAATTACAACACCAGTAACCCTGATGAAAGGGCCTCTCCTGACCCCCGAAACACCAACACCTGACAAATGCATTGAATAATCAGATTATGATGATGGGAGTGAGTCCTGCCTGACGAAACGCATTGACTACACATATGGCACATATAGGATTGTTTTAGTGGCATTCACAGGTTATTAGAACTCCTATCTTGGGTGAGGGGCTCCTTTCACAGTAAATGTGAGCTGCCTGCCTAGTGCTTAAAGTAACACTGCCGCAAATAATAGACCCATCGGGTGGCTTGAATTCTGACATACGGCCCAATGGAAGAAACCACAATGTGCCGGGGGGGGGGAGCAAGTACTCTACACCCCTGAATTGTCTCTGAAGGCTCATATGTGTATTGCCATTTAGATGCTGGATAATGAAGTTTAACGTTTTTGCCCTGGGTGGTTGTCTCTTGCACTGGTCATGCTGTCCCTATGGGCGCCCCTGGGTCTAGAGGTCTGAGGACATGGTATCCATTTTAAGGTCTCTGGCTCATGTTTACTAGTGACACATTTGAGAGAATAACATATCCTTCCCTTGAAAAAGATCTGAAAAGAACAAATTGAAACACATTGGGTTCCCGTGTGCAATATACTAGGCAGTCCTTTCGGCAGGTATAAAAATTGGTCTGAGCTAGGCAAAGGGCCTGGCCAAAAGCGCAAGAAAGGCAACGTGACATGACAGAGGGCCAGTGAAACTCAGTGGGGCCCCAAACCCCCAGGCGGCACATCATCAGGAGCTCCTTGCACCACCCAACCCCTGGCCAGACCAATGCAGCCCCATCTGATTGGTCGCCAAGGGTAGAAGACCCCACAGTCTGTGTCGAAGATTCATCTCTTGGCATCTCAGCAACATACAAGTGCGTTGGTTCTCCAGCAGCGTCGTCCTCGCCCCCTTTCCCCACCTCGCAGTCCGTTTATTAACTCACAATGCAGGTTTAATTAATTGGAATGAATTCCACAACTCAGACTTAAGGGCAAACTTATTTTCTGCTAATGACTAACGAGGAATGGTAATAAATACCTTTCAGGGAGAAATGTTAATTAAAACAAGAGAGGACGCTCCAGGATTTTCTTTTGCAGTTCATTAAGTCATTAAATGTGGAACATAAAGGAAAGCAGGTTTGCCGCTGTAAAAAAAATCAGTGCAGTTCGGGGGTGGGAACGCCAGTTACGCCAACCGTGGACGGGAAGGTTTTCAGTCCGCACCCAGAAGTCTGATATCTGAAAACGGTCACCTGGAGGCCGGATGTGGCTGCGTCAGACAAAGTTTTATCACGCCGTTTTATGGACAGATTTCAGATCTTCTCTAAATTTTTATGGTCAAACATCTGCAAGCCTCGCGGATCTCTGCAGCGGCAGAGCGCTGGTTTTTAAACTGTTTGCTACCTAAACATTGCCGAGCCAATAAACCTATATTACATCTCTGCTTATATAAACGGGCTATCAATAACCTTCATAAATCAGTAAATAAAATGTTGGATGTAAAGTTATTTTTGGTAAACGGAGAGCCTTCTCTACACATAGCGAATGACTCGCTCAGTAATGAAGGTGAAGGATATCACCAACTGTCACGTATAAAGCCCAACTTGAAGATTTTCACTTCGCATTGAAAGGGTTAATTATCTGCTAAAGTCGGGTGACTTAAACCCCCCGATCTGCCATGCTGCTAGACTGGTCCCTGTAGCATCCTTTCCCCTACACTATACAATCTAAGGTCTTGATGTCATCCAGAGTGGTCTCCAACCTTCGGGCCGGGGCTAGAAGCGGCCCTTTGCTTTTTTTTATCCGGTCATTGAGGTACTATTTCATCCATTGGTACCAATAAGGGGGCATAATTCCCCCCACTGACAGCAATGAAGGAGCACAAATCACCCTACTGACACCAATGAATGGGTAAAATTCCTCCCAGTGTCACCAACAATGGGACACAATTCCTCCCAATGATGAGGCACAATTCCACTCAATGATACCAATGGTGGGGCACAATTTTCTTCTAATGACACCAACAATGGGGTCCAATGACACCAATGATGGGACAAAATTCCTTCCAATGACACAAGAGATGGGACACAATTCCTTTCAATGACACCAAAGAAGGCGTGCAATTCCTCCCACTGGCACCAAAGATGGAGCATTGTTTTTTTTCCCCCCACAGACGTGGAGACCTTTTCTACTTCCAATGGCCACAGTCCGGCCCTCCTAAAGTCATCTAGACCAGTGGTCGCCACACTGCAGTCCTTTACTTGCTTTTATCTAGCCATTGAGGCCCTATGTCACCCACTGATACCAATAATGCAGCATAATTCCATCCACTGACAACAATGAAGGAGCACAAATTCTCCCAATGACACCAACGATGGGGCACAATTCTTCCCAATGACACCAATAATCGGAAACAAATTCTCCCAAACACACCAAAAATGGGGCACAATTCCTTCCAATGGCACCAATGATGGGTTGCAGTTTCTCGCAATAATGGGGCACAATTTCTCCCAAGTAAGGGTTACCTTACTGGTGACCCAAGCATAGGGAAAAAAAACTTTTCAGTGGAAGGGAGTTTAAAAAGACACACAGCCATTCATTGAAACTAGAGGAGAAGCGGTTTAACCATAAACGGAGGAGAGGGTTCTTAACTGTCAGAGCAGTGAGGATTTCCCTTTCACAAGCAGTAGTAGCAGCAGGGAGTGTCGCTAGTTTCAAAAAACTTTTAGATGAGCATCTTAATGATTGCAGAAGCTGCAAAAGATGATTAGGCACCTGCTGAAGAGGGCAACAATAGAAGGTTGGCAAATTAATATCAATCCTATAGACCGTAGCAGCTAGGAATTACTCCTGGCAAAAAGTCCCATAAAAGAGCGCTTGGATCCAGGAAATAATGTCTTGGATAAAAAAATGATTGTGAATGTAAGGCATAACCTGATAGAATACCGACTTCCATTGAACATGTAAACATAATGTTTATTTAAAGCTTGGCCAAACAGAACTGTCAGATATGTTCAACCAGTCACCAGTGGCTGAGCCGGCTTACTTGCACTCCACTGGAAGGGTCTGAGCTGTGTCTCGATGCTGACTCGTCCTAGTGGCGGTATGGGGCAGCTGGACTGGGCAATTGAGTCAATCAGCAGCAGGTAAGGCTGATGTGAAAGGCCATCCATGGCACTGAAGGAACAGCAAACAAGGGAGCTGTGGCAGGAATCCCCATGGAGGCATCGCCTGTATGCGGCGACTAGCGATGACGTCACTCGCTGCACCGGGAAGAACAGAGCAGAAGAGGCTGGTGAGATGGACATCTGGGGGGCAAGCCATCCAACAAGGCGCAGGCATGCGAAACATGTCATAGTGACGGGACCACGCTACCAGCTTGCCCTCCAGGTGTCCAACTCACCAGCGTCTTCCGCTCTGTTCTCCCTGGCCTTTTCTACTTCCAATGGCCACAGTCCGGCAATCCAAAAGTCTGAAGGACAGGAAACTGGCCCTTTGTTTAGAAGGTTTGGAGACCCCTGATCCAGACCAACGCGGTCTATATTGTGTTCCACTTATGAACACTCCTAATGCATGAAAATCATGTGAGGTGGTAACAAAAAAAAAGTGCATTATGTCAGAACCACAGAAATATAAGAGGACACTTTCCTGAAACACATGCATCTTGAAAATTAGGGTTATGGGTGAGCTTTCCACATCAACAGAGGGTGGTTCCATTGAAGCCCTCAATAGTTCACCAGTATGAGGGGGGATGTTTTCTAAGGAATGTAACGTAACAGACAGCCAGCCCCAATCTATAGATTCTAATGGAGTCATAACTTAGCAGGGGTCTGCTGAGATACATTTTGACCAGATCACCCTAACTAGCTGTGGCCTTAACTGGGGACTCCAGCCAAGGAGACCATATTTTATGGAATTTATCCGGACATCCTTTGCTGTTGTAGGCCACTTTGTACAAGGGTAAAACAGGATTACTCATGAATGTCCAATGCTTGAGGGTTGCAGAAATGGCCTTTCTAGCATAGAATAGCAAGATGCCAAGTAACATCCTGGTTGACGTCCTCAGAGCAAGGGTTCCACAAGACTCAAGTGACAAACACCCATGTCCTGCGGGAATGAGGTGGCAGTTAAGAATGGAAGAGGCCAGTCATTTTTAAGATTGCTCCGTACATGTTAAAGCTTAACTCCAGCCAAGAACAAACATAACTCCACAGATGTACACCACATGGCTAAATGTTTGTCAACACCTAGATGAACTTGTTGGCCATCCCATTCCAAAACCATTCCAGAACCATGGAATCATGGAACCATTAAGTTAGAGTTGCCATCTCTATGTGGCTATACAATCCTCCACTCCTCTGGGTGGACTTTCCAAAATAATACAAAGGGTGTTGGAACGTGCGTCTGTTTAGTGTAAAAAAAAAAAAAGTGAGGTTAGATACTGTTGGATGCGAAGACCTGGCTCACCATTGGCGTTCCATTTCTTCTCAAAGGTGTTCAGTAGGGTTGAGGTCAGGGCTCTGTACACCAAACTGGTCAAAACATGTCTTGCATGGGTCTGATCATCACATTCCAAAAACCATGGCCATTATTCCTGAACTCCCCAATGGCCTTTAATATGGAGTTGCCCACTTTGTGGCCTTTAACATTCTCCAGTCTTTGGGGAAGATTTTCCATAAGATTTTGGAGGGTGTCTGTGGGAATGTGTACCATTTATGAGGTCAGGTACTGATGTAGGATGAGAAGTCCTGGGCCACATGTTTGGGGTTCATGTTGGACACTAAAAAAAAAGAAGACCTGCCTCACAATGGTGTCAAGTAGGGTTGAGGTCAAGGCTCTGTTCAGCGCACATACATAGACTTTTCAGACTTCAGACGAGACACTGACTTGAGTATAAGCCGAGGGGGGCCTTTTTAGCACAAAAAATGTGCTGAGAAACTTGGCTTATACTCGAGTATAAACGGTAATCGTGCAAATGCTTAGTATTTGCACAGATACCGGTATCGATGCAACCCTAATATATACGCGTCATCACGTAAGTTAGGGACCTTAGACTGTGAGCTCCTTGAGGGCAAGGAACTGATGTGAATGTACTGTAAGTACCTGCAATAAATAAAAAATTCTAAGTAAATTTGTCACCCCCCCCCCCCCCCAGGTATCATCTACCGGCTTGTGACCCTATGGAGAAACAGGCAACATTTCCTCTTTTCCAGTGTCTCCTGCAGGTCACCAGGGATTATGACTTGGCGATGTGATGGTGGAGGACAGCTGGTCCATGAAAGACCACCAACAGGCAAAGAAAGAAACATGGACTAAATCATGACGCCCCTTCAACGGCACATACCCGCACGTCATAGCACCAAATAGATCTCTACATCTCTCCAACATTCTATGACAAGAAGACAAGGAGCGAGAAACAAGGCGGCTTATCCTTAATATACTTATTAAGGTTTCTGGAGAAACTTTTTACTTCACAAAAAAACATTACAACAACTGGAGTCCCTCTTATAAGTAGAATGTTCTTTTATGAGCAGGAGTTATGGGGTGTAACTGACACCATGAAAGTGTCTCCAGGCTCTGAACCAAACGGCGAATACAGGAAGTTCCCGTTTTGGACAGGTAGCAGAGCAGCTGTGATATGGAATCCACAAGGTCACGGACCCGGCGGTTACGCTGCGTGGTTTACATTAATGAGTAGTGCAGACGTAACGCAGAAGGTGAGAGGAGGAGAAGAGCGAAGTGTCAACGCTGCCGCACAGCCGACTTCGTGACCTCAGACTCAGAACGCGGCATAATTGGCGTTAACCTTTCCAGCTCAGGATAAATCGCAGTTCGAGGCTTAGGAGAGTCCTTACAAATGAACATCAAACAGGTAGGATAGGTGGTCCAGCTGATGAATGAAGAGGTCATATGTTGCCCACACCATCACGGTTCTAGAGTTCCTTCTACTGTGGTGGGGCAAAGAATAAACACCTAACCCAGACTGGATGCAACATGGCTACAGCCACGGCTCATTTACACTTGCTTCAACTTTAACACACATTAAGGCCCCTACCGCTTCAACGTGCTTTTCTGTGATGCTTTTTTGAAGTTTTAAATAAAGAGGCTTGGCAGATGTGTTGATTTTCTATTTGTTTTAAAGGGGCCCAGTAGAAGCCTCCTTGAGCACTCAGAAGTACCCCCGGCTTTGCTGATCCCCCGCTCAGTAGTAAAATCCAGCTCAGCTGATCCCCTGCTCAGTAGTACCCCCAGCTCTGGCTGATGTCCTGCTCAGTAGTACCCCCCAGCTTTGCTGATCCCCCGTTCAGTAGTAACCCCCAGCTCTGCTGATCCCCTGCTCAGCAGTATCCCCAGCTCTGCCGATGCCCCACTGAGTAGTACCTCCAGATTTGCTGTTCCCCCCACTAAGTAGTGACCCCCCCCAGCTCTGCTGATATCCTAGTAAAATCCAGCTCTGCTGAGCTCCTGCTCAGTAGTAAAATCCAGCTCAGCTGATCCCCCACTCAGTAGTAACCCAAAGCTCTGCTGATCTACCGCTCAATAGTAACTTCCAGCTCTGCTGATCCCCCACTCAGTAGTACCCCCAGCTCTGCTGATCATCTGTTTTTCTGATCCTCCTCTCTCTCTGGTCCTCGCTCACCTCCCGCTATGTTGTTCCCATGCTGCACACCACATGTGACATCTGTTAGTTTCTCCTGTCCAGGTCGTCCCAGCTCTGCTGATCCCCCACTCAGTAGTAACCCCAAGCACTGCTGATCTCCCGCTCAGTAGTAACTTCCAGCTCTGCTGATCCCCCACTCAGTAGTACCCCAAGCTTTGCTGATCCTCCTCTCTCTCTAGTCCCCGCTCACCTCCCGCTATGTTGTTCCCATGCTGCATACCACATGTGACATCTGTTCGTTTCTCCTGTCCAGGTCCCCCAGCTCTGCTGATCCTCTGCCGCTGAGTCCTCACTCTTCAAGTCTAATTCACCTTCCGCTATAGTGTTCCCATGTTGCACACCACGTGTGCCGTCTGCTAGTTGCTCAGCTCCAGTCCGGACCCCTCTCACCTTCTTGCTGCTCCACGCTGCACACCAGGTGTGACATCTGCACCAGGCACTCTCAGAATACATACACATGAACCAGAAGTGACTGCTGATGACATCTTTCTGCTTCACTTGTTGGTTTCCTAGTGCATCCGGGGATATCTCATACTTGCAATACCTCCAAAACAAAGAAGCTAAAGCTGAATAAAAGCCTCTCAGAAGCTTCAGGTGCTGTAAGAGAGTGTTGTCATAAACTTTTATGGAGGCTTTGGAGTCGCTTTGAAGCACCAAGAAAGAGACATGAGGTATCATTTTTGAAGCGAAGTAAACACAATGTGTGACCAGGACTGTAGGGTAATCATTTTATTTAGTGACAGGAGCTCTAAATGTGTGTAAGCGAAGTTTTTACTATGGAGTACAGAGAAAGAACCACGAAGTTTCGCTGAGGTTTCGGAGGTATTTTCAAATACTGTTGTGAGAGAATGTCGTGGACTTCGAAGACTCTCCGAAAATAAGTCGAAATCGAAGAAACAAAACCTCCATAACGTTCATACTCTATAGGGGCCTACGTGATCCTTTGGTTGTTCACTTCGTCTTTCTACAGTAGTCGTCAGTGAAGACCAAGTACACATACATAAGACTCTCACGGACCACGTCTACAGTGTGGACCACACGTCGCACCTCGTCGTTCTTCCACTCTCCCCAGGCCTGACCTCGACTCGTTGATCGTCTGCCGTGT
>BLSH010414084.1:68817-101861 GCA_018402905.1 Glandirana rugosa | reverse complement strand
AAAAGTGATCAGAATTTTTTTTTTAAAGGAACAGTGTTAAAAATAAATAAATGAATAAAAAAAATTTAAAGCGCCGCCGTCCCCGCGAGCTCGCGCGGCAAAGAAAACACATACGTAAGTCGCGCCCGCATATGAAAACGGTGTTCAAACCACACATGTGAGGTATCACCGCGATCGCCAGAGTGTAAGCAATAATTCTAGCAAAAGACCTCCTCTGCATCTCTAACCTGGTAACCGTTAAAAAATTTTTAAAGCGTTGCCTATGGAAATTTTTAAGTACCGAACTTTGTCGCCATTCCACGAGTGTGCGCAATTTTCAACCGTGTCATGTATGGTATCTATTTACTCAGCGTAACATCCTCTTTCACAATGTAGAAAAAAATTGGGCTAACTTTACTGTTGTCTTATTTTTTAACTTAAAAAAGTGAAATTTTTCCAAAAAAATCGCTCTTGAAAGACCACTGTGCAAATAACGTGTGACAAAAAGTATTTGAAAAAAAAATATATATAATGTTTGGGGGTTCTAAGCAATTTTCTAGCAAAAAAAAATGTTTTTAGCTTGTAACCAACAAATGTAAAAAAGGGGCCCGGTTGGTAAGTGGTTAAAGTTCATGTGCTTGTGACGGCAGGTGTCGCAATACTTTTGGCAATACAGTATGTATGTGTATATATAATATTATTATTATTATACAGGATTTATATAGCGCCAATAGTTTGTGCAGCGCTTTACAATATGAGGGCAGACAGTACAATTAGAATACAAATCAACACAAAAGGAATCAGAGGGCCCTGCTCGTTAAAGCTTACAATCTAGAAGATATATTATTATTATATTGTTATTCCTTTTTTTTTTTTTTATTGTATTCTATACAATAACCAGAAGATTTACCCCTTCCTGACCAGGCCATTTTTTGCGATACGGCACTGCGTTACTTTAACTGACAATTGCGCGAGCGTGCAACGCTGTTCCCAAACAATTGATGTCCTTTTTTTCCACAAATAGAGCTTTCTTTTGGTGGTATTTCATCACCTTTGCTGTTTATATTTTTTGCCACCATAAACAAAAAAAGAGCAACCATTTTGAAAACAAAAAAAACATATTTTTTTTTACTTTCTTCTACGTATTTTTGTTATAGCGTCTGCAAACTATGGGATATATACTGGTATTTTTATTTATTTATTTTTATACTAGTAATGGTGGCAATCAGTGTCTTGTAGTGGGACTGCAATATTGCGGCGGACATTCTGACGCTAACTGACACTTTGTGGGAACCAGTGACACTAATACAGTGATCTGTGCTAAAAATATGCACCGTCACTGTACTAATGACACTGTCTGAGAAGAAGTTAAACAGCTAGGGTGATCAAAGGGTTAAATGTGTGCCTAACCAGTGTTTGTGTGTACTGTGTATGGTGTTTTCACTAAGGGAAGTAATGGATTTTATTTCTTCCCTAGACCCCCCCCCCCCCCCCTCATCAGAATGAAGCTCTACCTTCTTTACACAGGCAGAGCTCTGTTCTGCGCGTCTTCCCGAATTCCAGTGTGTGCCAGCGGACATCCATTTTCCGGCACCCGCTGAAGTGGCGCGCCAATGCCCCCTACCCAAAACTGCTGGATCATGTACTAGGTACTTGATCCAGCGCAGGAGAACCGCTTTGCCACCATACATCCGCATGATGTGGTCGGATAGCGGTTAGCCTTCTTCACAGAATTCCGTTTGGGAAAACATTTTTTATCCTGCTCCTTTGAATTTCCTTTTCCCTACATTGGAAAACAATGCCAACCTCACCTCGCTAACCTTTAGAAAAAATACAAATGTTTCAAAAGTTTTTGAACAAATGTCTAAGGCTCTATGACTAGCTTTAACCACTTCCCGCTGGGAGGACGTCCTTTGGTTTCAGCGGTTATACCGGAATGATATATAAGAACAACCTCGCGCTAAAATAATTGGTGACCGACTGCTGCAATTAAAAATTCCCTGAATGCTGGAAAATAAGCAAAAATCCAAAAAACAAAACTGTCAGTGTAAGGCTCGGTTCACACAGGGGCGATCTGACTTCAGCGTGACTTTGCTAGGCGATTTCAGCGTGACTTAGCAAGACTTTCAGGGCGACTTCAGGTGACTTACAACACGACTAATGCCAGGCGACTTTGCCTGTGGCCAATCAGAGAAGGGAGGGAGGGGGCTGCCCCAAAATAAATTCTATTCTTTTCACTGACAAAGTCGCTTGCATTAAGATGGGGGATCCCACTTGGAGGCGACTTCCATTGAATTCTATGGGCACAAGTCGGATAGAAATCGCCTCCAAGTAGTACAGGAATCTCTTCTGAAGTCGCCTTGAAGTCGGAGAGACTTCAGTAGCGTACATAAAGACGGCTCCCATTCACTTCAATGGGATATCTTATGTCAAGCGACCTCTGGCGACTCGAGGCGACTAAAGTCGGATCCCAAGTCGCCCCTGTGTGAACCGGGCCTCACACAAACCTCATTATTGGAGCAACAAATACAAATACAAACAAGCAAAAACAATAATGTTCGGGCTTCTACCACCAAGTGTGTGTGTTGGATGTTGTTCCAGGGTCCTCAACCAATCTTAAATGATTGCAACAGCCAACAAATGACTTAATTTGAATTTGAAAGCATCTGATTGGCATGTGTAAGGCTTTGGTGTTTTAGATTTATATAATTAATATTGCCACACTAAAAGTGATTGGTGAAAATCAAGTGCATCTTGATAAATAAAAAGTGAAAATTAAAAAAGAAGAAGCAATAGTCACAAATAATTGCAAATCTGTGCCAGATGTAAAAGGAAGGGATCTTTCTATTTTCGGAAGTTCTCAACACCCATGTGTGCCACCACCTTTAATAAAGAGGCCTCTTACCAGAACATGTGGACCCTTTATAGGAAAATAGTCATGAAAGCCTATGAATTATATGGATGGCACCCGTAGGCAAACTTGAATCTCTACCAAATCTCCACCTGTGGTCACCAGGATCTCCCATCCAGTAACATGAAATGTTCCACCAGAATATAAAAAAGACCTGGGAAGGCCCACATAGTGTAAAACGCAATTTATAAGTAAAATAAATGACTAGCCTCTCACAATCTGATGATGACGTCAGATGTGATGAAACGAGTAGGGCGGAGCTTACACTCGTGACGTCACCGTGCACGCTGTAATAAGGAAGCTGTTGGGTCGGATCCCGGGATTGTATTTTATTGGCAAGCGCTTGTTGTTTTTTAAATTGTGAGTGGATATTCATTGATTTTACTAGTAAATTGGGAATACAGTTTTACACTGCGTGGGCCTTCCCGGGTCTTCTTTTTTATATTTCAATGGAACATCTCATTTTACCAGATAGGAGATCCTGGTGACCACAGGTGGAGATTTGGTGGTGATACCAGTTTGCCTACAGATGGCATATTAATTCATAAGCTTTTATCACTTTTTTTATATAAAGGGTCCACATGTTCTTGTAAAAGTCCTCATTATTCAAGGTGGTGGCACACATGGGTGTTGAGAACTTCAGAAGAGAAAGATCCCCTCATATCACATCTTTCACGGATGTGGACTTATTTGGGACTATTACTTTTTATTTATCAACATACACTTGATTTTCACTGATCACGTTAAGGCTGGATTCACACTGGGCGTAGCGTTTTCAGGCAGAAAGTCACGCGTTTTTTTTACCGCGATTTTGTACAGATCAATAGGTCACCAATGTAAAACGTAGAAAAACACCCAAATCGAGCTTCAAAAATACCTCTAGAACTTATTTGAGCTTCAGGCGTTTGGCTTCAGGCGTTTCGTAGTGGGGATGTGAACGTCTCCATAGAGAATAATTGATTTTTTCCCCTCCAGCGTTTCGCAGCTTCAGGCTTCAAGCCACAAAACGCTCAGCTGTGAATGGAGCCTTAGCGTGGCAATCTTAATTTTAGATATCTGCACACAATTTTATTAATTGTTTTTGCCAGCTGCAATTTTTCTTGATCTGCCAGAACGATATCGGTTTGTTTACAATTTGGTGATGTTAAAGAAGTGTTGTAGGTTCTGATCTGAATTTTTTTTTTGTTTAAGTATTTCAGGGGTGTTCTGAGAATGCTCAGAAAACGGTTGCTGACCACTTGAAGGGGGCTGAAGGCATCTCCCAAGCTTTGGAAAAAAAATGCCTCCATTTTTAAAACCCAACACAAGAATCTTCTGTGGTCTGGAAACGTTCTGATTATCTAGACCAGCCTTCCTCAACACAGAGGAACCCTTGAAATAATTCTCCGGTCTCGGGGAACCCCGGCTAAAAATTAAAGATCTACAACTCATGATACATTAGTGTGATGGTCATTGGGAAGAATGCTCCTTACACTTGTGGTCATTGGGAAGAATGCTCCTTACACTTGTGGTCATTGGGAAGAATGCTCCTCACACTTGTGGTCAATGGGAAGAATGCTCCTTACACTTGTGGTCATTGGGAAGAATGCTCCTTACACTTGAAGTCATTGGGAAGAATGCTCCTCACACTTGTGGTCATTGGGAGGAATGCTCCTTACACTTGTGGTCATTGGGAAGAATGCTCCTTACACTTGTGGTCATTGGGAAGAATTACCCCCCTTACAGATAGCTAAAAAGATCAATGGCATCATTGGGAATTTATCTGAGAGGTAGAAATTGACCATTGCTCAAGGAACCCCTAGCAACCTCTGGAGGAACCCAAGGGTTCCACGAAACCCTGATCTAGATTTTGTATTTGTGAACTTGTATAGAAGAAAAGAGCCAGAAGAGAGCGCGAGGAGGGAGGGGAAGTTGTCACCCGCTGAGGTCCCCTGTCACCTATCAGCAGATTTTAGTGGGATGGTCAGTGGAAGGGATTTACGAGGCAGTTTTATCAGCAGATAAACGTTCTCCTCCGCCGTTCTATCAGATAACGCGGCCCCGGCCATCCTCTCAGACAATGCAAGCAGTAAATCTCGGACTTACTCGGGCAGGTGTTGCCACAAAGCCCCTTACTGCCTCTTAAAGCAATTCGGCCCAAGTGTAGAGAGGAAGGGATCAGGGCTCTAAGCCGGCCTAATGCCATAAGCTGGCAATCTAGAGGCTCAGGAAGAGCGGTGACACGTTTATCATCTTAACTGTTTGAAGGCCTCTCACCGAAGGAGAAGAAGCATTGATGACAAAGCTACAACCATTTTCCACACTCGATGAAATCCATTCCCATGACCGACGCTGGGAGTTTTACGCTGAGCTTACCTAAAATATACTCAAAAGTTCTCAGGAAGACGGAGAAATTTTTGCAACCAACTGAATCAAAATTTACTTTGCTTCCAAAATTTTTCATAAATTGTTCTCTAGCCATGTATTTTAGGGTCATCCCCAACGACGTTCCAGGTGGACACAATAGGGGAGATTTACTAAAACTAGCGCAGCTCTGCATAGAAACCAATCAGCTTCCAGGTTTTTTTTTCGTCAGTTTAACCCCTTCGGCCCCGGAAGGATTTCCCCCTTTAGGACCAGAGCACTTTTTGCGATTCGGCGCTGCGTCGCTTTAACTGACAATTGCGCGGTCGTGCGGCGTTGTACCCAAACTAAATTTGCACCCTTTTTTCCCCACAAATAGAGCTTTCTTTTGGTGGTATTTAATCGCCTCTGCGTCATTTCTGATCGCCGCTATAAACAAAAAAAAGCGTCAATTTTGCATAAAATAATATTTTTTTCTTACTTTTTGCTAAAATACAAATCCATAAAAAAACATTTTTTTTCATCAATTTTGCCTGATTTATATTCTTCCTCATATAAAAAAAAAATCCAATTGGCGTTAATTGATTGGTTTGCGCAAAAGTTGCCACGTTTACCAATGATGAGAATTAATTTATGGCATTTTTATTTATTTTTTTATATTTTACTAGTAATGGCAGCGATCTGCGATTTTTAGCGACACTGCGATATTGCGGCGGACATGTCGGACCATATTGACACTTTTTTGGGACCGTTGGCATTTATACAGCGATCAGTGCTATTAAAATCCAGTGATTATTGTGTAAATGCCATTGGCAGTAAAAGGGTTAACCTGGAGGGTTAACGGTGTTCCCTCAGAGTGTTCTAACTGTATGTGGGCTGGGCTGGTAGGGGGAGGGGAGTGATCGCGGATCCCATATACAGGAAGCCTGTGATCACAGCCCTTCCCCCTCTGTCAGAACGGAGATCCGTGTTTACTTACACCGACGCCAGGGGGGGGGGGCCATCGCGGGTAGCCACCGTACGCGCTCCCTGGCCCCCCCCCCCCCTCAGAACACATTACTCACAATACTCGTTCTCGCAGCCACCAATAGGTGACGGCGTTTTGCGATAACGAACCACTTTGCCGCCGTCAAGCCACGGCGGGCGGGCGGCAAGTGGTTAAAGTACAACTAAAGGCAACATACATATTTTAGTAAATCCTCATATAAAGACCTGAAAGTTACGCATGGTATTAATCATAATAACTGAAATAATTATTTTCCTACCATATACTGCAGCTCTGGTCTATAATCCCCTGCAGCAGCCCTGCTTTGCTGTATACAAGTAATGATGATGGGAGGAGTTGAGCAGAGCTCAGATGTAATTTCCTGTAAGTGAAATAGCTTGTCTATCTCTCAGTCCTCCAGCCTTCTATGATGCTCAGTCTATTTTACATAACACACAACCATCTGCCAATCAAAAGCTGGGTGTGTGCTATGTAAAACAGCCACAAGTCATTACAGACAAGCTAGGTCTAGGATCTAAAGCAGTGGGCGGACAAAGGAGGGACATAACTTGGAGTGGGTGGGGCTTCACTGGCAGGTCGTGGGCGGAGCCTAATCAGGATTCTATGTAGAGTGATATCCCTCAGCTTTTCGTGTGATACAAGAGCCCCTCCCCCACTGATGTCAGGACGTTTTTTTTTGCAGAGAGATAGACGCAAATGGGGACAACAGGTGTTCAACATAGGCAATTCCAAAACCAGGAAGTAAAGTTGTCACTTCACTAAAGGAAGTGCACAGGAGAGCCGGGGACAAGGTAGAGATCTCAACATCCTTACTGCTCTTTGCAAAACAATCAGTGAGATGTTTAACAGACTGTTATAGGTGCTGATTTCTTCACTTTGACCTTAGTACTACTTTAAGTTTAATTGAAGAAGCTGATTGGCTACCATGCACCGGTGCCCCAGATTTTGCACCCTCCACATTTAGTAAATTTACCCCAATAAGAGAAAAGTAAAAGTTTTCCATTGCTCTTAGGTTCTAATTAGGGATCATGTTAGGATCCCACCTGCATTATCGCCACCAGGAAGCAACCATGGCACCCCACCAACCAAGTGGCCGAGGCATCCCCCCGCAGCCATGCGTACACAAGAGGAGTGCATAGGTGCGGCTGCTGGGCAGGGAATGCCTCAATCACCACTGTGAACACCAACACTGGCATCCTCTGCCTGCAGATCAGTCTGCTTAACCTGTTGGTGCCGTGCGCATGCAAATATGTGGTCTCTGGTTGGCAGGTCCTTGGAGCGGCTGCATATTTGTGTGTGCAATAGCACCAATAAAGCTGTGCTGAGAGCGCGTGCCCTGTGTGTTTCCGGCACAGTGACTGGCGGCAAACGGAAACCTCCCAATCGCTGCTTTCCGATCATGTGACCGCGGTGAAAGCCAATCACGGCAGTCACATGGCCATTAGCCCCACCCCACCTCCCGGCATTCACAAGCCCTTAAAGGCTTGGCGGGATCCGGCGCCAAGGGGTTAAGAGTACTTTTGAGTTCATATAACGTGGCATTTTCCCGGCCCTTGTGAAGGGGGATTGTGGCCCCTGAAACGCATTGGCGTTTGCCCTGCTTGGTGTAACCATTTGACCAATAAAGACTTTGGATTATAAAAGCGGAGTTACACCCAAAAGTGTAACGTCCGCTTTAATGGAAGGTGACCCCCGACATGCCACAATTGGCATGTTTTTTTGGGGGGGGGGGGGGGTGACCAGGGACCCTGTTTTTACAGGGTCCCAGGTCCACTTCCTCCCCTGGCGCCGCGCCTTAGGGAAGGAAAGTCCACCTTCCCACCCTCCCTCTTGCCGATCTTCTGGGACACCTCACAGGTCCCAGAAGATACGCCGGCCAGTCACAAGGCGAAGCGCGAATGCGCGCCTGGCTTTGAAGCCAAAGCCGGGTGCCCACACCTGTGATGCCGGCGCCGCCAAGGGGAGGGGAGCGAGCCCTCGGGCGAACGCATCGCTGGAGCGTGGGACAGGTGAGTGTCCGATTATTAAAAGTCAGCAGCTACACTTTATGTAGCTGCTGCCCTTTACATGGGTGGAACTCCGCTTTAAGTTTTTTTTTTTCGATTGCCCAGTGAATCAAATTCAAAATACTAAAAACATACAAAGTCATCCACACCTCTGCCCCGAGCTCCATCACCAATCTCATCTCAAAGTATCACCCACACCGTCCTCTCCGCTCCTCCCAAGACCTCCTGCTCTCTTGTCTCCTCCTCCCATGCTCATCTCCAGGACTTCTCCAGAGCCTCTCCCATCCTCTGGAACTCCCTACCTTAAGCCAAGTACTCGTTATCAGAAAATCGACCGTAAAATACCGCTTTGGAAGCGATCGTACGGTAATCTAATCGTTAGTACATAGTTTTTGAGAGCCGATCACAACAGTTCATCCGTAATTATCCGGAGGGACAAACACAAAAATGTTTCTCATACGATTTTCGTTTAATCAGTACAGTTTTCATCTGAAAATGCAATATACTGTCAAAATGCAGAAATTATATATTGTATTGTACTTGCATTGTACACTGCCAAAAGTACTGGGATGCCTGCCTTTACACCCACATGAACTTAGGGGTGTACTCACTTTTGTTGCCAGCGGTTTAGACATTAATGGCTGTGTGTTGAGTTATTTTGAGGGGACAGTAAATTTACACTGTTATACAAGCTGTACACTCACTACTTTACATTGTAGCAAAGTGTCAGCTCTTCAGTGTTGTCACATGAAAAGATAGAAGAAATGGGAGGGGTGTACTTACTTTTGTGAGATACTGTACAATAGGACTGGTACAGTATGTATATAGTAGGGCCAGTATAGCAGGTATATAGTAGGACCGGTATAGTAGGTATATAATAGGACCGGTATAGTAGGTATATAGTAGGCCCAGTATAGCAGGAATATAGTAGGACCGGTATAGTAGGTATATAATAGGACCGGTATAGTATGTATATAGTTGGACCGGTATAGTATGTATATAGTAGGCCCAGTATAGTATGTATATAGTAGGCCCAGTATAGTATGTATATAGTAGGCCCAGTATAGCAGGAATATAGTAGGACCGGTATAGTAGGTATATAGTAGGACCGGTATAGTATGTATATAGTAGGCCCAGTATAGCAGGAATATAGTAGGACCGGTATAGTAGTTATATAGTAGGACCGGTATAGTAGGTATATAGTAGGACCGGTATAGTAGGTATATAGTAGGACCGGTATAGTAGGTATATAGTAGGACCGGTATAGTAGTTATATAGTAGGACCGGTATAGTAGGTATATAGTAGAACCGGTATAGTAGGTATATAGTAGGACCGGTATAGTAGTTATATAGTAGGACCGGTATAGTAGGTATATAGTAGGACCGGTATAGTAGGACCAGTATAGTAGGACCGGTATAGTAGGTATATAGTAGGACCGGTATAGTATGTATATAGTAGGCCCAGTATAGTATGTATATAGTAGGCCCAGTATAGCAGGAATATAGTAGGACCGGTATAGTAGGTATTAAGTAGGACCGGTATAGTATGTATATAGTAGGCCCAGTATAGCAGGTATATAGTAGGACCATTATAGTAGGTATATAATAGGACCGGTATAGTATGTATATAGTAGGACCGGTATAGTATGTATATAGTAGGCCCAGTATAGTATGTATATAGTAGGCCCAGTATAGCAGGAATATAGTAGGACCGGTATAGTAGGTATATAGTAGGCCCAGTATAGCAGGAATATAGTAGGACCGGTATAGTAGGTATATAGTAGGACCAGTGTAGTAGGTATATAGTAGGCCCAGTATAGTATGTATATAGTAGGACCGGTATAGTAGGTATATAGTAGGACCGGTATAGTATGGGTATAGAAAGAATATAGTAGGACCGGTATAGTAGTTATATAGTAGGACCGGTGTAGTAGGTATATAGTAGGACCGGTATAGTAGGTATATAGTAGGCCCGGTGTAGTAGGTATATAGTAGGCCCGGTGTAGTAGGTATATAGTAGGCCCGGTGTAGTAGGTATATAGTAGGCCCGGTGTAGTAGGTATATTGTAGGCCCGGTGTAGTAGGTATATAGTAGGCCCGGTATAGTAAGTTTCACAATAGATCCGATGTAAGCGCCGGTCTCTTCACTAAATGTTATGCAGTTTTTGGGATGAGCAGGGAGGGTGCGGGGGGCCGCCTCGCATGCTCTTTGTACATCCGCGGTGACACCGAACACAAAGCATCTTCTACAAATTGGAGCTGGCGGAAGCTTTGGATAGGAGCGAGGCCGGGTTACATACTGATACATGCAGCAGCCTGGTAAGTACAAGTGTCCTGACCTTTTCATATCACCATCAACAAGCCGGATAATCCCAACAATCACAGCGTGACTGAAGTGACCTTTCCCTATGGCGGTGGACGGGGGATGTTGGGTGTCACACAGCGCTGATGAACACGGCCTTACAACAAACAACGCTTTATCTCACCGGAGCTCAATTACACCGCACGATTCATAGGAGAAATGATGAAATATTAGGCTCCTGAACCCGTCAGCCCGTCCTCCCATCAGCACTGGAAGTCCAATTAGACCTTCCGCCAGGAAAGACACAAAATGTTTGCAACGCCTGATATGGGGGGGGCATGATTTTTGTACTCACCATAAAATCCCTTCCTTTGAGTACATTGAGGGACACAGAAAGTCACTATGTACACTATATTACCAAAAGTATTGGGACACCTGCCTTTACACATGAGCTTTAATGGCATCCCAGTCTTAGTCCATAGGGTTCAATATTGGGTTGGCCCCACCATTTGCAGCTATAACAGCTTCCCCTCTTCTGGGAAGGCCGTCCACAAGGTTTAGGAGGGTCTACAGCAGGGATATGCAATTAGCGGACCTCCAGCTGTTGCAGAACTACAAGTCCCATGAGGCACAACAAGGCTCCCAGAGGCATGATGGGACTTGTAGTTTTGCAACATCTGAAGGTCCGCTAATTGCTTATCCCTGGTCTATAGGAATGTTTGACCATTCTTCAAGAGGTCAGGCACTGATGTTGGACAAGAAGGCCTGGCTCACAGTCTCCTCTCTACTTCATCGCAAAGGTGTTCTATGGGGGTTGAGGTCAGGACTCTGTGCAGGCCAGTCAAGTTCCTCCACCCCAAACTCGCTCATCCATGTCTTTATGGACCTTGCTTTGTGCAGTGGTGGGCAGTGATGTTGGAACAGGAAGGGGCCATCCCCAAACTCTTCCCACAAAGTAGGGAGCATGAAATTGTCCAAAATGTCTTGGTGTGCTGACGCCCTAAAGGCCCGTACACACGGTACAATAAACGGCCAACAACGGTCGTCCAACAGCCTGTTGTCCTATAATCCGACCATTAGTACGCACGATCCAACAGCCAATTTCCAATTATCGTCCAACAGAAGTTGTCTGAGAAGACTAGAAAACTTTTGTTGGCCAACAAGGCGTTGGCCAATTTTCGGCTCGTGTCTACAGAAGTTGGCGCAGTCTCCACTCTACTTCATCCCAAAGGTGTTCTATGGGGTTGAGGTCAGGACTCTGTGCAGGCCAGTCAAGTTCCTCCACCCCAAACTCGCTCATCCATGACTTTATGGACCTTGCTTTGTTGGAACAGGAAGGGGCCCTCCCCAAACTCTTCCCACAAAGTAGGGAGCATGAAATTGTCCAAAATGTCTTGGTGTGCTGACGCCCTAAAGGCCCGTACACACGGTACAATAAACGGCCAACAACGGTCGTCCAACAGCCTGTTGTCCGATAATCCGACCATTAGTACGCACGATCCAACAGCCAATTTCCAATTATCATCCAACAGAAGTTGTCTGAGAAGACTAGAAAACTTTTGTTGGCCAACAAGGCGTTAGCCAATTTTCGGCTCGTGTCTACAGAAGTTGGCGCAACAAAACTTGGAAGCGTAAACGCGCATGCTCGGAATCCAGGAAGTGTCCAATCGTGTAAACCTCTGTAACTCCCAATTCACCTGAACTTCCTCTTTATACGCTCGTAACTCGCCACTGCGTTCGCCTTTGTCGGACGATTACTTGACTACCGTCAGTATGCTAGACAAAACCACGGGCAACCAATTTGGACAAAAGTTGGACGTGCGGTCGTACGACAATTGGCGCATGTGTATGAGGCTTCATTGGAGCTAAGGGGCCAAGCCCAACCCCTGAAAAAAAAAAAAAAACCCACACCATAATCCCCCCCCCCTCCTCCACCAGTGCACAAAGCAAGGTCCATCAAGACATGGATGAGCGAGTTTGGGGTGGAGGAACTTGACTGGCCTGTACAGAGTCCTGACCTCAACCCCATAGAACACCTAAAAAATGCTATTTTTTTTTCCATTGGTTACACCCCCATCCCCCCTCCCCCCATGAAGTTGTCCACATGCATTAACCTGTATAGGGACCCATTAGCAGTTTCCTTACCTCAGTACAGAATGGAGTGAGCTGGGGGTGGACCACGGGCTGCACATACGTATGAAACGTGGACTCGATCTCCATTGTTCTGCCATTTAACTTCAGAATGGGGAATTCAATTATTTCCTAGAAGAGAAAACACAGAGGTGGAATGTTTAGTGGTGCGGGGGGACAGGTACTTTTCACTAAGTGCTTCAGATAAAAAGAGTTCAGCTTCAGTCCAGACCTCCGATCTCGGAATGTTCATGAGGATGCGTTACGTATTGCGAGCAATTCTTCCCTGAAAAAGACACTGCTCTGAAACAATGCCGGGACAAGGCCATCTAGCAGCCAGGGCAAAGATGCCAAACAGCGCCCCCTCCCTTCCCTCAAAATGTATGAGCATTATGTATCAGCAAAAATACCCCCTCCCCCCCATAAAATGTAAGTACTAATCTTCATATTTACCCCTTTGCAAGCCGAAATACTAGGCATAGTATTGCACTTTGGCGCATTTTATTTATTGTTTGTGTGCGTGTCTCTTATCACTGAGGATTGTAGAATGTAAGTCTAAGGGCGCTAGGTTCCTTCCTCCCCTGCCTTGGATGGTCTCTATTCTGGAAGGCCTGCCACCCAGTACTCATTGGTGGGCTTCAGCTGATCATGAGTAACAGAGCCCACCTATTGACTAGGTGGACCTGAGTCTGCCTTACCCTCGTAAGGAGTCTCATGCCAAAGGGGGGCAGGGAGAGGTCCCTTCCTCTGCAGCTGGGGACCACTTAGGATTGTAGCGTGCGAGTCTTCGGGCCTACCCTGAAGTCTAAGGGTAGGATGTGTGGCCATCAGGTTCTTTCCTCACCTGCCTTGGAAGGTCTCTCTTCTGGAGGGCCTCCCATCCAGTACTTATTGGTCGGCTTCTGCTGACCATGAGTAACAGGGTCTGCCCAGTCCTTTGAGTATCCCTTAACCCTGTAAAGAGTCTTGTGCCCCAGGGGGTCAGGGAGGGGTTCCCTCCTCTTCAGGAGGGGACCACTTAGGATTGTAGGGTGTAAGTCTTTGGGCCTACCCTGAAGTTTAGGGGGAAGATGTGTGGTCATCAGGTTCCTTCCTCCCCTGCCTTGGAAGGTCTCTCTTCTGGAGGGCCTCCCACCCAGTACTTATTGGTGGGCTTCAGCTGACCATGAGTAACAGAGCCCATCGGGCCTATTGACTAGGTGGACCTGAGTCTGCCTTACCCTCGTAAGGAGTCTCATACCAAAGGGGGGCAGGGAGAGGTCCCTTCCTCTGCAGCTGGGGACAACTAAGGATTGTAGCGTGCAAGTCTTCGGGCCTACCCTGAAGTCTAAGGCTAGGATGTGTGGCCATCAGGTTCTTTCCTCACCTGCCTTGGAAGGTCTCTCTTCAGGAGGGCCCCCCATCCAGTACTTATTGGTTGGCTTCTGCTGACTATGAGTAACAGGGTCTGCCCGGTCCTTTGAGTATCCCTTAACCCCGTAAAGAGTCTTGTGCCCCAGGGGGTCAGGGAGGGGTTCCCTCCTCTTCAAGAGGGTGCCACTTAGGATTGTAAGGTGTCAGTCTTCCGCCTACCCTGAAGTCTAGGGGCGGATGTGTTCCTTCCTCCCCTGCCTTGAAATGTCACTCTTCTGGAGGGCCTCCCACCCAGTACTCACTGGTTTGCTTCGACTGACCATAAGTAACTGGGTCCACCAGGCCTTTTGACTAGATGGACCTGAGTGTGCCATAGCCCCCCTAAGGAGTCTTGTGCCCCAGCGGATCAGGGAGGGGTCCTTCCTTTTCAGGAGGGCACCATTCGACACACCCTGGTGCACTTTTTGTGGAAGGGAGTGGTCAAGAGGGGACCACTTAGGATTGTATGGTGTAAGTCTTTGGGCCTACCCTGAAGTCTAGGGGGAAGACGTGTGGTCATCAGGTTCCTTCCTCCCCTGCCTTGGAAGGTCTCTCTTCTGGAGGGCCTCCCACCCAGTACTCAATGGTTTGCTTCAGCTGACCATGAGTACCAGAGTCCGCCGGGCCTTTTGACTAGGTGGACCTGAGCTTTGCCATAGCCCCCATAAGGAATCTTGTACCCCAGCGGGTCAGGGAGGGGTCCTTCCTTTTCAGGAGGGGACCATTCAACGCACTCTGGTGCTTTTTTGTGGACGGGAGTGGTCAGAAGGGGACCACTTAGGATTATAGGGTGTTAATATTAGTACCTACTCTGAAGTCTAGGGGGAGGATGTGTGGCCATCAGGTTCCTTCTTACCCTGCCTTGGAAAGTCTCTCTTCTGGAGGGCCTCCCACCCAGTACTCATTGGTCGGCTTTAGCTGACCATGAGGAGCGGGGTCGGCCGGGCCTTTTGACTAGGTGGACCTGAGTGTGCCTTAACCCCCTAAAGAGTCTTACGCCTCAGGGGGTTAGAGAGGAGTCCTTCCTCTCTCTTCCTTGGAGGGGAGACCTTTCAACACTTTTTTTGTGTGTCTGTTCATCTACATTTTTTTGGTTCACATTGGTGTTTAAGCACCACGGGCTTAAAGAAAATTTTTTTAAAAAAAGTTGGTTGGTAGAGCTAAAATCCAGCCAATTTAAAGATTTTTTTGGAGTGGGAAGAGTCAACATTTCTGCTAGATTTTGAACTTCACCATTCTCTGCTCCATCCAAAACAAAGTTAACCTTTTCAGCTGGACTTCAGCTTTAAAGTTATTTGAAGGGTTGTGTGAAGACCTTGGCCGGTCCATGTAATCCACCACAAGTCTTCCAGGGGCTGTCTTGTGTCTATAGTTAGACCCAGGGGCATAACTGCAGGGGTTGCAACTGCAACCGGGCCCTGTGCTCCAGGGAGCCCGTGTGCCTCCCTTGTATACCTGGATAGGAGGGATGGCGGGGGCTGCACTTAAAGCAGTGGTTCTCAACTCCAGTCCTCGGGACCCACCAACAGGCCAGATTTTCAGTATTACCTTGGGGAGATGCAGACTAGAATTCTGCAATCACTGAGCAGCAAATGATATCACCTGTGATGCATTTCAGTTATCCTGCAAACCTGGCCTGTTAGTGGGTCCCGAGGACTGGAGTAGAGAACCTCTGACTTAAAGGAACCAATCTCCTCCATTTTCCTCCTAATGGAGGAGATTGGTTCCTCTATATGCTGCCTCCGCCACCCCTCCTATCCAGGTTACTTGTCTTCTGCTGTTCCCAGGGTCCCTGGGTGCTTCCCTGGCCCCCCCATAGAGCTGCTGTCTTCCCCCCTCCTCTCCTACAAGCTGCTGTAGAAGATGTGTCATGATGGAGAGATGGGTCGGTAAATTTGACAGTGATTGGTACCAATAGTATACTTCCATTTCTGAATGAATGGGAGGCTCGGTACACAACTATTCGTTTATTCGGTGGGATCGTAATACAGGGACCCAAGACAGGAGTAAAGGGCCCCAGGATTAAAGGGAAAAGGGAAGGGCCCTGGCCAGGGGTCTATGGGGGGGGGCCCTTCATAATTTCTTGCAAGGGTTCCAGTTACGCCTCTGGTTAGACCGTTTCCCAGAGCCTTCCGCGGCACCCTCACGAGAAGCCATATAACATTACTAGATCTAAATAAAAGTTATCAGCACAAATAAACGAGGCCTCATTTAATATTGTATGCCTCGTTTTATTCTGCAGCCAGTTAGACAGAGATAACTGCAATAAATAAAATGCAGATTGCTGCTAACGGTAACAATATCCGTGTAAAAAAAAACGGAGGAGAGATAAAACAAACAGCCGGGACCCAAAGGAGATAAAAGCATCATCATTACTTTCCGCTGCTAATCCCGTTTCTTTTCAGGTCCCTTGTGTATCGGCGACGGCACGTT
This sequence comes from Glandirana rugosa, assembly GCA_018402905.1. Taxonomy (NCBI): domain Eukaryota; kingdom Metazoa; phylum Chordata; class Amphibia; order Anura; family Ranidae; genus Glandirana; species Glandirana rugosa. Next base: position 85,359 of record BLSH010414084.1, on the reverse strand, counting down.
CTGAACCCAGAGTGACAATTTGTTTTGTGTCTGCGGAAGATGAATTGGTCAGTCGCCTCTAATAAAGATGCATAGTGATGAGGCCTGCTTCTCCATATATTTTTTAGAGGTCTCGGGTTATGCAAATGGAGCGGCTGACTGATGTCACGGCTAGAGCGTTGGGGGGAAAAAAAAACAACAACCGGTAACGGACGCTCCTTAATATTCAAAAAAACAGTTGGCGAAATTTAATCAAAGCAGCCAAAAGCCAACATTTTTACTTGCTGACACTTTTATGAGCGCGTGCATACATTTTTTACTAGCGGGAAGGCAATTAGGAAGGGTTGACCCGTTCGACGCCGGAGATTCTGCTCACTGTAAAGCGCGCAGAGAAGAAACGGAAAAGGTGATTGGCCGCGGTGCATGGCTGCAGAAAGAAGGCCAACTTTGCTACTAGAGGACGGCGTTTCAAAGAGCACCGGTCACCAGAGGCGTAACTAGAACCTTCAGGGCCCCGATGCACGAAATTATGAAGGGCCCCCTGACCCCTGGCCAGGGCCCTTCCCTCTTCCCACTGATGCTGGGACCCTTTACTCCTATTGTGGGTCCCTTTATTACGGTACTGCACTGGGGCCCTTTCACAAGTTCTGCAGCAGGCCCCAGGGGGACCAGGGAAGCACACAGGGGCCCTGGGAACAGCAGAAGACAAGTAAACTGGATAGAGGAAAATGGAGGAGATTGGGTCCTCTAAATGCCGCCCCCGCCATCCCTCCTTATTCAGGTGTACAAGGGAGGCACATGGGCCCCCTGGATCATGGGGCCCGGTTGCAATTGCAACCCCTGCAACCCCTATCGTTACGCCCCTGCCGGTCACCCACATCCAACGGCACAGGAAGATATTTTCTGGGTTGGCCTAGCTTGGTCTGTACAATGCTCCGAGATTAAAGTGTAAAGAAACCCATAATCAAACTCAACCTATCCAAAACCGAGCTCATGATATTTCCTCCCCCACGTGCCACTTCCCCAGATTTCTCTGTCAAAATCAATGGCTCAACTATCAACCCGTCCCCCCCACGCCAAGGTCCTAGGTGTAATCCTAGACTCCCAATTAACCTTTCAGCCCCACATACAATCACTATCCAAAATTTGCCGCCTCAACCTCCGCAACATCTCCAAGATACGCCCCTTCTTAACCACTTAAGGACCGGAAGGATTTCCAGCTTTAGGACCAGAGCCCTTTTTGCAATTCGGCGCTGCGTCGCTTTAACTGACAATTGCGCGGTCGTGCGACGTTGTACCCAAACGAAATTTGCATCCTTTTTTTCCCACAAATAGAGCTTTCTTTTGGTGGTATTTGATCCCCTCTGCGTCATTTCTGATCGGCGCTATAAACAAAAGAAGAGCGACAATTTTGCAAAAAAAAAAACAAATTTCTTACTTTTTGCTAAAATACAAATCCAAAAAAAAAATATAAAAAAACATTTTTTTTCACCGTCTTTGGCCGATTTATATTCTTCCACATATTTGCAATAAAAAAAAAATCGCAATTGGCGTTTATTGATTGGTTTGCGCAAAAGTGGTCGCGCTTACGGGTGATGAGAATTCATTTTTGGGGTTTTTTTTTCTTTTATTTTTTACTAATAATATCGGCGATCTGCGATTTTTTGCGGTACTGCGATATTTCAGCGGACATGTCGGACCATTTTGACACTTTTTTGGGACCATTGGCATTCATACAGCGATCAGTGCTATAAAAATGCACTGATTACTGTGTAAATGTCATTGGCAGTGAAGGGGTTAACCTGCAGGGGGCGCTCTAAGGGTTAACTGTGTTCCCTGGGCGTTCTAACTGTAGGGGGACTGCCCTAACAGGGGAAGGGAAGTGGTCACAGCCTTCATGTACAGGAAGGCTGTGATCACAGCCCTTCCCCCTCACACAGAGCGGAGGTCCGTGTTTACTTACACGGACCTCCGCTCCTTCGCTCCGGGGGGGCCATCGCAGGTAGCCGGCGGCAATCGAAGCTGCCGCGTTACAGAGCCACTTTGCCGCCGTCAATTGCCGATTGACGGTCGGCAAGTGGTTAACCGATGACGCCACAAAGCTACTAATCCACTCCCTGGTCATTTCTCGCCTCGACTACTGCAACTCCCTCCTCACTGGCTCACCTCTAAATAGTCTCTCCCCACTTCAGTCCATTATGAACGCTGCTGCCAGGCTCATCCGCCTTAAAAACCGCTCGGCATCTGCTACACCCCCTATGTCAATCCCTACATTGGCTGCCACTCAACCAACGTATTAAATTCAAGATCCTAACAATAACTTATAAATCAATTCACAACCTGGCCCCCAGCTACATCACTAACCTGGTCTCCAAATACCAACCAAATCGATCTCTCCGCTCATCCCAAGACCTCCTGCTCTCCAGCTCCCTTTTCACCTCATCCCATGCTCGCCTCCAGGACTTCTCCAGAGCCTCTCCCATCCTCTGGAATGCTCTACCCCAATCTGTCCGAGTTTCTCCTACTTTGTCCACCTTCAGACGATCCCTGAAAACTCATCTCTTCAGAGAAGCCTATCTGGCTCCCACCTAACAACTGTACATTTATCTTCTCTATTAGCACATCCCCCACAGTTATTACCTCTTGTAGCTCTTGACCTTCCCTTTTAGATTGTAAGCTCTAACGAGCAGGGCCCTCTGATTCCTACTGTATTAAGTGTATTGTATTTGTACTGTCTACCCTCAAGTTGTAAAGCGCTGCGTAAATTGTTGGCGCTATATAAATCCTGTATAATAATAATAATACCGGCAGACATCAGGAAGGAACCAGGCCCCTGTATTTGGAACGTCTGGCTTATAGTGGGAAATTCTTTAATTGGGCCCTTCGTTTTTTTTGGATAATCTGAGGGTCTCGGCAACAGTCCTCTCCAGTATTACAAGGATGCATGCCTGTTCTCATTCCTTGAACCAATTTAATGATCTGCCAACTAATATCCACTTACCCTTGACCTGGGTTGATCTACAATTCTCAAAGGGCAATACATAGGCTTTGCTAGTGGGATCTTTCCACTTTTTCGATCCTATTCCCGGTTGTCCCCTCCCTGCCCCAGTTCCAACCTGAGGAATAGCTTCCACCTGCACTGGCTGTTGTGCACACAAAATATATGACAATCGTAATCACTGCAAAACCATTCCATTCTGAGGAAGCAGACTCAAGTATGCAAAACATATCAATGCTATGGGGAGCCGTCCTATCATCTACTACATCAGGGGTCACCAATTTACTGGCCTTGAGGATTTAGAGGGGCCAGGCTGTGGCCAGTGGGATAAGAAAACTTCATGGTGTCGGTGAAAGCAAACAGTGTCTCATCATTGGTCTCGGTGGAAGGAATAATGCCCTATATTTGATATGATTGGAAAGAATGGTGCCCCGTTGTTGGTATTCAAGGTAGGAATGGTTCCCCATTGTTTGTATCTATGAGAGAAATGGTGTCCCATCGTTGGTGTCAGTGGGAGGAATAGTGCCCACATCATTGGTGTCAGTGGAAGGAATAGTGCCCCATCATTGATTTATGTGGGGGGAATGGTGTCCCATCATTGGTGTCAGTGGGAGGAATGGTGCCCCATCATTGGTGTCAGTGGGAGGAATGGTGCCCCATCATTGATGTCTGTGGGGGGAATGGTGCCCCATAATTGGTGTCAGTGGGAGGCATTGTGCTCCATCATTGGTGTCAGTAGAAGGAATAGTGCCCCATATTTGGTGTCAGTGGGAGGAATGGTGCCCCGTCATTGGTGTCTGTGGGAGGAATAGTGCCACATAATTGGTGTCAGTAGGAGGAATAGCGCCCAATAATTGGTGTCTGTGGGAGGAATAACACCCAATCATTTGTGTCTGTGGGAGGTATAGCACCCAATCATTGGTGTCAGTGGGAGGAATAGTGCCCCATCATTGGTATCAGTTGGAGGAATAGCGCCCCATCATTGATGTCAGTGGGAGGAATAGTGCCCCATTATTGGTATCAGTGGGAGGAATAGTGCCCCATCATTGGTGTCTGTGGGAGGAATAGTGTCCCATCATTGGTGTCAGTGGGAGGAATAGTGCTCCATAACTAGTGTCTGTGGAAGGAATGGTGACCCATTATTGGTGTCTGTGGGAGGAATGGTGCTCCATAATTGGTGTCTGTGGGAGGAATAGTGCCCCATCATTGGCATCAGTGGGAGGAATGGCGCCCCATCATTGGTATCAGTGGGAGGAATTGTACCCCATCATTGGTATCAGTGGGAGGAATTGTACCCCATCATTGGTATCAGTGGGAGGAATGGTGCCCCATCATTGGTATCAGTGGGAGGAATTGTACCCCATTATTGGTATCAGCGGGAGGAATAGAGCATCATCATTGGTATCAGTGGGAGGAATGGTACTCCATCATTGGTGTCAGTGGATGGCATACTGCCCCAAGAGCCGGATAAAGGCAAGCAAAGGGCCACAACCGGCATGCAGGTCGCAGTTTGAAGACCATTGTACTACGTCATTAAGAAATATACATACATTTGGATATTATATTTGTGGTTGAAATTTAGAATGTATCTAAAGTCTTTGAAAGACATTAGGCTGTCCATGAACAATGGAAGTTAAACATTTTGTATAAATATGCTGCACTAATTCATGACTTTTTTAGGGTCATTTGGTCCAATATGTTTTAATATTTAATATTAACAAAAAACTATAAATGAAATCTATGCCTCCATCTGGCACAGGCAAAGTCCCCACAAATAGTTTTTGTGGCGTTGTAAACCTATAATAAAATATTAAATATAGGGTCACCAGATATTGCACCGCTCTGGCTGATCCCAGGCTCTATCTCTACCCAAAAAAGGCCCACTGGGTTTTTTTTTTCTCCTGGCCAGGCCTGTGATCCTGGAGATCAAACATCCCTCCCTTCAATCAAAGAGTAGATCATGGAATCTCCTGCATATGGATGAACTGATGACCTTACTACACCATGGATTGGAACAATATATCTCTACCTGGAAGATCTGGATCAATAGTCATCAGCTCCACTCAGCGTAGGAGTTTTCTCCTGTAATGTGGGCCATTAAAACCCAACTCTAGGAATTAAAAAAGAACAAAAAAAAGCCCTTGCAATGGGTTTTGGGCAGGGGAGGAGAGCACCAGAACTGGCTGGAGGCCCCCGGGTGTAAGATAAGGAACGATGCCAGTATTTAACCCCTCAACAAGCATTTATTCCTAGCAGTGTAGTGGGGGCTCCACTGCAAGGGTAGATTTGTTTTAATTCCTGGAGTTGGGTTTTAATGATTAACAGGAGAAAACTCCTAAACTGAGTGGAGCTGATGACTATTGATCCAGATGTTGCAGGTAGAGATATATTGTTCCAATCCATTGTGTAGTAAGGTCATCAGTTCATCCATATGCAGGAGATTCCATGATCCATTCTGCTTCAGATTCTGATCATGCTACCTTACCAGCCAGGAACAGGCATTGCCTCCTCCCAGATGGAAACCCACCACTCTCCCCAGGCCGGTTCCCAACTCACCTTCCATCCCCCCCAATATTTCTTCACAAGACCACACTTTTCTTCTCTGTGCTATCCTCTACATGGGACATTTCCAACGTTTACACGGCCACAAGCTCAGGTTTCCTTCTGTGGGCTCTGTTAATGGTTGGTTGAAAATGGTCCCAATGTACTTTCTGAATGCTTTGAAAATGTTTAATAAACCTACGTGCCCATTCTCCTTATTTTTTCTCTTAATACAGCTGTGCTCATAAGTTTACATACCCTGGCAGAATTTAAGATTTCTTGGGCATTTTTCAGAGAATGTGAATGAGAACACAAAAACTTTTCTTTCACTCATGGTTGGTGTTTGGCTGAAGCCATTTATTATCAATCAACTGTGATTACTCTTCTTATATCATAATGACAACATAAACTCCCCAAATCACTCTGTTCAAAAGTTTACACACCCCAGTTCTTAATACCGTGTATTGCCCCCTTTAACGTCAATGACAGCTTGAAGTCTATTGTGGTATTTGTGGGTGATGAGGCTTTTTATCTTCTCAGATGGTAAAGCTGCCCATTCCTCAGTTCCTGGAAATTCTTGGGCTGTCTTGCATGAACTGCGTGTTTGAGATCTCCCCAGAGTGGCTCAATGATATTGAGGTTAGGAGACTGAGATGGCCACTCCAGAACCTTCACTTTATTCTGCTGTAGCCAATGACAGGTCGGCTTGGTCTTGTGTTTTGGATCATTGTCATGTTGGAATGTCCAAGTACGTTTCGTGCGCAGCTTCCTGGCTGATGAATGCAAATGTTCTTTCAGATTTTTTTCGTTATAACATACTGCATTCATCTTGCCATCAATTTTGACCAAATTTCCTGTGCCTTTGAAGCTCACACATCCCCAAAACATCAGCGATCCACCTTCGTGTTTCACAGCAGGTATGGTGAACATTTCATCATAGGCCTTGTTGTCTCCTCTCCAAAAGTAGAGTTTATGGTTGTGGCCAAAAAGCTCAATTTTGGTCTCAACACTCCAAATGACTTTGTGGCAGAAGGTTTGGGGCTTGTCTCTGTGCTGTTTAACTTATTGTAAGCCGGATACTTTGTCTCGTTTGCTTAGTAATGGCTTTCTTCTGGAAACTCGACCATGCCGCCCATCTTTCTTCAAGTGCCTCCTTATTGTGCATTTTGAAACAGCCACACACCATGTTTTCAGAGCGTCCTGAAGTTATTTGTGGGTTTTCTTTGCATCCTGAACAATTTTCCTGGCAGTAATTTTAGTTGGTCTACCTGACCGTGGTGTGGTTTCAACAGAACCCCTCATTTTCCACTTCTTGATTAGAGTTTGAACACTGCTGATTGGTATTCTCAATTCGTTGGATAACTTTTTACATTCCTTTCCTGTTTTGTACGGTTCAACTACCTTTTCCCACAGATCCTTTGACAATTCTTTTGCTTTCCCCATGACTCGGAAATCAGAAACGTCAGTGCAGCACTAGATGAAAGATGCAAGGGTCTGGCAGGAGTCCAGAAACTCATTGACCTTTTACACACATACTCATTACAAGCAAACAGATCACAGGTGAGGATGGTTACCTTTAATAGCCATTCAAACCCTTTGTGTCTACTTGTGTGCATGTCATCAGGCCAAAATCACCAGGGTGTGTAAACTTTTGATCAGGGTCATTTGGGTAGTTTCTGCTGTCATTATGATTTAAAAAGAGTAAACACAGTTGATTGATAATAAATGGCTTCAGCCAAACACCAACCATGAGTGAAAGAAAAGTTTTTGTGTTATCATTCATATCATTCATTCTCTGAAAAATGGCCAAGAAATCATTAATTCTGCCAGGGTATGTAAACTTATGAGCACAACTGTATCCCAATGACCTGGTGATCCTGACAGCAGCTTCACCTGCCTCCCTTATGACAACAATGAGAAGACCAGGGCTCCTCCTAGTTTCTCATTATGGAGCCTTCCAGTGGTTCTGCAGGACCATGAACACACATACGGCACCCTGTATACTGTTCTGCTTGCCTTAGCTGTGGATTGACAGTGGCTCCTGTAGGAGGCATCATTGTCAATACAGCTGAGGCAAGGTGCCGAGTATCATTATGAGCTGGGGGAAGAGTATATCAGAAATAATAGGTAAGCTTTTTTTTTAGTTTCCAAGGCACGCTTATCCAACGGGTATGCTTTGCTTTCCCATTATAAAGTACAGTGTGGTTAGTTTATAAATATGTTAACAAGTAAATTTACTGTCTATGGAAATATTTTTCTGGCTTACAAAATGCCTTAAAATGACCCCTGCCTTTCCTCTTGATAGCTCAGCTAACAGTCCCTGTGCGTAGAGGTTGGTGCAAGCTGTATGTTGCTTCCAATTTTATGTCTCTAGCAATTCCTACATAGCAGCTGTGAAACTCTGAGCAAAAATCCACTTTACACCCTTCCCCAATGGCTGATATTTTTTTTCTTCTATCGGCTGTGATAAACGAAAGTCATTTCATATTAAGCTCTTCCCACTTTTAGAAAACGCAATGCAGTTACACCATGGCCCAAACGATGAATGGATACAAACAAGAGCTACTGAAGGCTGTCCTCCCTCCCTCAGAAAAAGTCTATGTGACTAGAGAGTCCCTTTAAGGTGTTCTGATATCAGAAGACTGCAATATCCATGGATGAACTCAGATCTCAGCAGAAGCCACCAGCCTACTGTTCCTCTGAAACAACTTCCGGGTGTTTGTGAGCTCAGTTGGTAGCAGAAGCTCTGCTACTATGAAAATTGCAAGTACAAAAAGTCGGACTTTACTAAGGGGCACAACAAAAGTATGTAATAATATTGATTTTATTCCATATTATATAAAAACTTTGTAAACATAAACCAACTTGATGTTTGCAGTGCATATAGGCAATTAGTTCTCATGAAAAATACAGTATTGTGCATTGCAAGGTCAACTTGCCTGATCATATGTGCCCTCAGGACTCAAAGGAGTAACAAAGGAATAATACCTCTATGCCCATGCACAGCCAATGCCACAGGCCAGCCTTTCTCAACCTTTGCAACACTGAGGAACCCTTGAAATAATTCTCCGGTCTCGGGGAACCCCTGCTAAAAATTAAAAATCTACAACTCATGGTACATTGGTGTGATGGTCAATGGGAAGAACGCTCCTTACACTTGTGGTCATTGGGAAGAATTACCCCCTTACAGATAGCTAAAAAGATCAATGGTGTCATTGGGAATTTATCTGAGAGGTAGAAATTGACCATTGCTCAGGGAACCCCTAACAACCTCTGGAGGAACCCTGGTTGCAAGGTCAACTTGCCAAATCTTAAACATATGTGCCCTCAGGACTCACAAAGCAGTCACAAAGGAATAATAACTCTTTGCCCATGCACAGCCAATGTCACAGAGCAGCCTTTCTCAACCTTTGCAACACCGAGGAACCCTTGAAATAATTCTCCGATCTCGGGGAACCCCTGCTAAAAATTAAAAATCTACAACTCATGATACATCAATGTGATGGTCATTGGGAAGAATGCTCCTCACACTTGTGGTCATTGGGAAGAATGCTCCTTACACTTGTGGTCAATGGGAAGAATGCTCCTTACACTTGTGGTCATTGGGAAGAATGTTCCTTACACTTGTGGTCATTGGGAAGAATGCTCCTTACACTTGTGGTCATTGGGAAGAATCACCCCTTACAGAAAGCTAAAAAGATCAATGATGTCATTGGGAATTTATCTGAGAGATAGAAATTGACCATCGCTCAGGGAACCCCTTGCAACCTCTGGAGGAACCCTGGTTGAGAAACCCTGCCACAGACAGACCTCCCTGGGTGGGCGCCGGGATACCAAGAGGGACCAATCACATAGCATATTGTGAGATAGCAAACCAAGGTTACCATAGGAGTGAAATATCCAAACAAAATGACCCAGCGCTTGAAATTTCCGCACAGGTGCATATAATCCAAATTCCAAGTATCATTGGGCAAAATGGGAAAGGGTAAGAAGTCAACCCCAGCTGTAAATAACCAAGCCAGCAGGATATTTAAATGCTTCAGTCCCATGCATCTAAAGAGCAGGTCTCCAACATACATGGGTTCTACAGATCAGGATGGAGAACCTCATCCCAAGTGGTCCAGTCAAAAGATATCAGTTTCTCATCTCGAGAGGAAGGAGCCCAGAGCTCTGCTACTATATGTATATCATCTGCACCTCCAGACATCCTAATCAAAACAACCTTATCTAACATTCCTGTCCTGCACTTTCTGAGATGTCCCAAATTAAAATTTTGGGATACATTTGTGCTCCACCAATAGTCTTCAGCCTGCACCAACAACCTTCGACTACCTTAAGTTGTGGAATGCATTGGCTCTAAACGGGGCTCCAAGTTCTAAAATGACCACCAGCATGGGTCAGGGAATGGGGGCTTTGGGATACATTTGTGCTCCACCAATAGTCTTCAGCCTGCACCAACAACCTTCGACTACCTTGAGTTGTGAAAAGCATTGGCTCTAAACAGGGCTCCAAGTTCTAAATGACCACCAGCATGGGTAAGGGAATGGAGTTTGTGCTCTACCAATAGTCTTCAGCCTGCACCAACAACCTTTGACTACCTTGAGTTGTGAAATGCATTGGCTCTAAAACGGGGCTCCAAGTTCTAAAATGACCACCAGCATGGGTCAGGGAATGGGGGGGCTTTGGGATACATTTGTGCTCTACCAATAGTCTTCAGCCTGCACCAACAACCTTCGACTACCTTGAGTTGTGAAATGCATTGGCCCTAAACGGGGTTCAAAGTTCTACATGACCACCAGCATGGGTCAGGGAATGGGGGCTTTGGGATACATTTTTGCTCTACCAATAGTCTTCAGCCTGCACCAACAACCTTCGACTACCTTAAGTTGTGGAATGCATTGGCTCTAAACGGGGCTCCAAGTTCTAAAATGACCACCAGCATGGGTCAGGGAATGGGGGCTTTGGGATACATTTGTGCTCCACCAATAGTCTTCAGCCTGCACCAACAACCTTCGACTACCTTGAGTTGTGAAATACATTGGCTCTAAACGGGGCTCCAAGTTCTAAATGACCACCAGCATGGGTCGGGGAATGGGGGCTTCAAGGCTGCACAGAGAGGGTCATGCACATTTCTTCCACCTGGATTCACCAACTCAATTATCTAACATTCCGGTCCTGCACCTCCTGAGATGTCTCAAAAACAGATGCTCACTGTATGTAAATTTCAAAATTGGGATACGATTGCGTTCCACCTATAGCCCTGAGTCTGCATCAATGACCTCCAACAACCAAATGTGGAATGTAATGGATCCAAACTAGGCTCCAAGTCTTAAGTGATCAAGTGTCGGGGACTGGAGGTTCTTAGTGAACATGGAAATGAACATATACAGACAGTGTGCAGAGTTCATTAAGGTTCCGGGTCAGCTGAAAAAGCTGTTTGATTTGTGATAGCTTTTATAAGATCTGTTCATACGAACCATTCCTTGACCAAAATAAATTTTGGAAGAGTTGTAGAGATACAGAACATTACAAAAACATATCTAAAGGCCCAAATCTTCATCATTCCACAGCACATAAAATCCATATACAGCCTAATGAAGGGATCCAAGTTATCCCGGAAGCTTGCATCTTTAAGTTAACCAATAAAGAAGATCATCCAGACTTTCTGCAATAATCAATGACTAGCACAGTACAAAACTTTACTACTACTATACAAATACAGGAAACACATTGTCATTGCCACTCTCCCTACAAGGGGAAAGGACAGTGAAGAGAAGGCAGTGAAGGTGCAAAAGAGCCCTAGAGCAGCCTTTTTCAACCAAGGTGCAGAGGCAACCTGGGGGTGCAGTCTGGGTTCGTCAGGGGTGCCCTCAAACTACGGCAGTCCTGATGATGGCATAACACAGCATTTCTCAACCAGGGTGCCGGGATGAAGTTTGTCCTGGATCAGCATGATGCGTTCCCATGGTATGGGCCGGCCACCAGCACCAAGATAACCAATAAAAATCTAGAGCCAGTACAGAATCCCGGTGGCACCATTGCAAGGTATGACGCAGATCCAGGGTAAGCGGCATGCAGGCCCCCCCCTAGCATTCAAGAGAAATCAGCATGCACCTCTATGCAGACCTGTACCAACTTCCACCCTCTGCAATGCCGCTGAAGTAAGGCAGGGCTCTGATGGTAAGAGGGGACATTGTTATGGGGTCACTTTGATGAAAAGGGTGACACATCTAAAGTTGTGAAAGGATTCCATGAAGCTGGACGTTGCTGATGTGATAGGGGGACTCGAACGTGATGAGGGGACCTCTAATGTGTTGGAGGACTTCTCATGTGAAGTTAATTTCATCTAGATCAGGGATATGCAATTAGCAGACCTCCAGCTGTTGCTAAACTACAAGTCCCATCATGCCTCTGCCTCTGGGTGCCATGCTTGTGGCTGTCAGAGTCTTGCTATGCCTCTGGAGGTCCGCTAATTGCATATCCCTGATCTAGATGGTTGTGTGCCTCGTTCCAAGCTCAGGTTTCCCATTGATAAGTAACATTTACGCCAGGGTTAAGATTGTTGCGGACTTTTAAAGGGTGCCATTAGTGAAAAACGGTTGAGAAATGCTGCCCCTTGAGGACCCACAGAAACCTCTTGAAGTTGCCAAACTCCCCATCTGTTTTTATAATAAAAACGCTGGATAAGAATGGTGTTCACAAGACACTGGAGGAAGCTGCATCTCTTCTAAGAGATTGCTCCAAGTGTCTAGTTGCAAAAAACATATTGGATGTTCCACTACGTTTTTATGGCAATTGTCAGGACCTGGGTCTGAACCTGTGACCTCTGCTGTGTCTCTTCTTGCTGAGCCACCTGAGATGCTGGACAGCTCCCTGAATCATTTCTTGAATAATCTTGCCTTGAACCTTCTTTCTCATGAAACTTGAACCCTTTGCTCGTTACCATGAACTTCCTTTTAAAGCCTTGCCTTTGCACTTACCGTTTGCCAGATTATTGTGCTCTCTCCAGCCAATATCTCGCTCTTGTCGCTCTTGCTGCAGCCTGCATCTCAGCTACCACTCGTTATCGACCTTTGGCTCTTTCCTCGACTATGCTTCTGCTTAAACCCAACCCGCAACCACTTGCTATCGACCTTTGGTTTGTTTACGAACTATGCTTCTGCTTGATCCCCACCTGCTATATATGTTATGGGACCCCGGCTTGCTCACCTCCTGGTGGGGCAATCCCAAGGACCATGACCTGGTGCTAACATGCAGCAAACTCCATCTGCACCATAAGGAGCTCTAGTTAGTGCTCAGACTCCACACCTCGGGTGAACACGCATCATCCGCCAGAGTGACCTGCTCCTGCATTTCTCCAGCTGGTCGGTGGGAGCCACTCTACTGCTATAGCTACTGGTCTCTGAGCCTGACCGCTGACCGCGACAACAATATTCAGTGGACAAAGGAGTCAAGTAATAACCTCCTTTGCAGATACATGTTTAGCGGAAACCATTGACTGTAAACCAGCAATAAAACTAATCCCAACTGTGAAGCATGGTGAAGTTGTTCAGAAGGTGCAGGAAACATTTGGTGTTCATTGTGGTTAAAGGTTGACTACAAGTTACTTAAAGAGGTTGTAAAGCCTCTAAAATAAATAATAATAAATAAAATCCTGCAAGAGAAAGGCATTATGAGATAGTATGCATCGCATACTAGCTCATTATGAAATACTTACCTTAGAACGAAGCCCTGTATTGGAGTCGGCACTCCGAGTACAGGGCTGACATCTTCCACCCAAAGTTACTTCCGGGGTCGTGGCTCCGGCGATGTGATTGGCCGGAGCCACAACGACGTCACTCCCACGCGTGTGCGTGGGAGCCATCGGTAATGGCACGGCCCCATAGAAAGGGCACCTAGCGGCCCGTTTCTTCAGTGTGCATGTGCCAATGACATCGGCACATGCAGATATAGGGAATATCTCCTAAACTATGCAAGTTTAGGAGATATTCCCGGGACCTACAGGTAAGCCTTATTATAGGCTTACCTGTAGTTTAAAATGGTTGTCGAGAGTTGACAACCACTTTAAAGGCAAAGTGAAGTCTATTATTAAGAAGTGGAAAGTATTTGGTACAACAAAAGCCCTCCCTGAATTAGGACCTCATTCCAAACTGGATGAAAGAGGGAGGGTCTGTGTTGCACCAAATACCTTCCACTTCTTAATAATAGACGTCACTCTGCTTCTAGGCATTGATAAAGCTTTTGTATCCATCTCCTGACTTGTGCCTGTCCACAACTTTATCCCGGAGATCCCCTTGCCACTCACAGTTGATTGTTTGCTTCAGTTGCACTACCAGGGACTGATATACTCCAGGAAAGCTCTTTTCACGCTGAGCAAATCAAAATGACCACAGCTAATCACAGTTGAAAGTCAAATGGCTTTCACCATTGAGAAGGTGATTAGCTACACCTGATTGAGTTTACAAGTCATTTTTAGGATGGGGTGAAGGGGGAGGGGGGTCCTTTTTCCAACTCAGTGATTCTGTTTTTGAATTTTCTTCATTTTTTGTCTGACAGGTTGGCGTTATATCTTTCACTTGGATGTTATAAGTTGCACTGAGTGAATACAGCTGGGTAAAACAAAATATGTGTCTGTCTTCAGTTCAGTCTGCAAAGCAACAAAATGTGATTATTTTAAAATGGGGACGATTGTTTTCTATAACCACTGTATGGTTCAAGACGCTTGAAAAATGCTTACTAAACGATCAGGATAGTCCATAAAAAGCGATTAGATGTTCTGATTCTTTTCTACCGTGAGTGAAAAAAGTATTTGCTCCCCCGCTGATTTTGTACATTTGCCCACTGACAAAGAAATGATCGGTCTATAGTTTTAATGGTCGGTTTATTAGAACAGTGAGAGACGGAATAACAACAAAAATACACAGAAAAACGCATTTCAAAAAAGTTACAATTGCTTTGCATTTTAATGAGTGAAATAAATATTTGACCCCTTCACAAAACATGACTTAGTAGTTGGTGGAGAAACCCTTGTTGGCGATCACAGAGGTCAGAGGTTTCTTGTAGTCGGCCACCAGGTTTGCAGACATCTCAGGAGGGATTTTCTCCTCTTTGCAGATCTCCAAGTCATTAAGGTTTCCAGGCTCACATTTGGTAACTCGAACCTTCAGCTCCCTCCACATATTTTCTATGGGATTAAGGTCTGGAGACTGGCTAGGCCACTTTAGGACCTTAATGTGCTTCTTCTTGAGCCACTCCTTTGTTGCCTTGGCCGTGTGTTTTGGGTCATTGTCATGCTGGAATTCCCATCCACGACCCATTTCCAATGCCCTGGCTGAGGGAAGGAGGTTCTCACCCAAGATTTGATGGTACATGGCTCCAACCATCGTCTCTTTGATGCGGTGAAGTTCTCCTATCACCTTAGCAGAAAAACACCCCCAAAGCATAATTTTCCACCTCTATATGCAACTGTGGGGGTGGTGTTCTTGGGGTCATAGGCAGCATTCCTCCTCCACTTCCAAACACAGCGAGTTGAGTTGATGCCAAAGAGCTTGATTTTGGTCTCCTCTGATCACAACACTTTCACCCGGTTTTCCTCTGAATCATTCAGATGTTCATCAGCAAACTTCAGACGGGCTGTACATGGGCTTTCCTAAGCAGGGGGACCTTGCGGGTGCTGCAGGATTTCAGTCCTTCACGGGGTAGTGTGTTACCAATTGTTTTCTTGGCGACTGTGGTCCAAGCTGAGATCATTGAGAAGATTCTCCCGTGTAGTTCTAGGGTGATTCCTCACCGTTCTCCATGATCATTGAAACTCCACGAGGTGAGATCCTCCATGGAGCCCCAGAACCAGCGAGACTGACAGTTATTTTGTGTTTCTTCCATTTGTGAATAATCCCACCAACTGTTGTCACCTCTCACCAAGCTGCTTGGCGATGGTCTTGTAGCCCATTCCAGCCTTGTGTAGGTCTACAATCTTCTCCCTGACATCCTTGGACAGCGCTTTGGTCTTGGCCATGGTGGAAAGATTGGAATCTGATTGATTGATTGCTTCTGTGGAGAGGAGTCTTTTATACAGGTAACAAGCTGAGATTAGGAGCACTCCCTTTAAGAGAGAACTCCTAATCTCAGCTCATTACCTGTATAGAAGACATCTGGGAGTCAGAAATCTTGCTGATTGACAGGAGATCAAATATTTATTTCACTCATTAAAATGCAAAACCAATTTATCACTTATTTGAAATGCGTTTTTCTGGATATTTTTGTTGTTATTCCGTCTCTCTATAAACCGACCATTATATTAAAATTATAGAGCGATCGTTTGTTTGACAGTAACGTACAAAATCAGCAGGGGAGCAAATGCTTTTTTCCCTTACTGTATACCTGCTGTATTACCGTAACAAGCATTTCCGCAGAGTACAAAGTAAGCTGGAAACACCGGCATTTGGTTGAAAAGCGCTCCATCCAGAAGACTTTGAGGTTGCCCTAACGGGTACAGGCCCCACTATGGTCATGGCATTTGGAGGCAATATGGAGAAGGTCTAAGAACCGCGCTCCCTTCTTCCCATACAATTAGTAGAAGGAGATACAGTAAATAAAAACAAGCTCTTTTTACCCGTTTCAGATCTGCAGGCTGTATAACAAGGGGGGGGGAGGTGATTCCACCCACATTAATATATAATGTGTCCGATTCATCTTCCTGCAGCTCCTCACAGCGAGGTACCCCAGCCGGGAGGTGTCAACCGGGATTTACGGCGCTGTGATAAGACCCCATTAGTAAATACAGATGCCATATTATCAGCGCGAGGGGCTGTTACAGTTTTATTTTATCTGAGATATATAGGGTAACGTTTTCCAGGCGACGGTAAATCGAGATGTACGACGCCCGCTGTGCCATGCTGTGTATGTGTAATACCAGGTTAATGGCCAGCTGATTTATCAGAGGGGATCTGCATTGGCCATAATGTGTATGTGTCGTACCGTGTCGCCCGCAGCATGTAGAGCTAAATGGCAGCGGACCTTTTGCA
>BLSH010414084.1:45351-55674 GCA_018402905.1 Glandirana rugosa | reverse complement strand
TTTCTGGTTTTTATAACTTTTTTTTTAAGAGATAAAAACAGTGTTTTGAAAAATTTATTCATTTAAAAGAGGTAGTGACCACCCGTGACTACTCCGATGTGACTGCCCGTGACTACACCGTCATGACTAACCGTGACTACTCCGCCGTGACTACTCCACCGTGACTACTCCACCGTGAATATACGTCGCTACTACTCGTGACAATCCGCCGTGACTATTCGTCGTGACTACCCATGACTCTCCACCGTGACTATATGTCGTGACTACCCGTGACTGCCTGTGACGATTCGCCGTGACTACCCGTGATTATCTGTCGTGACTAACCGTGAGTATCCGCCGTGACCCGTGACTATCCCTCATCAGTGCCAATCAGTACTGCCACATCAGTGCCCGTCAGTGTAGCCTCATCAGTGCCCACCAGTGATGGAGAAAATTTACTTATTTAAAAAGTTTTGTGACAAAAATAGAGAATTTTTTTTTCAATATTTTTGGTCTTTTTTTATTTGTAGCGCAAAAAATAAAAACTGCAGGGGTGATCAAATACCACCAAAAGAAAGCTCTATGTGTGGGAACAAAATGATAAAAACTTTGTTTGGGTAAAGCGTCGCACGACCGCGCAATTGTCATTCAAAGCGCAACAGCACTGAAAACTGAAAATTGGTCTGGTAGTAAAGTGTTCTAAGTGCATAGTATTGAAGTGGTTAATGATTGTAAACATCCCATGTGATAGTAATAGGCGGTGACAGGTCCTCTTTATGGAGAGATCTGGGGTCTATAATGAATGTAAACATCCCATGTGACAGTAATAGGGGGTGACAGGTCATCTTTATGGAGAGATCTGGGGTCTATAATGATTGTAAACATCCCATGTGACAGTAATAGGCAGTGACAGGTCCCCTTTATGGAGAGATCTGGGGTCTATAATGATCGTAAACATCCCATGTGACAGTAATAGGTGACAGGTCCTCTTTATGGAGAGATCTGGGGTCTATAATGAATGTAAACATCCCATGTGACAGTAATAGACGGTGACAGGTCCTCTTTATGGAGGGATCTGGGGTCTATTATGATTGTAAACATCCCATGTGACAGTAATAGGTGGTGACAGGTCCTCTTTATGGAGAGATCTGGGGTCTGCAATGAATGTAAACATCCCATGTGACAGTAATAGGAGGTGACAGGTCCCCTTTATGGAGAGATCTGGGGTCTATAATGATCGTAAACATCCCATGTGACAGTAATAGGTGACAGGTCCTCTTTATGGAGAGATCTGGGGTCTATAATGAATGTAAACATCCCATGTGACAGTAATAGACGGTGACAGGTCCTCTTTATGGAGGGATCTGGGGTCTATTATGATTGTAAACATCCCATGTGACAGTAATAGGTGGTGACAGGTCCTCTTTATGGAGAGATCTGGGGTCTGCAATGAATGTAAACATCCCATGTGACAGTAATAGGAGGTGACAGGTCCTCTTTATGGAGAGATCTGGGGTCTGCAATGAATGTAAACATCCCATGTGACAGTAATAGGCAGTGACAGGTCCTCTTTATGGGGGGATCTGGGGTCTATAATGAATGTAAACATCCCATGTGACAGTAATAGGAGGTGACAGGTCCTCTTTATGGAGGAATCTGGGGTCTATAATGAATGTAAACATCCCATGTGACAGTAATAGGGGGTGACAGGTCCTCTTTTTGGAGAGATCTGGGGTCTATAATGAATGTAAACATCCCATGTGACAGTAATAGGAGGTGACAGGTCCTCTTTATGGAGAGATCTGGGGTCTATAATGAATGTAAACATCCCATGTGACAGTAATAGGCGGTGATATTTCCCCTTTATGGAGAGATCTGGGGTCTATAATGAATGTAAACATCCCATGTGACAGTAATAGGAGGTGACAGGTCCTCTTTATGGAGAGATCTGGGGTCTATAATGAATGTAAACATCCCATGTGACAGTAATAGGCAGTGACAGGTCCTCTTTATGGAGAAATATGGGGTCTATAATGAATGTAATCATCCCATGTGACATTAATAGGCAGTGACAGGTCCTCTTTATGGAGAGATCTGGGGTCTATAATGAATGTAAACATCCCATGTGACAGTAATAGGCGGTGACGGGTCCTCTTTATGGAGAGATCTGGGGTGTATAATGAATGTAAACATCCCATGTGACAGTAATAGGCAGTGACAGGTCCTCTTTATGGAGAGATCTGGGGTCTATAATGAATGTAAACATCCCATGTGACAGTAATAGACGGTGACAGGTCCTCTTTATGGAGGGATTTGGGATCTAAAAGACTCCAAATCCCACCTCTGCACTTAAAAGCATTCAAAACACCAAGATCGGCGTTTTCTGAATGCTTTCGATTTTTACAAAACGGCGCAGATGATTCCCGAGTAAATCGCAAGTAATGTCATGTGATCGCTTCCGGTTTACCATTACAAACAGTAGATAAAAGCCGACCCTGGCTTTGCTTGGCTGTCCGGCCCGCTGGTGGAACAGCAAAGCCCCAGAGAGCTGCGGAAGGTGGCGGAAGGGGAGGCTTCCACTTCCGCTGCTTGCAATAGCAATTGAGCGGCTAGTAAGCCACTCCAATTACTTTAACAAGAGAGCCGACCGCTGGCTCTTAAAAGCAATACCAGGTTGATGCCTGCCGCAGGAGATATCCTCCCGATAGAACCACCAAAAGGACGGGAAGCGGTTAAGGAAACTCCTCTGCCCTCCTGCCTGGGGGCGGCACCACCCCCCCTGAAAAATGCCACCCAAGACAAATGCCTTTTTGCCTCGCAGTGTATATGCCCCTGCTTGTAGTAGGGTGCCCCCCAGCACTGCAAGGGTTTAACGCTTGTTAACTGTAGGGCAGGAATCCCAGGTGCCAAGGTCGTTCTCCCTTTCTTCCCCCCACCATTCCTCAGCGTCCTGCACAAGCAGTCTACATAGTTTTGACGAAGGAGGAATGAACCTCTGAAACGCGTTACTCCGACCCCAGCATTATCCCCAACTCACAAAGGGGTTGCCCACGAGGTAGACTGGGCTTGTGTAGGACGTTGAGGAATGGCGAGCTTTCTGACAGCTGTCATGATCTTTTCTCCCTGATGCCAGCTAGAGGGATAGGAAAAGCTCAGTCATGGACAGCCTTGCAGTTTCTTCATCCATCGCACTGCGTACAACTTTGTGGCGTCTTTCATTGTAACATGGAAGTGTATTATTTGTTTTTATGGAATAAATTATTTTATCATTCCAATGAGGATCTCGCACTGCCATTTCTTTGTTGTTTGCGCTCCCTGGATCTTCCCGGATCTTTTCCTGGCAAGCTGCAGGACCCTCGTGTGTTGGAATGAACCGTTGTCCTCACCATGCTGATACCATAGACTGTTGTCAGTTGGGCTGGACCTTGTAGTGCGCTTTACCGGTTTGTGTGTTGTTTTTTTATAACTTTTTTAGCTGCTTCCTAGATTCAAAGCAAATTGGTCAAGCCATGCTCTAGGACAGGGTTTCTCAACCAGGGTTCCGTGGAACCCTAGGGTTCCTCCAGAAGTTGCTAGGGGTTCCTTGAGCAATGGTCAATTTCTGCCTCTCAGATAAATTCCAAATGATGCCATTGATCTTTTTAGCTATCTGTAAGGGGGTCATTCTTCCCAATGACCACAAGTGTAAGGAGCGTTCTTCCCAATGACCACAAGTATAAGGAGCATTCTTCCCAATGACCACAAGTATAAGGAGCATTCTTCCCATTGACCACAAGTGTAGGGAGTATTCTTCCTAATGACCACAAGTGTGAGGAGCATTCTTCTCATTGACCACAACTGTAAGGAGCATTCTTCCCATTGACCACAAGTGTGAGGAGCATTCTTCCCAATGACCACAAGTATAAGGAGCATTCTTCCCAATGACCACAAGTGTAAGGAGCATTCTTCCCACTGACCACAAGTGTAAGGAGCATTCTTCCCATTGACCACAAGTGTGAGGAGCATTCTTCCCAATGACCACAAGTGTGAGGAGCATTCTTCCCAATGACCACAAGTGTGAGGAGCATTCTTCCCATTGACCACAAGTGTAAGGAGCATTCTTCCCATTTCCAATGACCACAAGTGTAAGGAGCATTCTTCCCAATGACCACAAGTGTAAGGAGCATTCTTCCCATTTCCAATGACCACAAGTGTAAGGACCATTCTTCCCAATGACCACAAGTGTAAGGACCATTCTTCCCAATGACCACAAGTGTGAGGAGCATTCTTCCCATTGACCACAACACTAATGTATTATGGATTGTAGATATTTAACTTTTAGCAGGGGATCCCCAAGACCGGAGAATTATTTTAAGGGTTCCTTGGTGTTGAAAAGGTTGAGAAAGGCTGCTCTAGGAGATGAGGAAAAAGGTGCAACATTTACTTCACTCCTTGCTCCAACAAGTTGGAATGTTGACAATCCCTCCCGCCCTACAATGTAGGACTATTGGCCCTTCTTTTTTTCTTTCCACATACGTGGTGCCGTGCACAAAAACAAAGCACCGTAAGTGAACCAAAAAAAGAAACCATACAAAAAAGTACACTTAGGATGTGTCAAATTGTCCCCTCCCGAAGAGGAAGGACCACTCCTCAACTCCCCTAGACTTCAGGGTAGGCCAGAAGAATACACACACAGTAAGGGAAGAAGTATTTGCTCCCCTGCTGATTTTGTATGTTTGCCCACTCACAAAGAAACGATCGGTCTATAATTTTAACCACTTGCCGACCGCAGTCTGACGGCGACAGAGTGGCTCGTTATCGCAAACCGTCGTCATATGACGGCGGCTGCGATAACTAGTGCTGTCAGCGCGCGCCGCCGGAGGCGCGCTCGCATGCTCACTGTGACCGGGGGAGGGGGCCAGGGAGTGGGTAGGTCAGACGCGATCGCCACCGGCTACCCGCGATGGTCCCTCCGCAGTGAGAGAACGGAGGTCCGTGTATGTAAACACGGATCTCCGTTCTCATAGAGGGGGAAGGGCGATGATCACAGGCTCCCTGTATATGGAAGCTGTGATCGCTTCCCTTCCCCAGCCAGCCCAGCCCACATACAGTTAGAACACTCCCAGGGAACACAGTTAACCCTTAGAGCGCCCCCTGCTGGTTAACCCCTTCACTGCCAATGTAATTTACACAGTAATCAGTGCATTTTTATAGCACTGATCGCTGTTTAAATGCCAATGGTCCCAAAAAAGTGTCAAAATGGTCCGACATGTCCGCTGCAATATCGCAGTACCGCTAAAAATCGCAGATTGCCGCCATTACTAGTAAAAAAAAAAGAATAAAATAACCCCAGAAATTAATTCTCATCGTTCGTAAACGCAACCACTTTTGCGCAAACCAATCAATAAACGGCAATTGCGATTTTTTTTTTTACCAAAAATATGAGGAAGAATATAAATCGGCCAAAACCGATGGAAAAAAACATTTTTTTATATCTTTTTTTTTTGGATTTGTGTTTTAGCAAAAAGTAAGAAATATTGTTTTTTTTTTTTGCAAAATTCTCGCTTTTCTTTTGTTTATAGCGTTGATCAGAAATGACGCAGAGGGGATCAAATACCACCAAAAGAAATCTCTATTTGTGGGAAAAAAAGGAAGCAAATTTTGTTTGTACACAAAGTCGCACGACCGTGCAATTGTCAGTTAAAGCGTCGCGGTGCCGAATCGCAAAAAGTGCTCTGGTCCTAAAGGGGGAAATCCTTCCGGGGCTGAAGTGGTTAATGGTCGTTTTATTATAACAGTGAGAGACAGAATAGCAACAAAAATATCCAGAAAAACGCATTTCAAAAAAGTTATAAATTGATTTGCATTTTAATGAGTGAAATAAATATTTGATCTCCTATCAATCAGCAAGATTTCTGACTTCCAGATGTCTTCTATACAGGTAATGAGCTGAGATTAGGAGTTCTCTCTTAAAGGGAGTGCTCCTAATCTCAGCTTGTTACCTGTATAGAAGACACTTCTCCACAGAAGCAATCAATCAGATTCCAATCTTTCCACCATGGCCAAGACCAAAGAGCTGTCCAAGGATGTCAGGGAGAAGATTGTTGGCCTACACAAGGCTGGAATGGACTACAAGACCATCGCCAAGCAGCCTGGTGAGAGTTGATAACAGTTGGTGCGATTATTCGCAAATGGCAGAAACACAAAATAACGGTCATTCTCCCTCAATCTGGGGCTCCATGGAGGATCTCACCTTGTGGAGTTTCAATGATCATGAGAACGGTGAGGAGTCAGCCCAGAACTACACGGGAGAATCTTCTCAATGATCTCAAGGCAGCTGGGACCATCGTCACCAAGAAAACAATTGGTAAAACACTATGCCGCGAAGGACTAAAATCCTGCAGCGCCCCAAAGTCCCCCTGCTCAAGAAAGCCCATGTACACTCGTCTGAGAAAAGCCCATGTACAGCCCCTCTGGAGTTTGCTAATGAATATCCGAAAGATTCAGAGGAGAACTGGGTGAAAGTGCTGTGGTCAGATGAGACCAAAATCGAGCTCTTTGGCATCAACTCAACTCACTGTGTTTGGAAGTGGAGGAGGAATACTGCCTATGACCCCAAGAACACCATCCCCATCGTCAAACATGG
The DNA here is from genome assembly GCA_018402905.1 of Glandirana rugosa. Lineage (NCBI taxonomy): Eukaryota > Metazoa > Chordata > Amphibia > Anura > Ranidae > Glandirana > Glandirana rugosa. The sequence goes on along the minus strand of BLSH010414084.1, from coordinate 49,070 downwards.
AGGTGGTTATGCGTTGGGGGTGTTTTTCTGCTAAGGGGACAGGACAACTTCACTGCATCAAAAAGACAGTGGATAGGGCCATGTACCTTCAAATCTTGGGTGAGAACCTCCTTCCCTCAGCTAGGGCACTGAAAATGGGTCATGGATGGGTATTCCAGCATGACAATGACCCAAAACACACGGCCAAGCCAACAAAGGAATGGTTCAAGAAGAACAATAAGGTTCTGGAGTGGCCTAGCCAGTCTCCAGACCTTAATCCCATAGAAAATATGTGGAGGCAGCTGAAGGTTTGAGTTACCAAACGTCAGCCTGGAAACCTTAATGACTTGGAGAGGATCTGCTAAGAGGAGTGGGGCAAAACCCCTCCTGAGAAGTCTGCAAACCTCGTGGCCAACTACAAGAAACATCTGACCTCTGCGATTGCCAACAAGGGTTTCTCCACCAACTACAAAGCCATGTATTGTGAAGGGGTCAAGTACTTATTTCACTCAATAAAATGCAAATCAATTTTAACTTTTTTGAAGCTCCTGTGAACAAAAAGTGAACCATGAAATTGCAGCACACAAAAAAAATGCACAGGGGGGTACAGAATGGCAAAAGCTCAGAAGGGGAAGGGCTTCTAACCCTTAACCTCCCAGGGCGCAAGGCCCCTGACAGCACCATGGTCTACCTAGGCCGAAGCCAGGTGGACCCTACCAGCCAAAGCTGTTCCACCAAGTACACAGTTCAACTACTTTTTCCCGCAGATCCTTTGACAATTATTTTGCTTTCCCCATGACTCAGAATGCAGAAACGTCAGTGCAGCACTGAATGAAAGATGCAAGGAGTCCAGAAACTCATTGACCTTTTATACACACACACACTAATTACAAGCAAACAGATCACAGGTGAGGATGGTTACCTTTAATAGCCATTCAAACCTCTTTATGTCAACTTGTGTTCATGTTATCAGGCCAAAATCACCAGGGTATGTAAACTTTTGATCAGGGTCATTTGGGGAGTTTCTGTTGTCATTATGATATAAAAAGAGGAAACACAGCTGATTGATGATAAATGGCTTCAGCCAAACACCAACCATGAGTGAAAGAAAAGTTTTTGTGTTCTCATTCATATTCTCTGAAAAATGGCCAAGAAATCATAAATTCTGCAAGGGTATGTAAACTTATGAGCACAGCTGTATTATACACAGGACATTTGTTATATTGGGCAATATAATAGGAAGCAGGGCTGTTCACTTTTAATGAGTAATAATCTTCCCATCACTCACAAGAACTGAAGAAGTGGCTTGGATAAGCTATGAGATGTCCTCAACATTCCCGAACCAAGTCCAATCCAATGTGTCCAACCCCTACTAGATACCCCATGACCCGGATGAATGAGAACCTTCACAGATGCCTTTTCATTTCCGTCTGGAGAGGGAGAAACGAGGGAGGTCTCCGGTTTGTCAGGCTAATAGAGACAAGTGTTGGGACCTTTGGAAGGTTCAATTCATCTCCCAGCTCTTTAATTTCATTGTGTGAGGCCGGCACGCAGTTATGAAATTACAGGGCGACGTTCCAGGGTAAAAAAAAAAAACCCTAAAATATCACTTCTGAAGGGACAATAGAAAGCTTTAGAGCTCCGGGAGTGACATCATTCACACGCGTCATTATAACCTAAAGGGACATCACTCTACAAAAGAAGATGGATGGAGGTGGAATCTGCAGTGCTGACTCTGGAGGACATCGCTCCATACTTACCATACTTACCATAATCCACTGACTTGCAAGGGAATTTTTTTGTTTCTCATTTTTTTTTAGATATTCAGTACACTATATTGTCAAAAGTATTGGGACACCTGCCTTTACACGCACAAAATCCCAGTCTTAGTCCGTAGGGTTCAATATTGAGTTGGCCCACCCTTTGCAGCTATAACAGCTTCAACTCTTCTGGGAAGGCCGTCCACAAGGTTTAGGAGGGTCTATGGGAATGTTTGACCGTTCTTCCAGAGGTCAGGCACTGATGTTGGATGAGAAGGTCTGCCTCGCAGTCTCCGCTCTAATTGATCCCAAAGGTTTTCTATGGGGTTGAGGTCAGGGCTCTGTGCAGGCCAGTCAAGTTCCTCCACCCCAAACTCGCTCATCCATGTCTTTATGGACCTTGCTTTGTGCACTGGCAGTAATGTTGGAACAGGAAGGGGCCATCCCCAAACTCTTCCCATAAAGTTGGGAGCATGAAATTATCCAAAATGTCTTGGTATTCTGACGCCTTAAGAGTTCCCTTCACTGGAACTAAGGGGCCAAGCCCAACCCCTGAAAAATAACCCCCATGCCATAATCCCCCCCCTCCACCAAACGCTTTGGACCAGTGCACAAAGCAAGGTCCATAAAGTCATACATAAATGAGTTTGGGGTGCAGGAACGGCTGAAAAGAATGAGGCTGGACGGCCACACACTGAATGCAATCTTGTGATTTTATTGATGCCAAAAGGTGCAAGTACAGATAGGCGAACCACAAGTCCCAGCTTACATGTTTCGCACCTTGGGCTGGTGCTTAATCGTAGCTATGATTAAGAGAGGACAACATTGAGGCAGATCTGTCGAAGTCGTCATCTACCCTACCAACACCTTCTGTCTTGGGAGAGCCCCCACATTGTGATAGATCTGCCAAAGTCTATTCATCAAGCCTAACCAACACCTTCTGTTTTGATGGGCAATAAAAGATCTAAGTCAAGCAGTTTCTATATACAGCACTTGTTCAGGGACTCTTCTGGCACTCTTGTTGTCGATGTCACTGGATTTTCTCAACTGGGGAGGCCATCGCCCCCCTTAGGAGAGGACCACATTGTGATAGATCTGCCAAACTCTAGCCATCAAGCATGGCCAACACTTTCTGCCTTAGGAGAGTTCACACTATGGTAGATCTGGCAAGGTCTAGTCTTCAAGCTTAACCAACACCTTCTGCCTTGGAAGTGCCCCCACATTCAGGTAGATCTGCCAAGGTCTAGTCATTAAGTCTAACCAACACCTTCTGCCTTGCGAGAGCCCCCACACTGGGGTAGATCTGCCAAGGTCTAGTCATCAAGCCTAACCAACACCTTCTGTTTTGACGGATGAAAAAGATCCAAGTCAAGCGCTTTCTATATACAGCACTTGTTCAGGGACTCTTCTGGCACTCTTGTTGTCGATGTCACTGGATTTTCTCAACTTGGGAGGCCATCACCCCTTAGGAGAGGACCACATTGTGGCAGATCTGTCGAAGTCGTCATCAACCCTACCAACACCTTCTGTCTTGGGAGAGCCCCCACATTGTGATAGATCTGCCAAAGTCTATTCATCAAGCCTAACCAACACCTTCTGTTTTGACGGCCTAAAAAGATCCAAGTCAAGCGGTTTCTATATACAGCACTTGTTCAGGGACTCTTCTGGCACTCTTGTTGTCGATGTCACTGGATTTTCTCAACTGGGGAGGCCATCGCCCCCCTTAGGAGAGGACCACATTGTGATAGATCTGCCAAACTCTAGCCATCAAGCATGACCAACATTTTCTGCCTTAGGAGAGTTCCAACACTATGGTAGATCTGGCAAGGTCTAGTCTTCAACATTAACCAACACCTTCTGCCTTGGAAGTGCCCCCACATTCAGGTAGATCTGCCAAGGTCTAGTTATCAAGTCTAACCAACACCTTCTGCCTTGCGAGAGCCCCCACACTGGGTGAAGGTTCCGTCTTCCACAACCAAT
>BLSH010414084.1:29802-40155 GCA_018402905.1 Glandirana rugosa | reverse complement strand
TGACATGTCAGTGCTCAGACCATACGCCGCACACTGCATCAAATTGGTCTGCATGGCTGTCGTCCCAGAAGGAAGCCTCTTCTAAAGATGATGCACAAGAAAGCCTGCAAACAGTTTGCTGAAGACAAGCAGACTAAGGACATGGATTACTGGAACCATGCCCTGTGGTCTGATGAGACCAAGATAAACTTATTTGGTTCAGATGGTGCCAAGCGTGTGTGGCGGCACCCAGGTGAGGACTACAAAGACAAGTGTGTCTTGCCTACAGCCAAGCATGGTGGTGGGGGTGTCATGGTCTGGGGCTGCATGAGTGCTGCCGGCACTGGGGAGCTACAGTTCATTGAGGGAACCATGAATGCCAACATGTACTGTGACCTACTGAAGCAGAGCTTCCCCTCCCTTTAGAGACTGGGCCACAGGGCAGTATTCCAACATAACGACCCCAAACACCTCCAAGACGACCACTGCCTTGCTAAAGAAGCTGAGGGTAAAGGTGATGGACTGGCCAAGCATCTCCAGACCTAAAACCTATTGAGCATCTGTGGGGCTCTTCAAACGGAAGGTGGAGGAGCGCAAGGTCTCTAACATCCACCAGCTCTGTGATGTCATCATGGAGGAGGGGGAAGAGGATTTCCGAAGCTGCTTTTACATTTTTTTCTTAATTATTTTTAAATATTTTGTGATACAAAACGCACGCTGTGTAATTGACATTGTCCCTTCTATTTCTGTATGGGGATGACGGCGCTGTAATTATTTTTTTTAGAAATAAAACCTCCAAGTCCCTTTTTCCTAATGGATATCTATCTGTCACATGACCCCGCTCTCTCCCCGCCTGTTTGCAGGGAAACATAAACAGGAGGAGCTTCTAATCCTCTACTGCTGGTCACATGTTCAATATTCTTTTTTAAAAAAGCAGCCTTTGGAATACAAAGTAAAAGTAAATAACTAATATAACTAAACGGTTTTAAATCATCACACAAATATATATTCAAAATCAAATCTTTATTCGTTTTTGGCAATAATATGGTGTGGGCGGATTTCTGCCAGTTACAGGCTGTGTCATGCCCCCTCCTGCCTGTGTCTTAGAATAAGAGGGAGGTGAAGCTTCCATTAATCTACATGTAACATCCCGCCCCCGTTGTGATTAACAGTTTAGTGAGCATGGAGGAGGAGGGAGGGAGTGGTCTATTACTGTGTATACGCCCACATGTGTGACTTTATGGTCACATGGGCTGCTCAGATGTGATCGGAAGTAAATGCTCAGCATAGAAACGCACTGAAAACTGAGCATATGCAGAGCTGCCACCACAGCTGCGAAATCCCCAACTGCACTGGGTTCATGGATAGGAGGGGGAGATAGAGAGCAGTAGGATCAACCAGGTTTTTTGCAGAATACAGAAAAGGAATCTCAAAGTGATGAGTGTGACCAGCATGGAATACACCATTTATTCATCGTTTTTTATGATGTGTGTTTAGTGACACTCTAACATTTGATTTTTAAAAAAAAAAGAAGTATGGGTTTCGTTTTTTCCCCCAATCATACTTAGCTAGGTGGATGCTGCATCTGTCCCCTGCCAGCTGTAACACTGAGAACCGAGCGATCTAGCACCGCCGATCACTCGGTTCTCAGAGCTCCCTGGGCAGAGAGCTGGTGACTGTCAGTCTCCGCTGTCTGCTCTGCCCCCTTCTCGCTCACTGTAGCGCTGGGCTGTGGAGGGAGCGGCAGAGGCCGGCTCGGGGTTTCAGCAACTTGCCGAGAGGCTGAGCCGGGTGACTGTCCAGGCATATGGGTGGATCCTGACGCAAATCTTTCCCACACCTGGACCGGCTCTGTGATGTCAGCAGACAGTGGGCTTCAACCTGCTGTCTGCTGAAAACAGGTCACAGGAGTGCAGAACGGACTGCCCTCCTGTGATCCATAGGAGAAGTACAGCCAAACCAGCTTTCCCCGTACTTCTCCTTTAGCATTATTGCTATCATAAGATTGCTTCACAGTGCAAGAAGAGAGATTGGGTGGCTCTAAAGCCGCCCCGATCACCTTTAGTAAAAAGTCAGAAGCCGGCCGTGAAAAACATACTGAGCTCACAGCTGCACCCATGAGTTTGTTTTAACCATTTGCAATCCAGGTCGTTTATATACGGCCTGCAGACGGTAAGTGGTTAGATGTCATATGCAGATCACAGGTCGCACGTTAACGACATATAAATGAACCAGTAAATACAATAAACGATATCTTTGTTACACTGTATTCACTGAGTGACACTTGCAGACAATCTACAAGTGTAATGTTACACAGAAGCGGATGCTCGGGACAGGGAAGCGGTGGCAGGAGAGAGGAGCTGGATGTAAAGGATATGTCCTAAAAACTTTGCTGCAAATCTTTCAGGACGTATCTCTTACGTTGCAAATGCTGAGGTAGTTTAGGGGCTCTCAGATCCCGGTTCATGTTTATGGATAACTGGCAGCAGTTCAGGGAAGCAGACACTGTGGGGACGTCAGCTTGCCTTTGTGAGGTTTGGTAAATCCCTTGTACCTGTTAGCATCTAAAAGGAGCCCCGACTGGCCGTCAGTTACTGCAGTGGATATAAGTGGGTCAACTTCAGCAGACACGTTCCCTGACAGATGCGCCCTGGAGGCACCTCTAAGACCGATGTCAAGCGGCAATTCCACCGCTGAAGTCAAAACTACATTGGCAGACAAAGCAACCGTTTCCCTCAACAGGCGTCTCTCCCTGGTCGGCCTAGGCACTGCCAAACCATGCTGGCTGCAACAGTGACGTCCCGCCGGTCCGACCAGTGAGAGAGCGACTACATGGAGGATATGCATTGTCATAGCGATCAATTTGTCGGAACGGTAAGGCATGACCCTAAGCGATCGATGGGGGAGATCTGCTATATATTGGGTCCTTTACACACGGGGAGCAAAGCATCCCTCCCAGTGTTTGGTGCACCAAGGAGGAAGAGGTGCAGCGTCCAGCCGGCCATAGACTTTGACAGACTGCATGCAGCGGGGGCTGGTTGCTGCACCCGTCACTCCCAGGGGCATTAAAACTTCAGGAGGAACGCGCTGCAACCCCATTTAAAGCTGAACTCCTTAGCAGAAATATGGAGCCATTGATGTAAATAAGATCTCTTACCTTTATTTATTTTGTTGTGTACTGCAATTATGTCAAAGCAGGTGGAGGAACTCGGGCAGCTCAGGCTGCCAGTCTAGCCTGCCCACCCTTAACTACAATACGATTGGCAGGCTGGAAGAATCCTGATCTTCCCCGCCCACTAATGACTACAATAGCTGAGTGACAGGCTGGAAGAATGCTAGTCTGCCCCACCCACTCATAAGTACAATATAATTGGCAAGCTGGAAGAATCCTAGTCTGCCCCACCCACTCATAACTACAATATGATTGGCAAGCTGGAAGAATCCTAGTATGCCCCGCCCACCCACAACTACAATATGATTGGCAGGCTGGAAGAATCCTGATCTTCCCCGCCCACTAATGACTACAATAGCTGAGTGACAGGCTGGAAGAATGCTAGTATGCCCTACCCACTCATAACTACAATATGATTGGCAAGCTGGAAGAATCCTAGTATGCCCCACCCACCCACAACTACAATATGATGGAAAGGTTGGAAGAATCCTAGTATGCCCCACCCACCCACAACTACAATATGATAGAAAGGCTGGAAGAATGCTAGTATGCCCCGCCCACCCACAACTACAATATGATGGAAAGGTTGGAAGAATGCTAGTATGCCCCACCCACCCACAACTTCAATATGATAGAAAGGCTGGAAGAATGCTAGTATGCCCCGCCCACCCACAACTACAATATGATGGAAAGGTTGGAAGAATGCTAGTATGCCCCACCCACCCATGACTACAATATGATAGAAAGGCTGGAAGAATGCTAGTATGCCACGCCCACCCATAACTACAATATATAATGGACAGGCTGGAAGAATCCTAGTATGCCACGCCCACCCATAACTACAATATATAATGGACAGGCTGGAACAATCCTAGTATGCCACGCCCACCCATGACTACAATATAATGGACAGGCTGGAAGAATCCTAGTTTGCCCCACCCACCCACAACTACAATAATATGGAAAGGCTGGAAGAATCCTAGTATGCCCCGCCCACCCATGACTACAATATAATGGACAGGCTGGAAGAATCCTAGTATGCCTACCCACCCATGACTACAATATGATGGGCAGGCTGGAAAGAATCCTAGTATGCCCCACCCACCCATGACTACAATATGATGGGCAGGCTGGAAAGAATCCTAGTATGCCCCACCCACCTATGACTACAATATGATGGACAGGCTGGAAGATTCCTAGTATGCCCCACCCACCCACAACTACAATATCATGGAAAGGCTGGAAGAATGCTAATATGCCCCTCCCACCCATGACTACAATATGATAGAAAGGCTGGAAGAATGCTAGTATGCCACGCCCACCCATGACTACAATATAATGGATAGGCTGGAAGAATCCTAGTTTGCCCCACCCACCCACAACTACAATAATATGGAAAGGCTGGAAGAATCCTAGTATGCCCCGCCCACCCATGACTACAATATAATGGACAGGCTGGAAGAATCCTAGTATGCCTACCCACCCATGACTACAATATGATGGGCAGGCTGGAAAGAATCCTAGTATGCCCCACCCACCTATGACTACAATATGATGGACAGGCTGGAAGATTCCTAGTATGCCCCACCCACCCACAACTACAATATCATGGAAAGGCTGGAAGAATGCTAATATGCCCCTCCCACCCATGACTACAATATGATAGAAAGGCTGGAAGAATGCTAGTATGCCACGCCCACCCATGACTACAATATAATGGATAGGCTGGAAGAATCCTAGTTTGCCCCACCCACCCACAACTACAATAATATGGAAAGGCTGGAAGAATCCTAGTATGCCCCGCCCACCCATGACTACAATATAATGGACAGGCTGGAAGAATCCTAGTATGCCTACCCACCCATGACTACAATATGATGGGCAGGCTGGAAAGAATCCTAGTATGCCCCACCCACCCATGACTACAATATGATGGGCAGGCTGGAAAGAATCCTAGTATGCCCCACCCACCTATGACTACAATATGATGGACAGGCTGGAAGATTCCTAGTATGCCCCACCCACCCACAACTACAATATCATGGAAAGGCTGGAAGAATGCTAATATGCCCCTCCCACCCATGACTACAATATGATAGAAAGGCTGGAAGAATGCTAGTATGCCACGCCCACCCATGACTACAATATAATGGATAGGCTGGAAGAATCCTAGTTTGCCCCACCCACCCACAACTACAATAATATGGAAAGGCTGGAAGAATCCTAGTATGCCCCGCCCACCCATGACTACAATATAATGGACAGGCTGGAAGAATCCTAGTATGCCACGCCCACCCATGACTACAATATAATGGACAGGCTGGAAGAATCCTAGTATGCCACGTCCACCCATGACTACAATATAATGGACAGGCTGGAAGAATCCTAGTATGCCTACCCACCCATGACTACACTATAATGGACAGGCTGGAAGAATCCTAGTGTGCCCCACCCACCCACAACTACAATATGATGGGCAGGCTGGAAAGAATCCTAGTATGCCCCGCCCACCCATGACATAAGCTAATTAACAGGCTGAAAGAATGCTAGCATGCCCCGCCCACCCATGAATAGAATATCTGATTAACAGGTTGGAAAAATCCCAGTTTTTCCCATCCACGAGTATAATAGCTGATTGACAGGCTGGAAATATCCAGTTGGCCCTGCCCAGCCATGACTACAATATGATTGACAGGCTGGAAGAAACCTGGTCTGCCCCACCCAAGACCATAATATCGTATTGACAGGCAAAGAATCCTAGTCTGCCACGCCCACCCAAGACTACAAGATGATTGACACCCTGGTAAAAGCGAAGTCTGTCCTACCCAATAATGACTACAATAGCTTATTGGCTGGCTAGGAAAACCCCAAACTGCCCTGCCCATCTATGCCTGCCTGAATAGATTGGCAACCAATGCAAATAAGCCCACAGTTCCTCCTACCAGTCCTGATGCATTATGGGTCTTCTAGTTTGATCCGGTGTGCAGAAACTGTGATGTGACCCACCCTGGGGTGTAAATTCCCCGTCGCTTTCCCACGCGTGGGGAGCTGCATGTGCCGCCTACATACAAATAAATGGCCGTATGCAACTGGCATCCAAACAAGCACAGCTGCATACAGCCATTTACCTGTATTGGCGGCTGTATGAGGAACCTGCAGCTCCCTGGGTGCGGGACAGGGCCAGTGCATGCGCATGAGATCCAATATCAGGGAAGAGTTCAGAGTTTCCCCATTTCAGCTTTGAAAAGATTTCATCCTGACCCCGCCCACCCCATCCTGACCCCTCCCACCCTGCCTCACCCAGGCCAATGGAGAGCTTCCTTCCAGAATCTATTCTCTGGCAAAGTGAATGACAGATATCTTAGCACTGAATTATGAGTTATGACATGTTATTAGCAGACACCCACACAGCATATGTAGGGAAAGCCGGCACAAGGGAGCAGATCCAAAGACCGGGGAAATCCCAGGAACACCGGGACTATAGTGTGATAGAACACCGGGACTATAGTGTGATAGAACACCGGGACTACAGTGATAGAACACCGGGACTATAGTGTGATAGAACACCGGGACTATAATGTGATAGAACATCGGGACTATAGAGTGATAGAACACTGGGGCTATAGAGTGATAGAACACCGGGACTATAGTGTGATAGAACATCGGGACTATAGTGTGATAGAACACCGGGACTATAGTGTGATAGAACACCGGGACTATAGTGTGATAGAACACTGGGACTATCGTGTGATAGAACACTGGAACTATAGAGTGATAGAACACCGGGACTATAGTGTGATAGAACATCGGGACTATAGTGTGATAGAACACCGGGACTACAGTGTGATAGAACACCGGAACTATAGTGTGATAGAACACCGGGACTATAGTGTGATAGAACACCGGGACTATAGAGTGATAGAACACCGGGACTATAGTGTGATAGAACACCGGGACTATCGTGTGATAGAACATCGGGACTACAGTGATAGAACACTGGGACTATAGTGTGATAGAACACCGGGACTATCGTGTGATAGAACACCGGGACTATAGTGTGATAGAACATCGGGACTATAATGTGATAGAACACTGGGACTATAGTGTGATAGAACACCGGAACTATAGGGTGATGATAGAACACCGGGACTATCGTGTGATAGAACATCGGGACTATAGTGTGATAGAACACTGGGACTATAGTGTGATAGAACACCGGGACTATAGTGTGATAGAACACCAAGACTATAGTGTGATAGAACATCGGGACTATAGAGTGATAGAACACTGGGACTATAGTGTGATAGAACACTGGGACTATAGTGTGATAGAACACCGGGACTATAGTGTGATAGAACACCGGGACTATAGTGTGATAGAACACCGGGACTACAGTGATAGAACATCGGGACTATAGTGTGATAGAACACCGGGACTATAGTGTGATAGAACACCGGGACTATAGTGTGATAGAACACCGGGACTATCGTGTGATAGAACACTGGGACTATCGTGTGATAGAACACCGGGACTATAGTGTGATAGAACATCGGGACTATAGTGTGATAGAACACCAAGACTATAGTGTGATAGAACATCGGGACTACAGTGTGATAGAACACTGGGACTATAGTGTGATAGAACACCGGGACTATAGTGTGATAGAACACCGGGACTATAGTGTGATAGAACATCGGGACTATAGTGTGATAGAACACCAAGACTATAGTGTGATAGAACATCGGGACTACAGTGTGATAGAACACTGGGACTATAGTGTGATAGAACACCGGGACTATAGTGTGATAGAACACCGGGACTATAGTGTGATAGAACACCGGGACTACAGTGATAGAACATCGGGACTATAGTGTGATAGAACACCGGGACTATCGTGTGATAGAACACCGGGACTATAGAGTGATAGGACATTGGGACTATAATGTGATAGAACACTGGGACTATAGTGTGATGATAGAACACCGGGACTACAGTGATAGAACACCGGCACTATAGTGTGATAGAACACCGGGACTATCGTGTGATAGAACATCGGGACTATAGAGTGATAGAACATCGGGACTATAGTGTGATAGAACACTGGGACTATAGTGTGATAGAACACCAAGACTATAGTGTGATAGAACACCGGGACTACAGTGTGATAGAACATCGGGACTATAGTGTGATAGAACACCGGGATTATAGTGTGATAGAACACCGGGACTATAATGTGATAGAACACCGGGACTATAGTGTGATAGAACACCGGGACTATAGTGTGATAGAACACCGGGATTATAGTGTGATAGAACACCGGGACTATAATGTGATAGAACACTGGGACTATAGTGTGATAGAACACCGGGACTATAGTGTGATAGAACACCGGGACTATAGTGTGATAGAACACCGGGACTATAGTGTGATAGAACACCGGGACTACAGTGTGATAGAACACCGGGACTATAGTGTGATAGAACACCGGGACTATAGTGTGATAGAACACCAAGACTATAGTGTGATAGAACACCGGGACTATAGTGTGATAGAACATCGGGACTATAGTGTGATAGAACACCAAGACTATAGTGTGATAGAACACCGGGACTACAGTGATACAACACCGGGACTATAGTGAGATAGCACATCCGGACTATAGTGTGATAGAACAAGAACACCGGGACTATAGTGTGATAGAACAAGAACACCGGGACTATAGTGTGATAGAACACCGGGACTATAGAGTGATAGAACACCGGGACTATAGTGTGATAGAACACCGGGACTATAGTGTGATAGAACATTGGGACTATAGTGTGATAGAACACCGGGACTATAGTGTGATAGAACACCGGGACTATAGTGTGATACAACACCGGGACAACAGTGATAGAACATCGGGGCTATAGTGTGAAAGAACATCGGGACTATAGTGTGATAGAACACCGGGACTATAGTGTGAAAGAACATCGGGACTATAGTATGATAGAACACCGGGACTACAGTGATAGAACAGCGGGACCATAGTGTGATAGAACACCGGGACTATAGTGTGAAAGAACATCGGGACTATATTGTGATAGAACAGCGGGACCATAGTGTGATAGAACATCGGGACTATAGTGTGATAGAACACCGGGACTACAGTGTGATAGAACATCGGGACTATATTGTGATAGAACAGCGGGACTATAGTGTGATAGAACATCGGGACTATAGTGTGATAGAACATCGGGACTATAGTGTGATAGAACATCGGGACTATAGTGTGATAGAACACCGGGATTATAGTGTGATAGAACATCGGGACTATAGTGTGATAGAACATCGGGACTATAATGTGATAGAACACTGGGACTATAGTGTGATAGAACACCGGGACTATAGTGTGATAGAACACCGGGACTATATTGTGATAGAACAGCGGGACCATAGTGTGATAGAACACCGGGACTATAGTGTGAAAGAACATCGGGACTATAGAGTGATAGAACACCAAGACTATAGTGTGATAGAACATCGGGACTATAGTGTGATAGAACACCGGGACTATAGTGTGATAGAACATCGGGACTATAGTGTGATAGAACACCGGGACTATAGTGTGATAGAACACCGGGACTATAGAGTGATAGAACACCAAGACTACAGTGTGATAGAACATCGGGACTATAGTGTGATGGAACATCGGGACTATAGTGTGATAGAACATTGGGACTATAGTGTGATAGAACACCGGGACTATAGTGTGATAGAACACCGGGACTATAGTGTGATAGAACACCGGGACTTTAGTGTGATAGAACACCGGGACTATAGTGTGATAGAACACCGGGACTATAGTGTGATAGAACACCGGGACTATAGTGTGATAGAACATTGGGACTTTAGTGTGATAGAACATCGGGACTATAGTGTGATAGAACACCGGGACTATAGTGTGAAAGAACATCGGGACTATAGTGTGAAAGAACATCGGGACTATAGTGTGATAGAACACCGGGACTATAGTGTGAAAGAACATCGGGACTATAGTGTGATAGAACATCGGGACTATAGTGTGATAGAACACCGGGACTATAGTGTGATAGAACACCGGGACTATAGTGTGATAGAACACCGGGACTATAGTGTGATAGTGATTTCAGGGTTACAAGATAGTGTGATATCAGGGCCACAAGATAGTGTGATATCAGGGC
>BLSH010414056.1:1095845-1106289 GCA_018402905.1 Glandirana rugosa | reverse complement strand
TAGGGCACTTGCCCTAGTTTGAAGATGATTTTAGAACAGTTATATGGCTTCTACCGTTAATTAATACTTTTCAGACACAGTTTGAAGATGATCCACATTCACCTCCATTTTTGCATTTTTTAAGTTTTTATTTTTTTAAAAATATTTAAAGTTATTTCCCTGTCCCCATTTTTTTGTAGGGCACTTGCCCTACCCTTACCCCCATTTTACTTCCTTTTGCAGCCCTCTGGGGCTTTCCAGGACTTTCCTACAGCCATTTTTGTGCCTAAAAGTTCGGGTCCCCATTGATTTCAATGGGGTTCGTTGTCCGTGCGATCGTTCGGGTTCCGTCCGGACCCGGACCCGGACTTTGTCCCGAAGTTCGGACGGACCAGCAGAACCCGAACTTCCAGGTGTTCGCTCAACTCTAGTAATGACATGCCCCAGTCAAACAGGTGCAGGACAATTGGGCCTTGGGTATTGGTGGTGGCAGAGCACAGTAACCCCCATACAGTTACTCTTGTTGAGTGCAGGAAAAGGCCCCGCTGTTAAAAAGTATTTAAAAAATTGTAATGACATGCCCCTGTTAAACAGGTGGAAAAAAATTGGGTGTTGGTGGTGCCCTAAACCCAAAATATTCTTGGAAGCTAGCATCATCAGGATTCAGGAGGAATAGGATAGGCAGCATAAGCAGTCTTCAAGGGATCTCAGATCCCTAGCACATTCAATCAGTTAAATAAGCATTAGGGGCTTGATAGCTGCTGATCCAGAACTGATTCTTTTTTATAAATGTGAGCCTATCAACCGAGTCTGTGGACAGGCGCACTCTTTGATCCGTTAAGAACCCTCCAGCAACACTGAATGTCTGTGTAGAAAGCACCCTGCCAGTAGCTCAATTGCATTTTGAGTAAGTTCCGGCCAGTGGTCCTTCCTCAAGACCCAGTAACTCAGTGGATTGCCAATTGGAAAGGTCTCCACGTCTGCTCTTGCCCCTAGATATTCCTGCACCATATAACGCAGACGCTGACGATGGTTGCTTGAACCTATCAGCCCTGGGTGCTGAGGACTGAAGAATTGTTTAAAGGTATCGGTCAGCCAGCCACCTTCACCACCACTCTTTCTCTGACCGAAGGATGCCTCAGAAACCCATTGTACAGCACCAGGAAATGCTGTATGACCATATTCAGGACGTGTGCCAAGCATGGAACATGTGTTAATGTCCCTGTCGCAGGGCAGAGAGAAGGTTGGTGCCATTGTCTCATACAACCATTCCTGGCTCAAGCTGCTGTGGCGTCAACCACCTCTGAGCCTGCCCCCGCAGAGCTGACAGAATCTCTGCCCCTATGTGGCTGCTGTCCCTTAGACAGACCAACTCAAGCAACGCATGGCACCTTTTAGCCTGACTGCTTGCATAGCCCCTTGAACGGGGGGCCTTGAGAGGAAAGTAAGTCCTCCTCTTCCTCCAGCTGTTCTGCCTCAAGTGCCCTGTCCATGATTCCACAAAGTGCTTCCTCAAATGGTGACAGGATAATGCATGCATCCTTGATCAGTAGCCACTGGCGTAGCGAAAAGAAGCCAAGCTCCCCTGAGCCTATCCTGGTGTCATACTCATACAGATACTCATTGATGGTCCTCTGCTGTGCGTGCAGCCCCTGCAGCATTGCCAATGTTGAGTTCCACCTGGTGGGCATGTCACAAATGAGGCGCTTGGTGGGCAGGTTGAATTCCCGCTGAATGTCAGCCAGCCGAGCACTGGCATTGTATGACCGCTGTAAATGACCACAGTTTTTTCTGGCCTGCCTCAGAATATCTGGTAAGCTTGGGTACCTGGTTAAGAAATGCTGCATGACCATATTCAGGACGTGTGTCAAGCATGGAACATGTGTTAAGTGTCCCTGTTGAAGGGCAGAGAGAAGGTTGGTGCCATTGTCTCATACAACCATTCCTGGCTCAAGCTGCTGTGGCATCAACCACCTCTGAGCCTGCCCCGCAGAGCTGACAGAATCTCTGCCCCTATGTGGCTCCTGTCCCCCTAGACAGACCAACTCAAGCACTGCATGGCACCTTTTAGCCTGACTGCTTGCGTAGCCCCTTGAATGCTTACAAAGCACTGCTGGTTCAGAGGACACTTCTGCAGAAGAAGCCACAGAGGAAGAAGAAGAGGAGGGGTGGAGGAAGCAGATGTGGCAGAATCACCACCATTTTTTTTGGAGGCGTGGCGGCAGGACTAGCTCCAACACTGAACCCTGTCCTGAATTCTTCCCAGCTGCAAGCATAGTTACCAAGTGCGCCGTGAAGAAGAGGTAATATACCTGACCATGCCTGCTTGACCATGAGTCAGCGGTAATATGAACCTTGTTGCTGATCGCCCTGTCCAAGGAGGCCAAAACATTGCCTTCCACGTGACGGTAGAGAGCTGGAATGGCCTTACATGAAAAGAAATGTATTTTTGGAACCTGCCACTGTGGTATAGCACATTCCACAAATTCACGAAAGTGAGCAGAGTCTACCAGCTGAAAAGGCAGCACACCATTGAACCATTTGAACCATTGAACTTTTGGAAGTCAGCGGGGAGTCAGACATCCTGCCTCGTTGGAGTTGTGCCTCCTCCTCCTCCTCACTTTCTTCTTCTCTTCTCTCAGGCACCCAAGTACAGTCAGTTTCCTCATCATCCCCTCCCTCCTAGTCACTGGAGCAAACTTTGCAGTATGCTGCAGCTGGGGGAACATGACTGCTAGTTTCTTGTCCTTCTGTGACACCCCCTCTCTCTAGGCTCATGTTACTCCCTTCCTCAACCTGGGAAGCAACATCGAAGCCTTCAAATTGCTGCGCATCCTCCATCAGCATGTAACCGACACTATGGTCGAATAATTCTGGTGACTCCCCCGTGCATGATGGTGGGGCTATGGAAGGAGAAACTGTGGACAAGGATCTGGTGGAATAGGCTGCTTTGGCAGCTGCATTGGAAGACAAACTAGAATGAGCCTGGGTGACAAAGGATGAGGAGGATGAGGACGGCTTAGTTATCCACTCCACCAACTCTTCTGCGTTGGAAGACAAACTAGTATGAGCCTGGGTTACAGAGAATGAGGAGGATGAGGACAGCTTAGTTATCCACTCCACCAACTCTTCTGCATGTTTTGGCTCAATAACACGGCCAACAGCAAAAAAAAAAAGACAAGCGTGACCCGCCTGCAGAGGATGCACCATGTCTGCAACCACCCCTTTTCACTATAGACACAGAGGCTGCTTGCCCTCTTTTAGTGGCCTGGGAGCGTCTGCCTCTCCTGGGTGGCCTTCCGGACATGATGGGGATTTTTTGAACACCGCACTACACTGTATTACATACTGTACACTGCCAAATGCACTGTATATATAGTCTACACTGAATGTAGCGTATATATATATATATATATATATATACACACATACAGTATCTCACAAAAGTGTGTACACCCCTCACATTTTTTTTAAACATTTTATTATATCTATTCATGTGACAACACTGAAGAAATGACACTTTGCTATGCTACAATGTAAAGTAGTCAGTGTACAGCTTGTATAACAGTGTAAATTTGCTGTCCTCTCACAATAACTCGACACACAGCCATTAATGGCTAAACCGCTGGCAACAAAAGTGAATACACCCCTAAGTGAAAATGTCCAAATCGGGCCCAAAGTGTCAATATTTTGTGTGGCCACCATTATTTTCCAGCACTGCCTTAACCCTCTTGGGCATAGAGTTCACCAGAGCTTCACAGGCTGCCACTGGAGTCCTCTTCCACTCCTCCATGGCGGCATCACGGAGCAGGTGGATGTGCATTCCTCCACCTTCCATTTGAGGATGCCCCACAGATGCTCAATAGGGTATAGGTCTAGAGACATGATTGGCCAGTCCATCACCTTTAGCCTCAGCTTCTTTAGAAAGGCAGTGGTCATCTTGGAGGTGTGTTTGGGGTCACTATCATGTTGGAATACTGCCCTGCAGCCCAGTCTCCAAAGGAAGGGGATCATGCTCTGCTTTAGTATGTCACAGTACATGTTGGCATTCACGGTTCCCTCAAAAAACTGAAGCTCCCCAGTGCCGGCAGCACTCATGCAGCCCCAGACCATGACACTCCCACCACCATGCTTGACTGTAGGCAAGACACACTTGTCTTTGTACTCCTCAGCTGGTTGCCACCACACACGCTTGACACCATCTGAACCAAATAAGTTTATCTTGGTCTCATCAGACCACAGGACATGGTTCCAGTGATCCATGTCCTTAGTTTGCTTGTCTTTAGCAAACTGTGGGCTTTCTTGTGCATCATCTTTATAAGAGACTTTCTTCTAGGACAACATCCATACAGACCAATTTGATGCAGTGTGAGGTGTATGGTCTGAGTACTGACAGGCTGAACCCCCACCCCTTCAACCTCTGCAGCAATGCTGGCAGCACTGATAAGTCCATTTCCCAAAGACAACCTCTGGATATGACGCTGAGCATGTGCACTCAACTTCTTTGGATGACCATGGAGAGGCCTGTTCTGAGTGGAACCTGTCCTGTTAAACTGCTGTATGGTCTTGGCCACCATGCTGCAGTTCAGTTTCAGGTTCTTGGCAATCTTCTTATAGCCTAGTCCATCTTTATGTAGAGCAACAATTCTTTTTTTCAGATCCTCGGAGAGTTCTTTGCCATAAGGTGCCATGTTGAACTTCCAGTGACCAGTATGAGCGAGTAAGAGCGATAACACCAAATTTAACACACCTGCTCCCCATTCACACCTGAGGCCTTGTAACACTAACGAGCCACATGACATTGTGGAGGGAAAATGGCTAATTGGGCTCAATTTGGACATTTTCACTTAGGGGTGTACTCCCTTTTGTTGCCAGCGGTTTAGACATTAATGGCAGTGTGTTGAGTTATTTTGAAGGGACAGCAAATTTACAGTTATCCAAGCTGTACACTCACTACTTTACATTGTAGCAAAGTGTCTTTTCGTTATTTACTTTTCTTTCACTCATGGTTAGTGGTTGGCTGAAGCCATTTATTATCAATCAACTGTGTTTACTCTTTTTAAATCAACAGAACAGAAACTACCCAAATGAACCTGATCAAAAGTTTACACACCCCAGTTCTTAATATCGTGTATTGCCCCCTTTAACATCAATGACTGCTTGAAGTCTTTTGTGGTATTTGTGGATGAGGCTCTTTATCTTCTCAGATGGTAAAGCTGGCCATTCCTCTTGGCAAAAATTGGAAATTCATGGGCTGTCTTGCATGAACTGCACGTTTGAGATCTCCCCAGAGTGGCTCAATGATATTGAGGTCAGGAGATTGAGATGGCCACTCCAGAACCTTCACTTTATTCTGCTGCAGCCAATAACAGGTCAACTTGACCTTGTGTTTTGGATCATTGTCATGTTGGAATGTCCAAGTACGTCCCATGCACAGCCTCCTGGCTGATGAATGCAAATGTTCTCTCCAAATGTAGTGTTTATGGTTGTGACTAGAGTTGAGGGGACACCTGGATGTTACATGACCCGAACGTACCGAACATGACCCGAACTTGACCCCGGACCCCGAACCCAATTGAAGTCAATGGTGACCCGAACTTTTGGGCACAAAAATGGCTGTAAAAAAGTCCTGGAAAGGGCTAGAGGGCTGCAAAAGGAAGCAAAGTGGGGGTAAGAGTAGGACAAGTGCCCTGCAAACAAATGTGGATAGGGAAATAACTTAAAATCACATAAAAAAAATAAAAATGGGAGGAGGAGGTGGATGTGGAGTAGGAGCCTAGAGGTTGACTAGGCCGTGACCGTGGCAGTGTAGGTGGAAGTGGCGGTGGAGGAGGAGGAGGTAGCCAACACTGTTTTTTGTTTGTTTTTGTTTTTTTAATTGGGGTAGCCCCCAAAATATTGAGACATAGTAAAAAAAAAAACAAGTATACCAATGGCTGTGTGAGGCCAGTCTGAATGTCTATTCTGCACAAGGTACAGACAAGTCTGCCTGGTTCATTTTAATAAACGTTAGCTTGTCCACGTTGGCTGTGCACAGGCAGCTGCGCTTGTCTGTGATAACGCCCCCTGCCGTGCTAAACACACGTTCAGACAATACACTGGCTGCAGGGCAGGCCAGCACCTCCAAGGCATAAAGGGCAAGCTCAGGCCATGTGCCCAATTTGGAGACCCAGAAGTTGAATGGGGCAGACCCATCAGTCAGTATGTTTAGGGGTGTGCGTACATGTTCCACCATGTTGCTGAAATGCTTCCTCCTGCTAAGACATTGTCTATCAGCTGGTGGTGATGTTTGTTGTGGCGTGCTGCTGACAAAGCTTTTCCACATTTCGGCCATGCTAACCCTGCTTTCTGAGGTGCGGGTGGTGCCACAGCTGCGTTGGTGACCTCTTCCTCCTCCTCTGCCTTGTGCTTCCACTGAGCCCCCTATGTCATTTGGGAATGACCTCAGCAGCGCGTCTACCAGCATGCGCTTGTAGTCGTGCATCTTCCGATCATGCTTCAGTGAGGGAATTAAGGATGGCACGTTGTCCTTGTAACGGGGATCCAGCAGGGTGGCCACCCAGTAATCAGCACAAGTTAAAATGTGGGCAACTCGGTTGCCGTTGAGCAGGCACTGCAGCTCATGTGTGCCAGGCTGCCCAGAGGCAAAGACAAGCTGTCCTCTGTGGGAGGTGTATCATCTGTGTCCTCCGTATCCCCCCAGCCACGCTCCAGTGATGCCCACGAGCTGCGTTGGGTGCCACCCTGCTGTGAACAAGGTTCCTCCTCCTCCTCATCTTCCTCGTCCTCCTCATCCTCCAGAACTGTGCCCTGGCTTGAAAGTTTTTTACCTGGCCTATGCTGGTGCAGGAACCCACCCTCCCAGCCACTTGTGAATGACTGGCCTGATAACCGTGGAAATGACCCCTCTTCCTCCTCCTCTTCCTCCTGTGCCACATCCTCTTCCATCATCGCCCGAAGTGTTTTTTCAAGGAGACATAGAAGTGGGATAGTAACGCTGAGAACAGCGTCGTCGGCACTGGCCATGTTGGTGGCGTACTCGAAACACCGCAATATGGTACACAGGTCTCGCATGGAGGCCCACTCGTTGGTGGTGAAGTGGTGCTGTTCCGCAGAGCAACTGACCCCTGCGTGCTGCAGCTGAAACTCCACTATTGCCTGCTGCTGCTCACACAGTCTCTCCAGCACGTGCAAGGTGGGGTTCCACCTTGTGGGCACGTCGCATAGGAGGCGGTGAGTGGGAAGGCTGAAGTTCCGCTGCAGCAGACAGGCGAGCAGCAGCAGGGTGAGAACGCTGAAAGCGCGCACAGACGGCCCACACTTTTTGCAGCAGCTCTTACATATCTGGGTAGTTTCTTAGAAATTTCTGCACCACCAAATTCAGCACATGCGCCAGGCAAGGGATGTGCGTCAAACCGGCTAGGCCCAGAGCTGCTACGAGATTTTGCCCATTATCGCACACCACCAGGCCGGGCTTGAGGCTCATCGGTCTGTTGTTCAATGCCCATCCACAGCTGCTGCGCAGTGTGGGGTTTATCCCCCAAACATATCAGTTTTAAAACAGCCTGCTGTCGTTTCCCCCTGGATGTGCTGAAGTTGGTGGTGAAGGTGTTGCGCTGAGCAGATGAGGAGGTGGTAGAGGAGGAGGAGGAAGCACAGTAGGAGGAGGAGGCAACAGGAGGCAAAGAGAAATGCCCTGCAATCCTCGGTGGAGGAAGGACATGCGCCAAACGGCTAGCCGCCTCAGGCGCGCCCGCCACTACATTTGCCCAGTGTGCAGTTAGCGAGATATAGCATCCCTGCCCATGCTTACTGGTTCAAGTATCAGTGGTTATGTGGACCTTGTCATAGATGGTGTTGCGCAGTGCACACTTGATCTCGTCCCCGACTTGTTTGTGCAGGGAAGGGATGGCTCGCCTGGAAAAGTAGTGTCGGCTGGGAACCACGTACTGCGGGACAGCCACCGCCATCACGTTTTTAAAACTGTCCATGTCCACCAGACAGAATGACAGCATTTCAAAGGCCAGGAATTTTGAAATGCTGGCATTCAGGGCCAGGGATCGCGGGTGGAAGGGGGGGTACTTCCTCTTTCTCTCCAGTGTTTGGGAGATGGACAGCTGTAAGCTTCCATGGGACCGTGTGGAAATGCTTGGGGACGGTGGCGGACATGGTGGCGTTGCTGTCACATCGTCTGTTTGCTGGGTGGCAGGTGATACTGGCACTGTAGAGGTGGAGGAAGAGGCCGAGGCAGCAGCAGAAGAGGAAGCAGGAGGAGGCCAAGATCTTTCCTGGATTTTGAGGTACTTATTCCACTGCAGCTCGTGCTTTGAATTTAAATGCCTGGTCATGCAGGTTGTGCTCAGGTTTAGAACATTTATGCCTCGCTTCAGGCTCTCATTGCACAGTGTGCAAACCACTCGTGTCTTGTCATCAGCACATTGTCTGAAGAACTGCCACGCCGGGGAATGCATACTGTCTAGGGGGCGCTCGTTCCGCTTTTGCAACCTACTTCCTCTTTTGCTGTGCTGGTGCCTCTGCGCGACCACCACCTCTTCCTCCAAACTGCACACCTCACTCGCATGACCTTCATTCCATGTGGGGTCTAGGACCTCATCATCCCTCCACATCATCTTCCACCCACCCTTCACCACTGCCCTCCTTGTCAGTCTGCACACTGTGGAAAGCCGAAGCAGTTGGCACCTGTGTTTCGTCATCATCAGAGACGTGCTGTGCTGGTGTTTCCATGTCCTCATCCTGCAACAGAAGTGGTTGGGCATCGGTGCACTCAATGTCTTCCATTTCTGGGGCAGGGCTATGTGGATGGCCCACGGAAAGCACACCAGGAGAGCCATCAAAAAGCATAAGAGACTGTTGCATGACTTGGGGCTCAGACTGCTTGGCTGATTTACAAGGGGCTGAGGTGAAAGACAGATGGCCATGGGGTTCAGGTGCCAACTCTGAGCTTTCATCAAGGGACCGTGTGGGAGACAATGTGAAGGAACTGGAGGCATTGTCAGCCACCCAATCTACTAGCGCCTGTACTTGTTCTGGCCTCACCATTCGTTGAGCGGCATTCGGGCCTACCATATAAAGTTGAAGGTTCGTCGGCTACTCGCACCTGAAGAAGGTGTTTCAATTATGTGTATAGCTGGCACAAATCAACCACGTCCTCTCCTTGCAACAGGAACTTCACCAACACCAGCAGCACCAGTAGCACCACAACCACGTCCCTTATTTGACGCTCTCCTCATTCTGGCCGCAAATGTACTATGTAGCACTATTTATTAATACAAAAAAAAACAAAAAAGAATAATAAATTCTTCTTCTTTTTTTTTTTTTTGGAAAACAGCAACGTAGATGCACTTTTTATTTTTGTGCAAGAAATGCACCTCTCACACCAGCAGCAGGAACCTCTCCCTAAACCAGTATGATATGATTTTAGAACAACAATCAGTCCCTCATAAGGAGAAGCAGGAACCTCTCCCTGTAGCACTATGATGAGATGATTTTAGAACAATAATCTGTCCCTCACAGGAGCAGCAGGAACCTCTCCCTCTAGCAGTATGTGATGATTTTAGAACAATAATCTGTCCCTCACAGCACCAGCAGGAACCTCTCCCTCTAGCAATACAATGAGATGATTTTAGAACAATAATCTGTCCCTCACAGGAGCAGCAGGAACCTCTCCCTCTAGCAATATAATGAGATGATTTTAGAACAATAATCTGTCCTTCACAGCACCAGCAGGAACCTCTCCCTATAGCACTAGGAGATGATTTTGGAACAATAATCTGTCCCTCACAGCACCAGTAGGAACCTCTCCCTATAGCACTAGGAGATGATTTTAGAACAATAACCTATCCCTCACAGCACCAGCAGGAACCTCTCCCTCTAGCAGTATGTGATGATTTTAGAACAACAATCTGTCCCTCACAGGAGCAGCAGGAACCTCTCCCTCTAGCAGTATGTGATGATTTTAGAACAATAATCTGTCCCTCACAGGAGCAGCAGGAACCTCTCCCTATAGCAGTAGCAGATGATTTTAGAACATTAACCTGTCCCTCCCAGCACCAGGAGGAACCTCTCCCTATAGCAGTAGGAGATGATTGTAGAAAAAATGATCTGTCCCTCAAAGCACCAGCAGGAACCTCTCCCTCTAGCAGTATGTGTTGATTTTAGAACAATAATCTGTCCCTCACAGGAGCAGCAAGAACCTCTTCCTCTAGCAGTATGTGATGATTTTAGAACAATAATGTGTCCCTCGCAGCACCAGCAGGAACCTCTCCCTATAGCACTAGGAGATGATTTTAGAACAATAACCTGTCCCTCACAGCACCAGCAGGAACCTCTCCCTATAGCACTAGGAGATGATTTTGACCACGACACTCCCTGTCTAATAACATGATTTTAGTAAAGGATCACGATATCCCTCTCCAAGGACGACCACGACACTCCCTGTCCAATA
>BLSH010414056.1:1045943-1056887 GCA_018402905.1 Glandirana rugosa | reverse complement strand
AATTCTCATCATCCGTAAACGCGACCACTTTTGCGCAAACCAATCAATAAACGCCGATTGCGATTTTTTTTATCGCAAATATGAGGAACAATATAAATCGGCCAAAAACGGTGAAAAAAAATGTTTTTTTATATTTTTTTTTGGATTTGTATTTTAGCAAAAAGTAAGAAATTTGGGTTTTTTTGCAAAATTGTCGCTCTTCTTTTGTTTATAGCGGCGATCAGAAATGACGCAGAGGTGATCAAATACCACCAAAAGAAAGCTCTGTTTGTGGGAAAAAAAGGACGCAAATTTCGTTTGGGTGCAACGTCGCACGACCGCGCAATTGTCAGTTAAAGCGACGCAGCGCCGAATCGCAAAAAGTGCTCCGGTCCTAAAGCTGGAAATCCTTCCGGGGCTGAAGTGGTTAAAAGTACATTGTACATAATGCATACGCATAATTATATAAACACATTTGGGCATCTAGCCTCTCCATTTCAAATAATACATATAGCATTGTAACAAGTACATAATGAAAGGAAAAAATTGTACATTGCATAGTGAGTTTTTTTGCACGGCACATAACAGCTCAATGCGTTTCGTGGAAGTTTATCACCCACTCATCAGGAGCATGCATGTGACTGTTGACTAGAATTAATGAAAGGATTATAAAAATGATGTAAGAATAATATCACCTTATGACAGGTGTAAAAAATGATAAATAACACAGAAAAAAGTACCCAACATACCCATAATTATGACTGCGTATGTGGGTGCGCCACCCAAAACTGGGTTCACCCCAAAGGGGGTATCTTGTCCAGGAGCTGAGGTAGGGGGGGGGGGCCAAACCATCGGCCCCAACCAGGACCACATCCAGAGGACCAACCTCCACGGAAAGTGCTGGGTGTGACTAGGAGAAGTAGCCCTGTGATGAAGGGGCTTCTGCAAAGTGAATAAAATAGATAAGTGATAGGGGAGGAAAAGAGAGTGTAAAAAGGAGAGTAATAGACAGCCCAATGGGCATAATAGAGAGGAAGTCAAGCACCAAAGTGAACAGAAACACCAAGTATTGTGCGGGAGTGGCGAATACTATACCTGCAAAAGTATGGTGTCAGACGAGTAATATTGGAGGTGTGTAGTGATGGGTGGATGGACTCAGCTAGCGGCGTTGGTGTACTGGAGATGGAACTTATTTACACCTGGCGGCATATGGGAGAGGTTTGTGGTGGCGCTGTTGGCGGGCGGTCCTCCGCCCTCTGATAGGCGCCTCCCTTGCCCCTCCCTATATGTGTCTGCCCAGCGTGACGTTGGTGGGTGGGTGTCATGGCCGAGCCCTACAAGTTCCATCTACAGTACACCAACGGCGCTAGCTGATTCCATCCACCCATCACTACACACCTCCAATATTACCCGTCTGACGCCATACTTTTGCAGGTATAGTATTCGCCACTCCCGCACAATACTTGGGGTTTCTGTTCACTTTGGTGTTTGACTTCCTCTCTATTGCGCCCATTGGGCTGTCTATTACTCTCCTTTTTACACTCCCTTTTCCTCCCCTATAACTTATCTATTTCATTCACTTTGCAGAAGCCCCTTCATCACAGGGCTACTTCTCCTAGTCACACCCAGCACTTTCCGTGGAGGTTGGTCCTCTGGATGTGGTCCTGGTTGGGGCCGACGGTTTGGCCCCCCCTACCTCAGCTCCTGGACGAGATACCCCCTTTGGGGTGAACCCGGTTTTGGGTGGCGCACCCACATACGCAGTCATGATTATGGGTATGTTGGGTACTTTTTTCCATGTTATTTATCATTTTTTACACCTGTCATAGGTGATGTTATTCTTACATCATTTTTATAATCCTTTCATTAATTCTAGTTAACAATCATGTGCATGCTCCTGATGAGTGGGTGATAAACCTCCACGAAACGCGTCAAGCTGTTATGTGCCATGTAAAAAAACTCACTATACAATGTACAATTTTTTCCTTTCATTGTGTACTTGTTACTATGCTATATGTATTATTTGAAATGGAGAGGCTAGATGCCCAAATGTGTTTATATAATTATGCGTATGCATTATGTACAATGTATTTTTAAATAAATATTTTGCTAACAACCTGTGTGCTTCATTCAAAGTCCCGCTCCCTATTTTTCAATATCAATCAACCCGGGATGGAGGCATATGTTTCATCTGACCACATTTAAAGTCCCAACCCATTATCTTTTTTGCAACAAATTAGGGATGGAAGCACACAGGTTGAGAAACCCATTGTTATACCCTTGGTTTTTTTTTTTGGTTTTTTTTCCATGTCAGTTTTATGAACACCATGCTATTCAGTTTGATAATATGAGTATTTAATATCTTCACTTTATCGGTTTCAAATTTCTCATTGGCTCCTTGCCCTTGTGCTTCTATGCATACGAGCAATGGACATTTATCTACATTTTTCTGAATCCCTACCAGCACTCCCTGTTTTCTTGGCGGTGTTTGGTGTGTGACGTGACATGGGTGTGGGAGCCTGGTTGGCTCCCACCCCATCTGGGAGCTGCAATGCCTAATGGTGGCCTTTCCTCCTCCCCCTTTCGGGGTGGGTGGACCGGCTGTTTTCGGCGTTACGCATATGCACCGGGGTATGTGCGCCTTCCCCGTGGTGCTTTACTGCCGAGTTAATTTACACCTGGCAGCATACGGGAGGTGTTTGTGGTGGCGCTGTTGGCGGGCGGTCCTCCGCCCTCTGACAGGTGCCTCCCTTGCCCCTCCCTACAAGTGTCTGCCTAGCGTGACGTTGGTGGGTGGGTGTCATGGCCGGGCCCTACAAGTTCCATCTCCAGTACACCAACGGCGCTAGCTGATTCCATCCACCCATCACTACACACCTCCAATATTACTCGTCTGACACCATACTTTTGCAGGTACAGTATTCGCCACTCCCGCACAATACTTGGTGTTTCTGTTCACTTTGGTGTTTGACTTCCTCTCTATTGCGCCATTGGGCTGTCTATTACTCTCCTTTTTACACTCTTCTCTTCCCCTATCACTTATCGATTTCATTCACTTTGCAGAATTCCCTTCATCACAGGGCTACTTCTCCTAGTCACACCCAGCACTTTCCGTGGAGGTTGGTCCTCTGGATTTGTTCCTGGTTGGGGCCGACGGTTAGGCCCCCCCCACCTCAGCTCCTGGACGAGATACCCCGTTTGGGGTGAACCCGGTTTTGGGTGACGCACCCACATACGCAGTCATGATTATGGGTATGTTGGGTACTTTTTTCTGTGTTATTTATAATTTTTTACACCTGTCATAAAGGTGATATTATTCTTACATCATTTTTATAATCCTTTCATTAATTCTAGTCAACAGTCACGCGCATGCTCCTGATGAGTGGGTGATAAACTTCCACGAAACGCGTCAAGCTGTTATGTGCCATGCAAAAAAACTCACTATGCAATGTACAATTTTTTCCTTTCATTATGTACTTGTTACTATGCTATATGTATTATTTGAAATGGAGAGGCTAGATGCCCAAATGTGTTTATATAATTATGCGTATGCATTATGTACAATGTACTTTTAACCACTTAAGGACCGGAAGGATTTCCAGCTTTAGGACCGGAGCCCTTTTTGCGATTCGGCGCTGCGTCGCTTTAACTGACAATTGCGCGGTCGTGCGGCGTTGTACCCAAACGAAATTGGCGTCCTTTTTTTCCCACAAATAGAGCTTTCTTTTGGTGGTATTTGATCACCTCTGCGTCATTTCTGATCACCGCTATAAACAAAAGAAGAGCGACAATTTTGCAAAAAAACCCAAATTTCTTACTTTTTGCTAAAATACTAATCCAAAAAAAAAATATAAAAAAACATTTTTTTTCACCGTTTTTGGCCGATTTATATTCTTCATCATATTTGCGATAAAAAAAATCGCAATCGGCGTTTATTGATTGGTTTGCGCAAAAGTGGCCGCGTTTACGGATGATGAGAATTCATTTTTGGGGGTTTTATTTTTTTTTTATTTTTTACTAAAAATGGCGGCGATCTGCGATTTTTAGCGGTACTGCGATATTTCAGCGGACATGTCGGACCATTTTGACACTTTTTTGGGACCATTGGCATTTATACAGCGATCAGTGCTATAAAAATGCACTGATTACTGTGTAAATGCCATTGGCAGTGAAGGGGTTAACCTGCAGGGGGCGCTCTAAGGGTTAACTGTGTTCCCTGGGCGTGTTCTTACTGTAGGGGGACTTGCCTAGCTGGGGAAAGGAAGTGGTCACAGCCTTCATGTACGAGAAGGCTGTGATCACTTCCCTTCCCCCTCACACAGAGCGGAGGTCCGTGTTTACATACACGGACCTCCGCTCATTCGCTCCGGGGGGGGGCATCGCGGGTGGCCGGCGGCAATCGAAGCCGCCGCACCCGCTCCCTGGCCCCCCCCGAACACAGTGAGCGCGTGCGCGCGCCTCTGGCGGCGCGCGCGCGCTCACAGTATCTCTGTATCGCAGCCGCCGTCGTATGACGGCGTTTTGCGTTACAGAGCCACTTTGCCGCCGTCAATCTCCGATCGGCGGTCGGCAAGTGGTTAAATAAATATTTTGCTGACAACCTGTGCTTCATTGAAAGTCCCGCCTCCTATTTTTCAATATCATACTACAGAAGAGCGTCAGAGACTGCAAACATACTACAGGAGAGGGTCAGAGACTGCGGATATACTGCAGGAGATGACCAGAGACTTCGGGCATACTACAGGAGAAAGTCAGAGACTGCAGACATACTACAAGAGACAGAGACTGCAGATATACTACAGGAGACAGTCAGAGACTGCAGATATTGTATAGGAGAAATTTATAGACTATGGACATACTACAGAAAACTGGCTGAGGAATACAGAGGTCCGGGGGCAGGGCTCCCATTGCGATCACTGCTCTCACTACAGCCTATTTGTTCAGAGTATGCAGGCTGCATGGGGCGGGGTCAGAGCGTCAGTGGAGCTCCTGGCCCTGCTCCCCTCTGCTGGCTGGCTTGGGAATACAGCTTCCCGTGTCCTCTGTCGCTCTGCAATGCCTTGATTGGGGCCCCAATTTGCAGGTAGCGCGGGCTCAATCGGCAGCTGCTTTGGATCCCCCCCCAACAAAAATTTGGCCCATGGCAGGTGCCCCGTTTGCCCCACATTAAAGAAGGCCATGTGCACGGGTGATACAGAGTTGCCAATTCGATCTTATTTTTGGATGGTTTACTTATAACCTAGATATCACTGCTACAATTGAACACATAAAAGGAGTTTAAACAAGGTCATGATTTTTATGAGTGAAAAATTCTATGAACTGTTTACACAATTTTCTAAAACATTTCCCTGTTGATGAATCAGGTAACATTATTATATATTTATCAAATAAGGTATTTCCATTTTCAGAATTTTTTTTATACAACGCACACATGATGACTGATATTAAACATTGCTGACTCTCAATATAGCAAAACTGTCTGTGAAACAACAGTTGCCTTGCCTGATAAGGAGACGAAAAATACAAAAAAAAAAAAAAAGACTTCTGTGGCCCCAAGACCTTGGATACAGCTAAACCTCCTAATAACATTACACTCCCCTTTGTGCTTGTTTCATTGCATAATTAGATTTTTTAACTGTATCTGACAGTTTAGAAAGCTCTGTGGTTCAACTGACAGGAAACGGCTCTTATTTATGAACCCAAGTGACGTCAATGTGCTCACTTTCAATCTACTTTGCTTTAAAAGAGAAGATTACTAGATGTATGGAAGTAATGAAGTGCAGTCATCAGAGCTGCCTTATCTTTCTCATGTCTTGCCAAAAAGAAAAAAACAAAATCTCAAATCCCCTCGATGGCGTAAATGCAAGCATTATTCTAAATGGAATGTACAATTTGACACTTTTGCTGTTAGGATGTTGCTTTAGCTCCCACATATCGAACAAAGGCCTTATATATACAAACACTAGGAAAATATATAAGAATCATGATCTAGCACCTACTGTATGGTTGGTAATAATATAAGGACGCAGGGAACATTCACCTTGCTGCATTAGATACACTCACAGGAAAAATAAACAAATTTCCCAAAAACAATATTTTTTTAATTAAATCAGCTTCTTCCCCCGATTTCTTCTCCCCTCTATCTTCTTTCTTCTTTCTTCAGCGGGGTCTTCTTTGTTCTGCCGGTTCTTCTACCTCTCCGCTGAGTCTTCTACTCTTTAACCACTTCAGCCCCGGAAGGATTTGCTGCTTTAGGACCGGAGCCCTTTTTGCGATTCGGCGATGCGACGCTTTAACTGACAATTGCGCGGTCGTGCGACGTTGTACCCAAACGAAATTTGCGTCCTTTTTTTCCCACAAATAGAGCTTTCTTTTGGTGGTATTTGATCCCCTCTGCGTCATTTCTGATCGCCGCTATAAACAAAAGAAGAGCGACAATTTTGCAAAAAAAAACTAATTTCTTACTTTTTGCTAGAATACAAATCCAATTTATATTCTTCCTCATATTTGCGATAAAAAAAAATCGCAATCGGCGTTTATTGATTGGTTTGCGCAAAAGTGGTCGCGTTTACAGATGATGAGAATTCATTTTTGGGGTTTTTTTTTTTTTTTACTAGTAATGGCGGCGATCTGCGATTTTTTGCGGTACTGCGATATTTCAGCGGACATGTCGGACTATTTTGACACTTTTTTGGGACCATTGGCATTTATACAGCGATCAGTGCTATAAAAAAGCACTGATTACTGTGTAAATGCCATTGGCAGTGAAGGGGTTAACCTGCAGGGGGCGCGCTAAGGGTTAACTATGTTCCCTGGGCGTGTTCTAACTGTAGGGGGGCTTGCCTATCTGGGGAAGGGAAGTTATCACAGCCTTCACGTAAAGGAAGGCTGTGATCACATCCCTTCCCCCTCACACAGAGCGGAGGTCCGTGTTTACATACACAGACCTCCGCTCACTCGCTCCGGGGGGGGCATCGCGGGTGGCCGGCGGCAATCGAAGCCGCCGCACCCGCTCCCCGGCCCTCCCCGAACACAGTGAGCGCGGCCGCCGTCATATGACGGCGATTTGCGCTCACGAGCCACCTTGCCGCCGTCAAATGCCGATCGGCGGTCGGCAAGGGGTTAACTGCGTCTTCTGCTCTTTTGCCAGGTCTTCTCCGCTGTCTTCTCCCTCTGTTCTTCCTCTGTTCTTCTTCCCATGTTGACTCGACGCGATCTCCCGCACGAATGGTGTCTCTACGCTGTAGGTTGACTTATATTGACATGGGGTGAGACCAACCGCTGACGTCATCCTTAGGCCCCACCCCCTTGTGACATTACCACCCCATCATGCCTTGGGCGGTGACGTCATAAGGGGCGGGCCTAAGAATGACATCAGCGGGTGGTCCCGCCCCATGTCAATATAATTCAACGCAAAGCGCGGAGACACCATCCGTGCGGGAAATCGCATCGAGTCAACATGGGAAGAAGAACAGAGGGAGAAGACCGTGGAGAAGACCCGGCAAAAGACGCCGCAAAAGAGCAGAAGACGCCGCAGAGAGGGAGAAGAACCGGCAGAAGAAAGAAGACACCGGAGAGGGGAGAAGAAGTCAGATGGAGAAGATGCCAGAGCTGATATAATAAAGTTCTTTAAAAACCTGTGTAGTGTGTTTTTTTTGCACTTTTTTAGGTGAATGGGTAGGGGTACAATGTACCCCATACTCATTCACATAGGGGGCTTGCAGATTCCGATAAGCCCCCTGGCCGCAGACCCTGACAACGTCCAGCAAGGGTTGTTGAGAAGAGGCCCTTGTCTTCATCAACACAGGGCGAGGTGCTTTGGGATGGGGGGCGCAGAGCCTCTCCTGCCCCAAAGCACCCATACTCCCCATGTTGAGGGCATGTGGCCTGTATGGTCGGGGGGTGTTCGCTCGTCCCCACCCCATTTCCTGGCCTGCCAGGCTGCGCGCTCAGATAAGGGTCTGGTATGGATTTTGGGGGGACCCCACACCACTTTTTCAGCGTGGGGGGGGGATTACCCTTAAAAATCCATACCA
This sequence comes from Glandirana rugosa, assembly GCA_018402905.1. NCBI lineage: Eukaryota > Metazoa > Chordata > Amphibia > Anura > Ranidae > Glandirana > Glandirana rugosa. The sequence continues at coordinate 1,048,872 of BLSH010414056.1, read as the reverse complement.
AACCAAAGGGCCTGGTATGCTCTTGGAGGGGGACCCCATACCGTTTAACTTGGCGGGTTCCCCTTCAAGATCTCCAGAGCAAAAGGTGCCTGGTATTGTCGGGATTAAAAGTCGGATCCCATTCACAAAGGTCAGACCGATGTAGGTCCGATGTAAGACATAAGTCGCAGTGCAAAGTAGGATCAAAGTCTGACTGTTTTCATGTCGGATAGTGTGAACCTAGCCTGAGAGCTGTCTTAATTGGTCCGACTTTGAAAAAGGTTCCTGCGCTACTTTGGTCCTACTTCAGCCCATTGAATATCATTGAAGTTGGATTAAAGTAGGATCCTTGTCCTAATCATTCGACTTGAGACATTCGACATGGTGATTACAGCAGCAGTAAAAGGAATTTATGTCACTGGGATTGTTTCGATTGGTCAAAGGACAAGTCAGACTATCTCAAAGTCAGAGCAAAATCTTTTCTTGTTCGTTCAAGCAGGATGGAAATAGGACCGATGTTGCGGGGCAAAGTAGGGTGACAGTCGTACAACAGTCGTGTTGTACCCATGTGAACCCACCTTAGCCAGCGGGCTCAATGAAAAAAAATTTCACAAAATGAGGTAGATGTTTTAATCAACCCACCTCCCCCCCAGGACATTGTATTCTGACAGCTGGACTCTCCACTCTCAGAATACACTGATCGGCAGCTGCAACCAATGATTGACAAAGTTTTCCAGATTGACTTCTGTCCCATGTATGGGATGGCCATACATGGCTCAATATTCTGGTTCATGCTGTCTAAAGCTGGCTACACATTATACTTTTTCTTTTTTGTTCAATTTCCTTTAGATTTACCTTCAACTATGTGGTGCAAGGGCTTGTCTGATTGCATACAAATTGAAAGTGTTTAGGTGTGACCTCATATTATGTGGTTTTGGTAAATTTAACGGAAAATTGTACACAAAAATTGTATAAAAATTGTATAGTGTGTAGCCAGCTTAAGGCCAGTCGTCCTGCTGTCTATGGCCAGCTTTAGAATCCTGACACCTTCTCCTTAGAAACATCTAAAAGGTAAGGATTGTTTTTTTTTTTGTGCTGTGTGAATGGAAACACATAAAAAAAAACTTTCCCAAATTTGACTGCAAAGGATAGAAATACGCATTAAAGCTATTTAATTTTTCTAATATTCCTCAATGTGAATTCTTTTTACCATTAGACTAATGACCTTAGTATTTTTTTAAATGTTCCCAATACTAAAATTTAAATATGCATTTTATAAATGTTACTCTGCACTGCTCCAGCATTCTGTCAGTCTGTAGATTTATAACCGCACATCCAGCAGTTCTGGGTCATCTTGTCCTGCAGATCAGAGATTTTCTATAGTCTTTGATCAGTGATATATTCGGTTCAGCTGCAGGACACTGGTAGCAGAATGTGATTGGGAGAGATTTTAAAGGGCACCTCCACCCAAATGCTTGGATTAAAGCGGTAGTAAAGTCCACTTTGAGATTTTTACCTATGGGTAAACCTAGAATACGGCTTACTTGTAGATGAAATGAATATCTCCTAAACGGGCATCGTTTAGAAGTTATTCCCACTGGATGCAGCCGGTGACATCACTAGCGCATGCACTCTGAAGGTACGGCATACTTTGCATGAGTGGGAATGACATCAGTGTGGCTCCGCCCACTCATACAACTGGAGCCCACGAACAGGAAAGGAAGGCGGAAGCCCTGTCAGCGATGACAGCAAGCCACTGGAGTGCTTAGTCATAGATTTAGTATTTTATATTGTGCTAGTATGCGATGCATACTAGCACATTATGCAATTGCCTTACAGGGGAAAGTTTGGTTTTTTTACTGACGCAGTTTACAATCACTTTAATGCATAAGTAAGAATTTTTTGCTTGCCAAATGAATTGTAAAGTAATCCTCAAACTCTTGTGATTCCCACTAGAAATGATATATACTGTATAAATGGGTAGCATGCCATAACGAGAATTACAATATATTTAGAGCTTTCAGTTCTGTGTCAGTGCTTGCTTTTGGTTCTGGGAATGCTCACCCTGAACTTTCACTACCCCCCCAAAAAAAAAACTAAAGACAAAAAATGTATATACCTCTACCCGTCATTCATTAGTTTGAAGAGCAAACATGTCTTGTGAAAACCTCATTTTAGCATATCTCTAGTACAAGGGTGTCAAATTCAATGTCATTTTGGGCTGCATCAGCAGTATGGTTTCCCTCAAAAGGCCGATTGCGCACAATGAGTGTACTACATAAAAAGTGCAGGGTTTAGAGATGTGCTACGTGCAGAGTGCAGGGTCCACGGGTGTGTTACATATAGAGTGCAGATCTCAGGAGTGTGTTACATACAGGATGCAGAGTTCAGGAGTGCATTACATACAGAATGCAGAGTTCAGGAGTGCGTTACATACAGAGTGCAGAGTTCAGGAGTACGTTACGTACAGAGTGAAGCGTTCAGGAGTGCGTTACGTACAGAGTGCAGCGTTCAGGAGTGCGTTACGTACAGAATGCAGAATTCAGGAGTGTGTTACATACAGAGTGCAGAGTTCAAGAGTGCGTTACATACAGAGTGCAGCGTTCAGGAGTGCGTTACGTACAGAATGCGGATTTCAGGAGTGCATTATGTACAGAGTGCAGAGTTCAGGAGTGCGTTACGTACAGAGTTCAGATTTCAGGAGTGCGTTACGTACAGAGTGCAGGGTTCAGGAGTGCGTTATGTACAGAGTGCAGGGTTGAGGAGTACCTGAAGGATTTGTTAAAGCTGCAAGCTGCCCAGGGCAAAGCTGTCCTTGCAAACACAGAAGGCTTCTGTGTTTACAAATTACAGCAGGGAGGGGAAATTTGGGGAGGTGTGCTAGGAGGGCAATTTTTCAGGGGCAGGGGTTGTGCTTTTAGGGATGATTGGGGGGTATTCTTACCCGTCG
>BLSH010414056.1:1004797-1016685 GCA_018402905.1 Glandirana rugosa | reverse complement strand
TTTTATTTTTTGCGCTATAAAAAAAAAAAAAAAGACCGAACATTTTGAAAAAAAAAAACATTTTTCTTTGTCTGTCACAAAAGTTTGTATAAAGTACATTTTCTCCTTCACTGACGGGCACTGATGTGGCTACACTGACGGGCACTGATGAGGCAGTACAGATTGGCACCGATGAGGTGGCACTGATAAGGTTGCACTGATGATGGGGCACATATACAGCACTGATGGGCGGCACTGACAAGCAACACTGACGGGCACTGATACACGGCACTGATATGTGGCACTGATGGACACTCCTAGGCGGCACTGATAAGTGGCACTGGGCACTGATGGGCACTTTTAGGTGGCACAGGTGGGCACTTATAGGTGGCAGTGGTGGGCACAGGTGCAACAAGCACTGTTAGGGATGGCACTGGCAGACATCATACATGGGCACAGTGCCATCCCTACAGTGCACAATAATGCCCTTACCTGGTGGTCTAGTGGGGGCTCCCTGGTGGTCCTGGGCGGCCTCTGATTTTCTTCCCTGGTGGTCCTGGGCGGCCTGTGTGTGATGTCCGGGGGGGGCTCCCAGATGGTCTTGATCCGGCTCCCTGGTGGTCCAGTGGGGTGATCCTGAGGGTGGCTGCGCTGATAAATGTTCAGCGCAGCCCCCCCCCCCTGTCAGAAGAGCAGCTGATCGGCTCTCCGCTGCTCAGGTCTGCAGACCTGAGCAGAGGAAAAGCCAATCAACGGCTCTTCCTATTTACACTGTGATCAGCCGTGATTGGTCACGGCTGATCACATGGTAAAAGGCTTTGGATCGAAGCCTTTTACCTCGGTCGGTAATGCGGTGGGTGAGCCTGACCCACGGCACCACCGATCGCCGCGATGCGTGCCCCTAGGGGCGCGCGATCGCGGATTATCCTGAGGATGTCAATAGACGTCCAGTCAGGATAATGAACCCCCCGCCCGGACGTCATTTGTCTATACGCCGGGCGGGAAGTGGTTAAAGAGGAAGTAAACCCAGATTGGGTTTACTTGCTCTACCCCTGTAAATTCACATAGTAGCCCATTATGTGCCACTTACCTGCAAAAGAAGCCAGCAACGTCCTGCATGCGTGCGGAGTAGATTTTACCTTACGCATTAGCCATTTGTGGGGAACTGTGTCACAACACTTCAGCAAAATCCAAGTACACCACGTCCACAGCTACCCCTCTGTCCAAGGTTTTACTTATCTCCTCTTAAAAAGAAATCAGGTTTGTTTGACAACTCCTGTCTTTCATGAATCCATGTGGTCTGTTGCTTAAAACATTTTTTTCCAACAAGAATTCACCTATGTGGTCTTTTATTAAACTCTCCAGTATCTTCCCAACTATAAAAGTTAAACTAACAGGTCTATAGTTACTTGGTAAAGACTTTGATCCCTTTTTAAATATGGACACCACAGTGGCCCTACGCCAATCCAGTGGTACTATTCCAGTCATTATGGAGTCCTTAAAAATTTGATACAATGGCTTTGAAATGACCAAGCTCAATTCTTTTAGCATCCATGGGTGGATGCCATCTGGTCCAGGTGCTTTATATACCTTTATTCTGTCTGAATACTTCTGGACCATTTCACTTTTGAGGCATTATGGATCATTTGGGCCTCTGTCACTACCACCTCCATTATGGACATGAGTTCCCCCCCATGCTCGTTTGTATACACAGAGCTGAAGAAAGTATTTAATGAGTTTTGCCTTCTCTTTGTTCCTAGTCACCCACTCTAGATTATTTTGTAAAGGGCCTACATGCTCCGACCTGACCTTTTTACTATTAATATACTTTAAGATTTATTTGGGGTTTGTCCTACTATCTTTTGCAACCTGTCGTTCATTTTGAATTTTTGCGTCCTTTATTTCCTTTTTACATATTCTGTTATATTCTTTGTAACATTTAAAAGATGATAGTGTTCCTTCATTTTTAGATTTTTTAAATGCTCTTTTCTTATCATTTATAACTTTAATTTTGGCCATGAGCCACAAAGGTTTTATTTTTTAGCCTTTTAAACGTATTGCTCATGGGAATATACTTTACAGTTAGTTCGCCTACAGTCTTTTTGAAAAATTCCCATTTCTGTTCTGTGTTCATTGATGCCAATATTCCCTCCCAGTCTAAGTCCTGGAGAGCAGCCCTCATCCTTGTAAAATTTGCTCTCTAAGGCCTCATGCACACAGGACGTTTTTTGACTGTTTTTCAGCAGCTGTTTTCAGCTGCAGACAGGTTTTTCTACTGTCAATAAACCCTCCATCATGTTATCCTATTTGTTCATGCACACACAGGCTGTTTGTTATCAGCTGTTTTTAGCAGTGACATTTTTGAGCTGTAAAAAAAACCCCAAGAACTGAGGGGTTTTTTTGGACGTTTTTCAGCTGTAAAAACGTTCAAACGCTTAAAAACATCCAAAAACGCTGGTCCTTTGAAAATGCCAAGAAAACGGCAGTAATACAACGCTGGTAAAAGCTGAAAACATCCCTGATAAGCTACTGACATTTTTGCCTGTTTTTTTAAAGTCCTGTGTGCATGAAGCCTCAAAGTTAAGTGTTTTTATCTTTTCCGTATGTGTTTGTTTCTTGCAGCTTACATTAAAGGAAATCACGTTATGATCACTACTACCCAGATGTTATTTTATATGAATATTGGTAATAAGCTTTGCATGGTTTGAGATTACCAGGTCCAGCAAAGCATCATTCCTAGTTGGGGCCTCAATAAACTGGACCATATAATTGTACTGTAATAGGTTTACACATTTTTGCCCTTTAACTGTCCCAGCAGTGCCATTACTCCAGTTAATTTCCAGGTAGTTAAAATCCGCCATTATTATCACTGTCTCAGCCCTTGCATCCCTTTCCATCTGTGCAAGGAGCTGAGTCTCCACCTGTTCTTTAACACTGGGAGGTCTATAACGAACTCCAATGATAACCTTTGTTTTGTGCACACCTATATACAGATCTACCCAGAATGCTTCATACTCATCCCACGCTCCATCAACTAGGTCCTCTTTCATACCCACTTTGAGATCACTTCTCACATAGAGACACACACCACCACCCCTTCGTTTTACCCTGCCTTTCCGAAAGAGCATAGCCAGGAATATTAATAGCCCAGTCGTGAAGAATGAAGCCAAGATTCAGCAATACCAATTAAAGCATAGTTTTTCTCGTGCACCAGAGCTTCCAACTCACCTATTTTGCTTGGTAGACTTCTGGCATTGGTGAACAAACACTTAAATTCACAGTGACGTTTTGCACATGTATGTTGCAAATTTTTTATTTTAGTACAAACAGTACCATTTCCAATGGTTGATTGTAACATGAGAACCTTCATATCATCTTCCATAGCCCTCCCCCCATCTTTTCCCATTCCACCCACCAACAGGGTGCTAACCCCTATCTGACCCGTCTACCCCATTATAATCGAATTCATCCTCCCCCCTCAATCCTAGTTTAAATACTCCTCCAGCCTTCCCATAAACCTCTCCCCCAGCACAACAGACCTCCTTCCATTTAGGTGCAAACCATCTTTAGCATATAGGTTGTACCCCAATGAAAAGACAGCCCATTGTTCTAGAAACCCAAAGCCCTCCTTCCTACACCAGGTTTTCATCCATGCATTCAGGGCTCTAATCTCCCCCTGCCATTCCCATGTTGCGCATGGCACAGGCAACATATCAGAGAATATCGCCTTGGAGGTCCTTCCCTTCAACTTGCAACCTAATTCTTTATATTGGTATTTAAGGAGCCTCCACCTTCCATACACTCTGTCATTGGTTCCAACGTGGACCAAGACAACTGGGTCATGCCCAGCCCCTCCCAGTAATTTATCAACCCGGTCCACCACATGCCGAGCCCTGGCACCAGGGAGACAGCAAAACGTTTGGTTGTGCCGATCCTGGTGACAAATTATTGATTATTAATCAGTCCTTCTGATTATAGAATCCCCAAATACCACCAACTTTCTAGGCCTACCTGCGCTACCCTTACCACCTCTACTAGATGGGCTGCTCTCCTGGCTGTTAGGGGGAGCAGTGACATCTAGGGCTGGCCTTCTTCTTCTGTAAGCCCCCTACCACTCCCTCTAACTGTATTAACCCATCTACCTACCTTATAATCCCGACTTACCCGTCCACCCTCCCCAATAACCCTACTAGCCACCTGCTCAGTGAGCAGAGGACCCCTTTCAAGGTTGTCAGTTTTGCCCAGTGTTGCAATTCTCTCTTACAGATCTCTAATGCAAGCTTCCAGAAGGACAACCTGCTCATATCTGTTGCAGTGGTATCCATCCTGGAGCTGTTGCTCCATTGTTGCATACATGCAGCACACTGTACAAAACCTTCAATCTTGCTAGCACACATTTTCCCAGATACAACAACATAACAGGAAATTTCAGATGTTACTTACAGGTTTGAAGACTCCTGTTATAATCTCCTGTTTTCGACTCTGGTTTTTAACTCACCACTTAATCACGTTCCACTTGCTCAGAGGCCCAACAAGCAAAAAAAAAGATGGCAAGCTCAGAAATGAGTTATACAGGGAGTTATATAGGACCTGTATCACCTGTGATTAATTAACCACTCCCCTTAATTAGTAGTCTGAAGGAAGGAAAGAAAAAAAAAGCTATTTAAAAAGTGACAGAAAATCTGTTAAATAGCTGCAAGGAAAAAGCAAAAAAAAAAAAAAAAAAAACCTAAAAACTACAAACACAGCAACCACCAGCAGTCAAAAGCAAAACTGTTTCATTCTTCACTCAAAAAGTCCCACTCTTCAGCTTTCAACCGGCAAATCGTAATTAGTAAAGTTCGATAGAATGTCACCTAATATTATCTAAGAGCAAAGCCGTCTTTAATATGGTTTGGACCCTGGGCAAACATTTTCTTGTCCCCGGCCCCCAGTGCAATTTTGCTCTCCACTCCAAAATCTAAAAAAACAAACACACACATAGAATTACCTCAAAATTACCTTATCACATCACAACACCTCATTACATTGCAGTCATTTCCACTACGTCATAGTGCCCCTTTACACATCACAGTACCCCTTTACACATCACAGTACCCTTTATCACATCACAGAGCGCCATTACATTGCAGCCATTTTCATTTCATAGTGCCCCTTTACACATCACAGTACCCCTTATCACATCACAGTGTATACTAGTGCATTATGACTTAAAGCGGAGTTCCACCCAAAAGTGGAACTTCCACTTATATGCTTCCTCCCCCCCCTCCGGTGCCACATTTGGCACCTTTCGGGGGGGACCTGTTTTGACAGATTACCTTCCCCACTCCCGGTCCGGAGATGGGGCCGTGGCTTCACTGCCGGGTTCCCTTACCAGGAATGGCAGTGGCAGCAGCCGGGATGCGATCCGAAGATCAGCTGGAGTGCCGACATTGCACGCTCTTTGGACAGGTAAGTGTCCATATATTAAAAGTCAGCAGCTACAGTATTTGCAGCTGCTGACTTTTAATTTTTTTCACCTAGGCAAAACTCATCTTTAAACCTGCAGTTCTTTTAATTGCAAATGATTTTACTACCGCTTTAGGCCTGGTTCACATGTATGCGACTTTGCGCAGGCACAGTAGCGCATTTATTTGAATGGACTGCCATGCTTGCGTTTCTCGCAGAAAAAAGGCGCATGCAGCATTTTAAAAATGCAGTGACCTTGAAATCCATTCTGCTTTTGCACCATGCAACTTACTTGCAGTTCCTGTACACACAAACGCACTGTGTTTTTAAAAGCGTGGCCCACACATCTAAAAATGCAGCAAATTTGCTGGTGCAGGAACTGTAGGGTAAATTGCATGGTGCAAAAGCATGCTTTTTAAAATGCTGCATGTACCTTTTTTCTGCGGGAAATGCAGGCATGGCAGCCCATTGAAATAAATGGGCTGCTGTGCCTGTGCAAACTAGCATACATGTGAACTAGGCCTAAAATAAGGCCACCAAGCAGTGTGAAACACAGCACTGTCTGGTATGGTGGCCCATGCTGCATGTTCTGTAATAAATATAGATAGCCATAACCTGGACCGGACAGGGCTTTGAAACTATATGAATGGGGAGCCAGGTGAGGAGAAACAGCACCTACCTGGTCCTGGCCAGCTCAGCTTCGATCACCATTCAGCAGGCTCACACCAGCGCTATTGGCAGCGCTGCCTGCAATGCTACACTTGCACTCTGATATTGGCTCCACTACGATGCCTGCCCTACCCAAAGCCTCCGCTCCGGTGTACAGGCAGCCGCAGCACACATAACAAGGGGTGGGGTCAGATCGTCAGTGTAGCTCAAGGCCCGCCCCCCGCTCCTTGCTTGGGGAATATGCAGCTCTGCGCACTGATGCCATTGCCGGCTGTTACACTGTCTGACCGCAGGGTGGATTTGCAGCGCCAGCGCCGATGGGGGTCCCAATTTGCGGCCATCACAGGCTAAGGGGCAGCTCTGCTTTGGGCCCCAAAACAATGACAGGACCCTGAGCGGTTGCCCCGTTTGCCCTGCGGTAAATACGGCCATGTCTAAGAGTTTTTGCTGTAGATGCTTATATAATGTAGTCATTGTGACAGTACAAGGCTAGATATATGTCCTGCTGTACTAGAGCCTTGAAGGACAAAGGGGGATATTGCAGAGGTATATGTGAAACCATATGGGTAGTATGTAATCATATGTAGCACTCCCTCCATAGGAGCCATTGATTAGTCCTCTGTTCTTTGCCTCACCCTTTTCCAAAAAAAACTCAGCCCTTCTAACACACCAGGTTGAGTGCACAAACATACAATATCACTGGAAATCACTGAAGGTAATACTTAATACCCAGTAGTAGAGCTATATAAAAAAAAACAGGCACCAAACCAGGTAGCAAAAGCAAACTTTAAAAATGTATTGTCACCCAATATGGTTGGTAACTAGGGAAGCATAAAATGGATTAACAATGGTAATAACGCAGTTCAGCATACAAAGTGATTAAAAGTAAGGACTAGGCATAAGATGATTAACAGTAACGACTAGGCGCTTCGTTTCCAGACCTGCATAAACAGTAGCAAGGACACCTCAAGTGCAGCAGTCAGCTGTAATAAAGTTTAACCTACTGAGTGCTGGAACTATACTGCCAGAGCACATCTATGGCAGTGATACTAGTTCCAGACCAACTGGGTATGCACTGTCCAAAAGAAAAAGATGATAGTACTGGAGGGGGCAGGGGAACAAAAGGGGGCATGCAGAATAATTATTATGAAAGGGGCAGTCCTTTGAGATGTTTCTCCATCGACTATCATTGGGGCCTTTTAAAAGCACGCTTAACGACAGTCCCAGTTAACCTGCATGCATTATAGGTGCACTAAAGGTACGGTATAGTCTCAGCACAGGTGCAAGGTAGATGTAGTTCAAGTGCGGTAAAGGTTCCTTATAATGCAGAATACGGTTGGTATAGGTGCAGTCTTTGTTTGGACTGTGTGGTCTAGGGGGCAGTATGGGTACATTATGGATTGGGTACACTTGGTGTCTTGTTTTGTGTGGCTCAGTCCTTGCTAGCAGTATCAGCTATAGGCCACTAACCCTTTCATCAGCTTTTAGGATGCTGCAGTGACCTCTCGCAGTAAAAGGGGTGCCTCCTCAGACTCCTGTGATCATCGGTGGGAAACATGGGAAGCAGAGAATGAGTGGATGCTCCAGTCTCTCTACGGCAGTGGTGCAGGCGCTATGATGTGGGCAGTGCTGCACTGCCCTAGGTGTCCTCAATCCCTGTCTCAGGCGTGGATCTCCGCTGGTATGATCTCCAGCTGGCAGGTGAATATGCAGATAGAGCTGCTCTCTCTTTAACTCCCTCAGTGTCAAGAGTAAGAATTTGGCAGTTTAATAAAAATCCTCTCTCCATTCCTCCTACTGCACAGTGTATATTGCGAAATGTGGAGTAACCACTATAGTGTAGCCATTATATGGCTGGCGTGTCAAACTACAACCCCCAGGATCCCCAGTGCTCTGCTCTGAAGTGTATGGGCTTGATTGGCTTTAGTTCTCCCCTAGTTAACTAAAGGAAGATGGTGCAGCTTAATAACAATATCTCTATAGAGGGAAAGAAAAATTAAAGTGGAGTTCCACCCAAAAGTGGAACTTCTGCTTTAAGGGAAGGTGACCCACTGACATGCCACAATTGGCATGTCATTTTTTGGGGGGGGGGCGGAGAGGGGAGGGGGAGAAGAGCGAGCCTTCAGGCGGCCGCATCACTGGAGCGTGGGACAGGTGAGTGTCCGATTATTAAAACTCAGCAGCTACAGTTTTTGTAGCTGCTGACTTTTAACTGGGTGGAACTCCGCTTTAAGGGCAATGTCTCAATCTCCATCTGAACCTCTCCTTAGTGTAAGCGGACCTCAGTAGGGATAGTCAAATTTTCAAGGTTGGTGAAATGAAATTATGCCCACTGATGCTAGAAGGAATTCCAATGTACTGCGATGCCAGTGAGTATGCTTCTAGAAGGAATAGTAGACAATGTATTGCCAGTGTCCTTACAGTTCATAGCAGACTTTGAGCAGGTGCATCCACAAATAAAATACATGCATATATATGAGTATGGAGCAAAAGTGCAAAACATTGGCCCATACTGTATATTGACAAAAATCCTTTGCAGACAACATCTGTCTCTGTTATTACTCAAAAGTCTAATAGCTGAATCAGCTATTTTACAGTCACTTGGAGCATGCAACAATGTGCCACTGTTCTTTAAAAAAGCATAATTTAGGCATCCACTCAAGCAGATATTAAAAAATCCGTAATTAAAGAAATGGAGTCATAGTGGTGAGAGAATCATGACTTGGAGATAGAGCCAGACTAAAGGAACCCATAGCCCTGGGAAGACTGGCTATTTTCAACGTGACTGGACAACAATCAGTTTTGAATAAATTTTTTTCATCCTACACTCTCATTATCCAAGTAGACAACAAAAGGACAGCAATTTAAATCTGAACGTAATGTGGCTATTAACAGTACTTTGACTATGTACTTTAGCTACTGTAGATTTTATTTTATATGTACTATTTCAGTTTAAGCCTCATACACGCAATGAGAATATCTGAGAAAATTATTGTTAGTTTTGTTTTTTGCATGCTAGTCTCATATCGAAAACGAATACCGTATTTTTCGCACCATAAGACACACTTTTTTCCCCCCAAAAAGTGGGGGAAAGTCTCCCTGCATCTTATGGTGCGAATACCTGAAAAAAATCCCCCCCCTCGTCGCCGCCGGGAGCACTGCGGGCTCCCGGACACCATAGAGCGCTGCTCTGCTCTGATCTCACACAGTGAGAAGACAGAGCAGCCCCAGTGGCCGAATGAAGTACTGCGGTGGCTGGAGCTGCTCTGTCTTCTATCTGAATGGGATCTGGCTGCAGAGTGGAGCTCCACTAGGCGCAATGTGATGACATCATCACAGCGCGGCGGTGGCGGGAGATATGAATCTCCCTCTCAGCTCTGTCAGGCTGCATTTCATGGACACAGGTATGGCTGTATTTCATGGATCTGGTATATGCTGTATTTCATGGCACTGGTACATGCCTGTATTTCATGGATCTGGTATATGGCTGTATTTCATGGATCTGGTATATGGCTCTATTTTATGGATCTGGTATGTGCTGTATTTCATGGATCTGGTATGTGCTGTATCTCATGGATCTGGTATATGGCTGTATTTCATGGATCTGGTATGTGCTGTATTTCATGGATCTGGTATGGCTGTATTTCATGGATCTGGTATGTGCTGTATTTCATGGATCTATTATGGCTGTATTTCATGGATCTGGTATGTGCTATATTTCATGGATCTGTTATATGGCTGTATTTCATGGATCTGGTATATGGCTGCACTAGTAAATATTTTAGTACACCATTTGGTTCAGAATATTTTTTTTCTTGTTTTCTTCCTCTAAAACCTAGGTGCGTCTTATGGTCAGGTGCGTCTTATGGTGCGAAAAATACGGTAGGTTACTAAATTTTCAAAAAATCTTGTATGACAGAATACAACTTTGGAAGTGATGTAATGTGTTGTATTGTAATGTATTCTTTCATTTCCGAGCATGCGTGGTCTTGGTCACATAATTTTGTTGGATGAATACTGTACTGATTAAACAAAAATCATTAGTTCTGGTATTTTACAAGAAAGATTTTTGTGTTTGTCCCTTCGGATAATTTTGCATAAACTGCCATGATCGGCTCTCGAAAGCTGTGTACTAATGATCAGATTATCATACGAATGCTTCATAAGCTGTATTTTTCATCTGATTTTCTCATCGTGTGTACTAGGCATTACCTGCATCCACATCTTCTGAAATAACACATTGATCACGAATATCATAAATGATTAATTGGTTTATCTAAACTAATACCTGACTTTTTCTCTCCCATTTATGACCCCCACACCATAAAAGTAATTATTTATTTATAGCTTGACCAGCTGGCATTTCTGACATAGATCTGGCAGAAATGCAAACTCACTACTGGTAGTATGTACAAATGAAGTTGTAGCTTATTTATTTATAACTGCTACATGTATGAAAAAAGAACAAACAGTCTATTCAACCCATGCAAAGCAGAAACTATGTGCATGTGCTGCTATAAATTTGCAATTTGTTACATTAGAACAGGGTTTCTCAACCAGAGTTCCGTGGAACCCTAGGGTTCCTCCAGAGGCTGCTAGGGGTTCCTTGAGCAATGGTCAATTTCTACCTCTCAGATAAATTCCCAATGATACCATTGACCTTTTTAGCTATCTGTAAGGGGGTAATTCTTCCCAATGACCACAAGTGTAAGCAGCATTCTTCTCATTTACCATCACACTAATGTATCATGAGTTGTAGATTTTTAATTTTTAGCAGGGGTTCCCCGAGAGCCGGAGAACTATTTCAAAGGTTCCTCAGTGTTGAAAAGGTTGACAAAGGCTGCATTAGATATTAATATTATACAGGGTTGGATTTCCAACACCAGAATCTATAGGTGCCCAAAGCAGCCATCTGCTAGGATCAACAAATTTAACTTTTTTTTTTACTTAGATTAAGATTAAAGTAGAACTATAGGCATTTTTTTCATCTTGGATAGAGTAAGGGGGGGTTATAACTTATGTAAGGTTTATTTTTGCCTTTTTTGTCCCATTGGGGAAATTTACCTTCACTTCCTGTCCCATAGCCATAACAGAAAGTGGGAGGTAATCCCTGCAAATTAAGGGGATTTATTGGGAACCCCCAGCTCACCAGAACTAATGTCCCCATTGTAATATTTTCCCTCTATTACTTTTTTTGGGGAACAACCCAAAATCTGGGTTTTCTTTTACTTTCACTTTCAATGACAATGGTAAACAGGAAAAATGGAGAAAGCGAATCTCACTAATGGGGACACAGACAGCAATAAAAATATAATAGTTGTTCTAATCCTTCTCCACTCTGTTCAAAACGACGAAAAAAAAAAGTTTTGCCTTTAGTTATAGTTTAACCTCCTCCCGCCCGCGCCATAGCCGAATGACGGCTACAGCGCGGCTCTAAAATGCCGGGAGGACGTCAATAGACGTCCTCCCATTTGGCTTGTGCTGGGCGCGCTCTCGGCGCGACATCGGCAGTAAGCCGATACCGCGCCCGCCCTCCTCCAATTTGATATTGATTTCCGTTTTGAAAAAAAAAAGCAGCAAAACTTGTCTCACCTCTTCCTAATCTTGTTGATAATATAAAAATAACGACAGACACAGGGGTAATCACTCTAAGCGAAAGAGGTAAAAAGGACAAATGGTAACAGTAACTTTCACTTTCATTTTCTTTTGGGTCTAAAACCCAACAAGGGGTTTTTTTCATTATCTCCCTTTTATAATGTTACCCCTGTAATCAAGACCACTCGACCCCCAAG
>BLSH010414056.1:992340-1004575 GCA_018402905.1 Glandirana rugosa | reverse complement strand
AAAAAAATAAAATAAATAAAAACGCCATAAATCAATGTCCATAGTTTGTAGGCGCTATAACTTTTGCGCAACCCAATCAATAAACGCCGATTGCGATTTTTTTTACCAAAAATATGTAGAAGAATATATATCGGCCAAAACTGATGAATAAATTTGTTTTTTTATTTTTTATTTTTGGATATTTATTATAGCAAAAAGTAAAAAATATTGTTTTTTTTTCAAAATTGTTGCTCTTTTTTTGTTTATAGCGGCGATCAGAAATGACGCAGAGGGGATCAAATACCACCAAAAGAAAGCTCTATTTGTGGGGAAAAAAGGACGCAAATTTTGTTTGGGTACAACTTCGCACGACCGCGCAATTGTCATTCAAAGAGCGACAGCGCTGAAAACTGAAAATTGGTTCGGGCAGGAGGGGGGTTTAAGTGCCCAGTAAGGAAGTGGTTAATATATTAGCCCTACAGTTAATCCAGCCCTTGCTACATACTTTTTTCAGCAGATCAGTTTATCCTTTTTTGTGCATTTGTTCATTATTTGTATTCTGCCACTTTTATTTTACCCTTTTTGGCACAAAAAAGGCCCAGGGTCATTGAGATAATCCTCAGGAGCTATTTAATACACACTGCACCCTAAAAGTGTTTTTTGCAGGAGCACAACAAACCAAGAGCTTATTTTAAAAAAATACTTTCAAAAACGTATATTTAATACATTTTTAATATCCAAAGCAAATTCGCCCATCTACCCATGTCTCCATGTTTATTTTGTTGAGGAATCACTTTCATGTAGCATTTATCATTCATAAATCATTGAGCAATTCATCTGCCCACAGGAGGGTCTGCTTAGCTGAGACAACCCCTCTTCCCTTCCTGAAGACTACTGGGATATATGACATGATTTGCCTAGGCCTGGAAGCCAGGAAGTAACTGAAGAAACGCAGAAAAAAAAGTTTAAAGCAAGTCAATATGATATATTTTTCCTATCTATTTAATAATGCTAGCAGCATAAGGATTAAAAAAAGTCTGTTGATTGAGTGAAGTTCCGCTTTAATTTTACCTTTCCCATTTAAGCAATATGTAGCCAATGCCCCCCCTAGGGGTGGCTGGTTGTTGTGGTTCACCTGATCACACTGCCCTCAATCACACTTTTCCGCACATCCGGAGACACAGAACAGGCTGATACTTTGTTTTTTTATAGGGGATTTGAACTTGGATGGGGTAGGGGTGATTATGGGATGGCCAAGAATCGAACAGTTCTTTACATGTTCTTCCTCCAGCACTGGCACTTGCTGCACATTACACTCCTTGTTCCTCTCTCTTGCACAACACTGGAAGGATATTTACCAGGCCTCCAAACGTTTCTTTAGGCCTAGCTAGCACATGGTGAGGTCTGCTGTGGTTGAAGCAGGACCTCCAGACTGCCCATTACAGGCAGAGGATAATAGCCTCCAAAGGGTAGCAAAGTCCTGTGTGTTAGCTGACTTAAAGCGGAGTTCCACCCTTTCCTTATGTTTATTAAAAGTCAGCAGCTACAAAAAGTGTAGCTGCTGACTTTTAATAAGCAAATACTCACCTGTCTCCAGATCCAGTGATGGAGCCGCATGGACCCTCGCTCCTCTCCCCCTCCCCTCCGTGGCGCCGGCATTGCTACTGTGGGCACCCGGCCAAGGCTTCAAGGCCGGGCGCACGCTGCGCTTGCGCGAGCGGCGCTGCACTTTGTGATTGGTCCCAAAGTCTCCTAGGACCTGTCCTGTGTCCCAGAAGACTTCGGGAGGGAGGGGGAAGGAGCCCTTCCACTTCCGATCGCCGGTACCCGAAAAAATCGGATATCCCCACCCCCCCCTCCTCTCCAAAAGCTCAGTTTCAGCATCCGGAGCTGGGGAGGAGGACTTAGAGTGGAAGTTCCACTTTTGGGTGGAACTCCGCTTTAACGGACAAAGATACCACTGCTCCAGGTGAGGTAAATCAAAGATCCAGAAAACTGGGTGCCAGCCACTGCAAAAATCCAATGAATGAAAGAAATGGCTGCACTCCACCATAGATCAAAGAGTACCAAAATTTATTGTGCACCACCGACACCAGGACACACAGACTAGGTTGGCATGTTTCACACTGTTCTAAGTGCTTTCTCAAAACCTATATGACCACTGATTCCCCCAGTCTTAAATAGAGGCAATACCTCCCCTCACACATGTGGTAGGGATGAGCCGAACATCCCCCGGTTTGGTTCGCACCAGAACATGTGAACAGACAAAAAGTTCAGGGTGAACATCCAAACACCATTAAAGTCTATGGGACACGAACATGAAAAATCAAAAGTGTTCATTTTAAAGGCTTATATGCAATGTTATTGCCCTAAAAAGTGTATGGGGACCCGGGTCCTGTCCTAGGGGGCATCTATCAATGTAAAAAAAATCTTTTTAAATTGATTGTTTTTTCAGGAGCAGTGATTTTATTAATGCTTAAAGTGGTAGTAAACCCTTCTATCATTTTCAGCCAAGGAAGCTGCCTTAAAGTGGTAATAAACCCTCCTATCATTTTCAGCCAAGGAAGCTGCCATCTTGGCCTCTATTTAATCTACAACTGCCATGATGCTGCACATGTGATCAGCTATGATACCAGCCATTGGATGGTTTGACAGTTTGATTTAGAGCACAACCAATGGGAGTGAGCCCTGTGATCAAGTCGGAAGTGACGAAACGCGTCAGGGCGTGGCCACACAGTGATCTGAGGCGAAGCATTGAGCTGACGGCTGGGACGCTCAGGAGGTGGATGAGAGGAGCGCTGTACAGCCGGGCGGTAGGAAGTTTGTTTTAAGGAAACATGCGATTTTAACTGTTTTAATGTAAGCACATTTGGTGCTGTTTAATAAATGTTTTAATACTAAGAGATACACTATGAGGGTTTTTCCTTACTTGTCTCCCATGAGTACCTGTGTTGTGGTGGTGATCCTTATGGAGTAGATCTGGGAGGAGCCTTGCTTTCTGAGGAAAGACAAGCTGATTCACCTTCTGATCTCTGTGTACCGAGTCCTTGTGGAGGTGACCCTTGAGAAGTTGATGAGCCCTCTTGTTGTGGAAAGATGAGCCGTTATACCTTCTGATTTCTGGTGAGCCCCCAAAGTGTGCACATGCATGCGGTGATCAGTGGTGGAGGACTTTGTTTTGAAAACATCATAGCTGCTTCAATTTAAAGAGGACTTTTGCACCTTATACATATTGTTGCACTTTTTGATATTTTTGCACTAGCACTTTTTCCTTATATTTATGTGTATGAGTTTTATGAATTAACTCTAGCGCTGCTTTTCGCTATTACCATTTATAGTAGACTTCTTTCACAATGGGAGTGTTACATTTCCGGCACATGCCGGAAATGTAACTGGTTTCTGAACAGTTAAATGGATGGGTTTACTACCGCTTTAAAGTGAAAAAAAAAGAAAAAATCCTTTAAATATTGTGCCTGGGGGGTGTCCTTAGTCTGTGTGTAAAAGGGTGCATCTCTGTGAGGTGTAGAACGTAGCCAGAGCAAAATGACATTTCCATAGGAAAAATTGTAATTTAAAATTGCGACTGTAATGTATTGCCGGTTTCCGGCAATATATCAAAAATTGCTGGAAAAAAAGTGTGTGCGGCCCCCCCCCCCCCCAGTCCAAACCAGGCTCTTCGGGTCTGGTTTGGATATTAAGGGGAACCCCCTAAAATACAAACCAGACCCTTATCTGAGCATGCAGCCCTGGCCGGTTAGGATGGGGGGGACGAACAAGCGCCCCCCCCTCCTGAACCGTACCAGGCTACATGCCCTCAACATGGGGAGTATGGGTGCTTTGGGGGAGGGGGGATGTTGATGGTAACAAGAGCCTTTTCCCCACAAGCCTGGCTGGTGCTTGTGGGGGTCTGCAGGTGGGGGCTTATCGGAATCTGGAAGCCCCCTTTAATAAGGGGGCCCCCAGATCCTGGCCCCCCTATGTGAATAGGTTTGGGGTACATTGTACCCCTACCCATTCACCAAAAAAGGAGTGTATTGTAAAAAAAAACCATTAGGCAGTTTTTGACAAGTCCTTTATTTTGTATTATAGCTCTTTCTTCTTTCTTCCTCCATCTTCTCCTAGCCCGGTCCTTCTTCTGGTCTTCTTGCTTCCTCTCTTCATCTTCAATCTTCAATCTTCATCTTCTTTCTTCTTTCCTCGCCGCCACGCTCTCCGCTGCTGCAGTCCGGCCCATGCAGCGTCTCCCCGAATGGGTGGTCTTCACAATGAAAGTTATTTTATAAGAAGGGGTGGGGCCACCCGTGACGTAAATGGGTGGCCTGCCCCCTCTGACATCACATGATGTCAGAAGGGGACGGGTTCACTCAGTTACATCACTGGGTGGCCCCGCCCCCTCTTATAAAAGTACTGTCATCGTGAAGACCGCCCATTCGGCAAGATGCGCAGGTGCCAGACTGCTGCAGCGGAGAGAGAGCGGCGGCCAGGAAGAAGAAAGAAGATGAAGATGAAGATTGAATAATGAAGATGAAGAGAGGAAGCAAGAAGACTAAACGAAGAAGAAGACCAGAAGAAGGAGCGGGCCAGGAGAAGATGGAGGAAAAAAGAAGAAAGAAGAAAGAGCTATAATATAAAATAAAGGACTTATCAAAAACTGCCTATTGTTTTTTTTTTTACCCTACACTCCTTTTTTGGTGAACGGGTAGGGGTACAGTGTACCCCAAACCTATTCACATAGGGGGGTCGAGATCTGGGGGCCCCCTTATTAAAGGGGGCTTCCAGACTCTGATAAGCCCCCTGCCCGCAGACCCCCACAACCACCGGCCAGGGTTGTGGGGATGAGGCCCTTCTCCCCATCAACATGGGGACAAGGTGCTTTGGGGGGGCCTCAAAGCATTCTCCCCATGTTGAGGGCATGTGGCCTGGTATGGCTCGGAGAGGGGGGGGCGCTCGCTTGTCCCCACCCCCTCCTGCCATGCCAGGGCTGCGTGCTCGGATAAGGGTATGGTTTGGATTTTGGGGGGGACACCACGCTATTTTTTTTAAAAATTTGGCACGGGGTTCCCCTTAAAATCCATACCAGACCTGAAGGGCCTGGTTTTGATTTTGGGGGGGACCGCACATCATTTTTTTTTGTTTATTTTGGCGCGGGCCCTGCTGTTGTAAATTAGTTAAAAAATTGTGATAAAATCCCCCAGTCAAACAGGTGGCCAAAAATTGGGCCTTGCTTGTTGGTGGTGCCAGAACACTGTAACCCCTTACAGTTACTCTTGTTGGACGGAGGAACTGGGCCTGACGTTGTAAATTAGTTTACAAATTCTGACGAAAGCCCCCAATCAAACAGGTGGCCAAAAATTGGGCCTTGGGTGTTGGCAGTGCCAGAACACTGTAAACCCTTACAGTTACTCTTGTTGGAGGGAGAAACTGGGCCTGATGTTGTAAATTAGTTTACAAATTCTGACGAAAGCCCCCAGTCAAACAGGTGGCCAAAAATTGGGCCTTGGGTGCTGGTGGTGCCAGAACACTGTAACCCCTTGCAGTTACTCTTGTTGGACGGAGGAACTGGGCCTGATGTTGTCAATTAGTTTAACCACTTAAGCCCCGGAGCCCTTTTTTACACTTGTTGTTTACAAGTTAAAATCATTTTTTTGCTAGAAAATTACTTAGAACCCCCAAACATTATATATTTTTTTTTCAAACACCCTTGAGAATAAAATGGCGATCGTTGCAATACTATTTGTCACACGGTATTTGAGTAGCGGTCTTTCAAGAGCATTTTTTTTGGAAAAAAATCTTTTTTTGAGTTAAAAAATAAGACAACAGTAAAGTTAGCTCAATTTTTTTGTATATTGTGAAAGAGGATGTTACGGCAAATAAATAGATACCATACATGTTAGGGTTGAAAACTGCGCACAGTAATCGCAACAAACTCCGGTACTTAAAAATCTCCATAGACGACGGTTACCAGGTTAGAGGTGCAGAGGAGGTCTTTTGCTAGAATTACTGCTCACACTCTGGCAATCGCGGCTATACCTCACATGTGTGGTTTGAACACCGTTTTCATATTCAGGTGTGACTTACATATGCGTTTTCTTTGCTGCACGAGCTCCCGGTTACGGTGATGCTTTACTTTTTTTTTTTTATTATTTTATTATATTTTTTCTCTTAACACTGTTCCTTTAAAAAAAATCTGATCGCTTTTATTGCTATCACAAGGAATGTGACCCCCTCCCCCCCCATCCCTCCTTTGCACTACACAGTATTCAGATCGCCAAATACTGTCATTTCTTTAAAACCAGCGCCGTTTCCCGCCGAGTAAACCAGAAGTGACATTCTGACGTTGCTTCCGGAAATGCACGAAGGAGTCCCAATTGAAGCTGATTCCGGCTTCCACAGGGACTTCACACAGCGGCCAGAAGTGTCGGATTGGAGCTCCGGTCTCCTGGTGGGACGGGAGACCGGAGAAGAGCGGTGGACGGTGGTGGGAGGGGGGGATGGCCCTGGGATATAGACCTTCCGAGCCGGATTGGCCATTATCACTGGATAGCCGGCCACCTGCTCTTAAAAACGATACTGGGGTATAGCCTGTAGCTGCAGGCTATACCCCGATACCCACTTAAAGCTGCAGCCGTTTATAAACGGTGATTGGCGTTATGTGGTTAAAAATTGTGATGACATGCTCCAGTCCAACAGATGGATGTTTACATTCCTTGTGATAGCAATAAAAGTGATCAGATTTTTTTTTTTAAAGGAACAGTGTTAAGAGGAAAAATATAATAAAATAAATAAAAAAAAAAAAAATTAAAGCTCCACCATCCCCAAAAGCTTGTGCAGCAAAGAAAACGCATACATAAGTCGTGCCTGCTATGATAACGGTGTTCAAACCACACATGTAAGGTATCGATGCGATCTCCAGAGTGTGAGCAATAATTCTAACAAAAGACCTCCTCTGCACCTCTAACCTGGTAACCGTTAAAAAATTAAAGCGTTGCCTATGGAGATTTTTAACTACCGGAGCTTGTCACCATTCCGCGAGTGTGCACAATTTTCAACCGTGTCATGTATGGTATCTATTTACTCGACGTAACATCCTCTTTCACAATATACAAAAATTGGGCTTACTTTCCTGTTTTCTTATTTTGTAAACTCAAAAAGTGATTTTTTTTCCAAAAAAAAGCGCTTGAAAGACCGCTGCGCAAATACCATGTGACAAAAAGTATTACAATGATTGCCATTTTATTCTCTATGGTGTTTGAAAAAAATATATAATGTTTGGGGGTTCTAAGTAATTTTCTATATAAAAAAATGATTTTAGCTTGTAAACAACAAATGTAAAAAAGGGCTCTGGGGGTTAAGGGGTTAAAAACTGTATATATTTTAATACACCATGTCAAGTGTACTATATACCGGATGGACAGATATATATAGTGGACACTCAATATGCGGTGTGTATATCTATCTATAGATAGATAGATAGATAGATAGATAGATAGATAGATAGATATAGATATATCTATATAGATATACATATATAGATATATCTATATCTATCTATCTATATAGATATATATATACAGTGGGGCAAAAAAGTATTTAGTCAGCCACCAATTGTGCAAGTTCTCTCACTTAGAAAGATGAGAGAGGCCTGTAATTTTCATCATGGGTACACTTCAACTATGAGAGACAGAATGAGAAAAAAAATCCAGAAAATCACATTGTCTGATTTTTATAGAATTTATTTGCAAATTATGGTGGAAAATAAGTATTTGGTCAATAACAAAAGTTCATCTCAATACTTTGTTATATACCCTTTGTTGGCAATGGCAGAGGTCAAATGTTTTCTGTAAGTCTCCACAAGGTTTTTACACACTGTTGCTGGTAGTTTGGCCCATTCCTCCATGCAGATCTCCTCTAGAGCAGTGATGTTTTGGGGCTGTCGCTGGGCAACACGGATTTTCAACTCCCTCCAAAGATTTTCTATGGGGTTGAGATCTGGAGACTGGCTAGGCCACTCCAGGACCTTGAAATGCTTCTTACAAAGCCACTCCTTCGTTGCCCGGGCGGTGTGTTTGGGATCATTGTCATGCTAAAAGACCCAGCCACGTTTCATCTTCAATGCCCTTGCTGATGGAAGGAGGTTTTTACTCAAAATCTCACGATACATGGCCCCATTCATTCTTTCCTTTACACGGATCAGTCGTCCTGGTCCCTTTGCAGAAAACCAGCCCTAAAGCATGATGTTTCCACCCCCATGCTTCACAGTAGGTATGGTGTTCTTTGGATGCAAGTCAGCATTCTTTCTTCTCCAAACACGACAAGTGGAGCTTTTACCAAAAAGTTCCATTTTGGTTTCATTTGACAATATGACATTCTCATTTGGATTATCCAAATGCTCTCTAGCAAACTTCAGACGGGCCCGGACATGTACTGGCTTAAGCAGGGGGACACGTCTGGCACTGCAGGATTTGAGTCTTTGGCGGAGTAGTGTGTTACTGATGGTAGCCTTTGTTACTTTGGTCCCAGCTCTCTGCAGGTCATTCACTAGGTCCCCCCGTGTGGTTCTGGGATGTTTGCTCACCGTTCTTTTGATCATTTTGACCCCACGGGGTGAGATCTTGCGTGGAGCCCCAGATCGAGGGAGATTATCAGTGGTCTTGTATGTCTTCCATTTTCTAATAATTGCTCCCACAGTTGATTCCTTCACACCAAACTGCTTACTTATTGCAGATTCAGTCTTCCCAGCCTGATGCAGGTCTACAATTTTGTTTCTGGTGTCCTTTGACAGCTCTTTGGTCTTGGCCATAGTGGAGTTTGGAGTCTGACTGTTTGAGGTTGTGGACAGGTGTCTTTTATACTGATAACGAGTTCAAACAGGTGCCATTAATACAGGTAACGAGTGGAGGACAGAGGAGCCTCTTAAAGAAGAAGTTACAGGTCTTTGAGAGCCAGAAATCTTGCTTTTTTTGTAGGTGACCTAATACTTATTTTCCACCATCATTTTCAAATAAATTCTTTAAAAATCAGACAACGCGATTTTCTGGATTTTTTTTTTCATTCTGTCTCTCATAGTTGAAGTGTACTATGGTGAAAATTACAGGCCTCTCTCATCTTTTTAAGTGGGTGAACTTGCACAATTGGTGGCTGACTAAATACTTTTTTGCCCCACTGTATATATATATATATATATATATATATATATATATATATATCTTTTTTATTTATTTTTTTCCCTACACTAACCTGTCTGCACTAACTGACAGATTTCTAACTATCTATCTAGTTAGCTATCTATTTTTTTCTTCTTTTTTAACATTTTTTTTAAAACTAGCTATCTAAACTGCCTGTATTTGGGAACCTACGCTATCTCACTACAACGCCGACACACTACATAGAGCCACTGTACAAGCGGCTTTATATAGTGTGGGGCATGGATTGAGACTGCTGTGCAGTGATTGGCTAAAGGCATCCTGCCTTTAGCCAATCAAAGCTCTCACAGCAGACCGCCCGCTGATTGGCCAAAGCATGCAGGTCATGTGCATACTTTAGCCTACAGCGGGCGGCATTCCCCTGACATTTTAAAACATTATGGGGCGTGCGAAGTTGCCGCGAACGCCCCATAATGTTTGGGAAGACCCGAACTAGCAAACAGCCGATGTTCGGATCGAGCATACGTTCGATCCGAACTTGAACACCATCCCTAATGTGCAGTAATGGAATCAATGTTCCAAAATAGACCCGACAGATGAAATAGATAACACGTGTGTGGGCGTCCCCAGGTACCACCATAAAATGAAGCATTACAGACCAAAAATTTATATATGATAATCAATGATACTAGATCAGTGATAAATAGGGGACACCTCGCCTATATAACATGTGTGCATTAAAATCAACAGAATATACAGAAGTAAAAATAAATAAATATATAAAGAAAATATTGACATATAAGGAACAACAAAAAATCGATTTGGTGAATAAAAGACTACATTCTGAATAAGAAAAACATATGGGTATGAAAGAAAGGAAGAAAAAGAAAGAAAGATAATAGAAATATAAACATATTTTTGGCAAAGGATCAAAACAAAAATGAGATTACCACAAGAAACTCACCCTTTTTTCTCTGTCTCTCACCCCAATCGGCTCGGAATGCCTCTAACAGTATCCCAGGGTATGTTGCTCACTGACTCCTGACACCCCCCCCCCCCCCCCCCCCCGACTGGGAGCTTCCCCTAGGCTGCGACAGCCCACACTACTCCATCTCCAGACTTGCACCCGAACTTCTCCTCCCAGATTAGGCTGACCCTAGGTATTCAAGAAGGCCTGCCCCCTGCCAATCCAGATTGGGAATTAGTCTGGACTCCTTAGAACACCCCAAATGGCTACACCTTCCCTCCAACTTCTCCTTCCAGAAACCACCAGAAGCCTATGGAAAGAAGTGGGAAGTTCTGATGACACCATCTGTGAATCACCCGGTCCTACCTGAGCCACTCCCAGCCCTGAATCAAAACAACCAGGCCTGCACTAAGTCAGGCCTGACTAAATTTGCCTTACCTAGCAAAAATCTCACACTAAACACCTACCTAGCGTAGAGGGCGCTACAAATACATTTCAGGAAAATTGTAACAAAAATCTTAAAGTTTCCTCAAAATTTGGGGTGAAATAAAACCTCTCAATTTTGCTCATCCCTACTTAGCAAGTTGTCCTATTTGCTCTCATGCTATGCTGAGACCAGACTGATAATTGGAGTTTATAACATTTTATAAATCTAAGAAAAATATTTCCTGTCTGAAAAATTATAATTGGTTTATTTGTAATCAGGAAAACTTTCAGCATTGGGAATGTGCTCATTTTAAAAGTACAAATTGTATTCTAAAAGTTGGAAAGTCATGTAATTTAATTGTAAGACAGACTACATTAATTACGTTAGATCCCTTAAGCTTACAAATTCACACAAGATTTCTCTGCTTGGTTCCCATCTGAGTAGGGTGCACTCCACGCTGTAATTATCAGTGCATGCCGGCTATGTGCACATTAGGAGAAGCCCTAGGGGGTTTTGTTATTTGTGAAACACACAGATAGGCTCCTGGATATGGTAAAGACCTGGGAATCAGACACTTCAGATTGAGCCCAGGTTCACACTGACAGTGGGAATGAAATTATGGGAGTTCAGCTGAACTCGCACAATTTCATTCCTGCATGTCCATCTGTGTGGGTTGCTGTACAGATGTCTATGGAAATCACACCCCCCGAAGTCGCCAAAAATTGTACAGAAACTACTATTGGAAATCAGTGCAGCGCTGAAAATGTGCTGTCGCACCAATTTGGGCGGTACCATTGCCAGCAATTGCCGCCGATTTGGCATGCGATTTGACATGGTAAATCGCATGCCAAATTGCTCCAATGTGAACCTAGGCTTAGTTGCCTAAATAAATCTTTGGTAATTGATTTAATGAACTAGCAATTAACAAGCTGTTACATATTTGCAATTCACACCTGACCTCTTTTTCCTTTACGCCTAGGTTCACATTGGAGCGATTTGGCATGCGATTTGACATGTCAAATTGCATGCCAAATCGGCAGCAACTGCCGACAATGGCACCAACCAAATTGGTGCGACGCCGCATTTCCGGTGCCACACCAATTCCCAAAAGAAGTTTCTGTACTACTTTTGCCAACTTTGGAGTGCAATTTCCATAGATATCTGTGCAGCAACCTGCACAGATGTCTTTGAAATCGCCCCCAAAGTCGGGACAGAAATGCGGGAATGAAATTGTGCAAATTCACCTGGTTAGTTATTTCTATTTATTAGTTGACTATTTATTTATTTATATGATACAATAAGAATATGCTAAATTAGAACAATTTAGAATGCACCTATAGACCAATGCATGCATTTATTGGTTATTAGATTTTTTTGGAAAATAATTTCTTTGTGCAATGTTTGGGGTGACCGTATAGTAGACCTATTGTTAAAAGAGAAGTATGGCTCTAACACTGATAATCGAGCAATCAATCATCAGCCCAGAGGGTCAGTCATCAGTCCTCTGCTCTGTAAAATAATTTCTTTGTGCAATGTTTGGGGTGACCGTATAGTAGACCTATTGTTAAAAGAGAAGTATGGCTCTAACACTGATAATCGAGCAATCAATCATCAGCCCAGAGGGTAACTAACGAGCTAATAGTCACAATCTCGGTATGAAGAGAAAATTGTTATCCAGATGATATGCCAGTGGGGTTTGTAACGTGTTTCTTTAATAAA
>BLSH010414056.1:964935-992330 GCA_018402905.1 Glandirana rugosa | reverse complement strand
GCTCTGTCCCCCCCCCCCCCCACCCCTGCACTCACTGGAGCAATGGGCTGTGGAGGAGGCAGGAGCTTCCGGCTCAGGCTCTCAGCGGCCCGCTGGGAGACTGAGACGGATTATGGTCCAAGCTTGTGGGCGGGTCCCAACAATATGGTCGCAATCCTTCCCAAGCCTGGACTGGCACTGTGACATCAACCGACAGTGGGCTTAAGCCCACTGTCTGCCGAAAATCAGTCACAGGAGTGCAGAACAAACTGCACTCCTATGATCCACAGAAGAAGTACAGCCAAATGAGCTTTGGCTGTACTTCTCTAAAAATCACAGTGACTTAGACACCATCAAATCATGTAATAATTAAAATTCAAAACACCTCTTTTTAACCCCAATTAAAAATTGCTGTTATCCAGCCTCCTGCCTAGGCAGAATAGTAAACAGTTCAGAGAACAGCTACAGCCCATATACCTGCATAATTATTAACTACTGTATGCATAGGAGGAGGTGTTTGATATATGATTATAGGATAAGTGGATTAACTTAAAAAGGTTGTAAACCTCCAACAAAAAAAACAAAAATAAAAACCCTGTAAGACAAAGGCATAATGAGCTAGTATACATCGCATACTAGCTCATTATGAAATACTTACCTTAGAACGATGCCCTGAATCTGCACCGCCACACCGAGTACACAGCCGACATCTTTCACTGGAGTTACTGCTCCGGCGATGTGATTGACTGGAGCCACGATGACGTCACTCCCGTGCATTCACGCAGGAGCAGCCACCCACAGCACTGAAGAAATGGCACCAGCGGTCCGTTCCTTCAGTGTGCATGCGTCGATGATGTCGGCAGCAGCAAATATAGTAAATATCTCCTAAACTGTGCAAGCTTAGGAGATATTTACAGTACCTACAGGTAGAGTGGAGCGGACACCTGGATGTTTGGGTTCGGCGGGTTCGGCCGAGCTTCGCGAAAAAGTTTGAGTTCGGCCCCGAACTTGACCCCGAATCCCATTGAAGTCAATGGTGACCCGAACTTTTGGGCACTAAAATGGCTCTAAAAAAGTCCTGGAAAGGGCTAGAGGGCTACAAAAGGAAGCAAAATGGGGGTAAGCGTAGGACAAGTGCCCTGCAAACAAATGTGGATAGGGAAATAACTTAAAATCACATAATAAAAAATGGAGGAGGAAGTGGATGTGGAGTAGGAGGTTGAGGAGGCGGTGACCATGGCAGTGTAGGTGGAAGTGGCGGTGGAGGAGGAAGAGGTAGCCAACACTGTTTTTTGTTTGTTTTTTTTTCTAATTGGGGTAGCCCCCAAAATATTGAGACATATTAAAAAAAAAAAAAAGAATAAGTTCACTTAAGTATACCAATGGCTGTGTGAGTCCGGTATAAATGTCTATTCTGCACAAGGTACAGACAAGTCTTGTGGGATCCATGCCTGGTTCATTTTAATTAACGTTAGCTTGTCCACATTGGATTGTCTGTGATAATGCCCCCTGCCATGCTAAACACACGTTCAGACAATACACTGGCTGCAGGGATGGCCAGCACCTCCAAGGCATAAAGGGCAAACTCAGGCCATGTGCCCAATTTGGAGACCCAGAAGTTGAATGGGGCAGACCCATCAGTCAGTACATGTAGGCGTGTGCGCACATACTGTTCCACCATGTTGCTGAAATGCTGCCTCCTGCTAAGACGTTGCTTATCAGCTGGTGGTGCTGTTTGTTGTGGTGTGCTGTTGACAAAGCTTTTCCACATTTCGGCCATGCTAACCCTGCCTTCTGAGGTGCTGGCAGTGCCACAGCTGCGTTGGTGACCTCTTCCTCCTCCTCTGCCTTCGCCTTGTGCTTCCACTGAGCCCCCGGTGTCATTTGGGAATGCCCTCAGCAGCGTGTCTACCAGCGTGCGCTGGTAGTCGCGCATCTTCCGATCCAGTGAGGGAATTAAGGATGGCACATTGTCCTTGTAACAGGGATTCCAGCAGGGTGGCCACCCAGTAATCGGCACAAGATACAATGTGGGCAACTCGGCTGTCATTGCCCAGAGGCAAAGACAAGCTGTCCTCTGTGGGAGGTGTATCAACTGTGTCCTCCGTATCCCCCCAGCCACGCTCCAGTGATGCCCACGAGCTGCGTTGGGTGCCACCCTACTGTGAACACGAATCCTCCTCTTCATCATCATCCTCGTCCTCCTCAGCCTCCAGAACTGTGCCCTGGCTTGAAAATTTTTTACCTGGCCTATGCTGGTGCAGGAACCCACCCTCCGAGCCACTTGTGAATGACTGGCCTGATAACCATGGAAATGACCCCTCTTCCTACTCCTACTGTGCCACATCCTCTTCCATCATTGCCCGAAGTGTTTTTTCAAGGAGACATAGAAGTGGGATAGTAATGCTGCTCGCACAATCTCTCCAGCATGTGCAAGGTGGAGTTCCATCTTGTGGGCACGTCGCATAGGAGGCCGTGAGCGGGAAGGCCGAGGTTCCGCTGCAGCGCAGACAGGCGAGCAGCAGCAAGGTGAGAACGCCAAAAGCACGCACAGACGGCCCACACTTTCTGCAGCAGCTCTGACATATCCAGGTCGTTTTTTAGAAATTTCTGCACCACCAAATTCAGCACATGCGCCAGGCAAGGGATGTGCTTCAAACTGGCTAGGCCCAGAGCTGCTACGAGATTTCGCCCATTATCGCACACCACCAGGCCGGGCTTGAGGCTCAGTGGCAACAACCACTCATCGGTCTGTTGTTCAATACCCGCCCACAGCTCCTGTGCAGTGTGGGGTTTATCCCCCAAACATATCGGTTTTAAAACAGCCTGCTGTCATTTCTCCCTGGATGTGCTGAAGATGGTGGTGAAGGTGTTACGCTGAGCGGATGAGGAGGTGGTAGAGGAGGAGGAAGCGGAGTAGGAGGAGGAGGCAACAGGAGAAATGCCCTGCAATCCTCGGTGGCGGAAGGACATGCGCCAAACTGCTATCCGCCTCAGGCCCACCCGCCACTACATTTGCCCAGTGTGCAGTTAGCGAGATATAGCGTCTCTGCCTGTGCTTACTGGTCCACGTATCAGTGGTTATGTGGACCTTGCCACAAATGGCGTTGCGCAGTGCACACTTGATCTTGTCCCCGACTTGTTTGTGCATGGAAGGGATGGCTCGCCTGGAAAAGTAGTGGCGGCTGGGAACCACGTACTGTGGGACAGCCATCGCCATCAGGTTTTTAAAACTGTCCGTGTCCACCAGACGGAATGACAGCATTTCAAAGGCCAGGAATTTTGAAATGCAGGCATTCAGGGCCAGGGATCGCGAATGGGTAGGGGGGTACTTCCTCTTTCTCTCCAGTGTTTGGGAGATGGATAGCTGTAAGCTTCCATGGGATTGTGTGGAAATGCTTGGGGACGGTGGCGGACATGGTGGCATTGCTGTCACATCGTCTATTTGCTGGGTGGCAGGTGACACTGGCACTGTAGAGGTGGAGGAAGAGGCCGAGGTAGCAGCAGAAGAGGAAGCAGGAGGAGCCCGAGACCTTTCTTGGACTTTGAGTTGCTTATTCCACTGCAGCTCATGCTTTGCATGTAGATGCCTGGTCATGCAGGTTGTGCTCAGGTTTAGAACATTTATGCCTCGCTTCATGCTCTGATTGCACAGCGTGCAAACCACTCGTGTCTTGTCGTCAGCACATTGCCTGAAGAACTTCCACACCAGGGAATTCCTTTGAGCTGTCTTAGGTGTGCTAGGTCCCTGGGTGCGGTGGGTAGTAGCAGGCGTACTGTCTAGGGGACAGTTGCTCCGCTTTTGCAACATGCTTCCTCTTTTGCTGTGCTGGTGCCTCTGTATGACCACCACCTCTTCCTCCAAACTGCACACGTCACTCGCATGACCTTCATTTCATGTGGGGTCTAGGACCTCATCATCTTCCACCCACCCTTCACCACTGCCCTCCTTGCCAGTCTGCACAATGTAGAAAGTCGCAGCAGTTGGCACCTGTGTTTCGTCATCATCAGAGACGTGCTGCGGTGGTGTTTTCATGTCCTCATCCTGAAACAGAAGTGGTTGGGTATCGGTGCACTCAATGTCTTCCACTTCTGGGGCAGGGCTATGTGGATGGCCCACGGAAAGCACACCAGCAGAGTCATCAAAAAGCATAAGAGACTGCTGCATGACTTGGGGCTCAGACTGCTTGGCTGATTTACAAGGGGCTGAGGGGAAAGACAGATGGCCATGGGGTTCAGGTGCCAACTCTGAGCTTTCAGCAAGGGACCGGGTGGGAGACAATATGAAGGAACTGGAGGCATTGTCAGCCACCCAATCTACTATCGCCTGTACTTGTTCTGGCCTCACCATTCGTTGAGCGGCATTCGGGCCTACCATATAAGGTTTAAGGTTCTGTCGGCTACTCGCACCTGAGGAAGGTGTTTCACTTGTGCATGTAGCTGGCACAGATCGACCACGTCCTCTCCTTGCAACAGGAGCTTCACCAACACCACCAACACCAGCAGCACCACGACCACATCCCTTATTTGATGCTCTCCTCATTCTGGACGTAAATGTACTATTTAGCACAAATTTATATTATTTTTTAAACCAATGTAGACGCACTTTTTAATTTTGTGCAAGAAATGCACAGCAAAGTGCAAATGTACTATGTAGCACAATTTTTTTTTTTTTTTAAACCAGCAATGTCAACACACTTTTTAATTTTGTGCAAGAAATGCACAGCAAGGTGCAAATGTACTATGTAGCACTATTTATTATTCTTTTTTTTTTAAACAAGCAATGTAGATGCACTTTTTATTTTTGTGCAAGAAATGCACCGCTGGCCGCAAATGTAGTATTTAGAATATTTTTTTTTAAACCAGCAATGTAGACGCACTTTTTATTTTTGTGCAAGAAATGCACCGCTGGCCGCAAATGTAGTATTTAGAATTTTTTTTTTTTTTAAACCAGCAATGTAGACGCACTTTTTTATTTTTGTGCAAGAAATGCACCACTGGCTACAAATGTAGTATTTAGAATATATATTTTTTTTTAAACCAGCAATGTAGACGTACTTTACAAATGTAATATTTTGCACAAAAAAAAAAAAAAAAATTTAATTTGTCTAACTGAAATGTAAAAGCAGTATTTAAATATGCCAAAATGTTGCCAACTGAACTAACAGAACATGATTGAAGTAGTGTCCCTGACACACAAGCGGTTTTGCAAGTGCACTGCACTTGCAAAATTGGCTGCAAACACCCACCTTACAAACAGAAAAATTGCTTAGGTTTTATATGATGCACTTTGCTTTGCTACAGCAGCAGCAGCATCCTCTCCCTACACTAGTATGAGATGATGTCACATGCAGCACTACGTGACTCCAGCTTATATAGAGGCTGGGTCACATGATGCACTGGCCAATCACAGCCATGACATTAGTAGGCATGGCTGTGATGGCTTCTAAGGGCAAACGAGTGAAACGCTTGTTGATTGGCTGCCCTGCAGCTATTCAAAAGGCGCAAAAAAATACCCGAACCCGGACTTTTTCTCAAATGTCCGGGTTCGGGACACGGACACCCCAAAGTCCGGTACGAACCCGAACTTCGGATTCGCTCAACTCTACCTACAGGTAATCCTTATTATAGGCTTACCGGTAGGTACAAGTGGTATAACAGAATTTACAACCACTTTAACTAAACAATATTCCCCCATACAACCTCTGTACTAACTATTAATTACTTTTGCCAATCCATACCTAAACACAGTCTTCCCCGGGTTCCACTACTTGTGCATGCGTGCCTACACTAGAGATGAACAAATTGCCCATCTCCCTATTTGGTAGCAGCATGATGTTAGAGAAGACAGTGTCTTAAGTAAGTATCAGTAGACCAACTGCAAGGGAGCATTTTTACTTTTACTAGAGTTCATGGAAGTATATGTATATACAGTGTATATAGGCATCTTTTTTAGTGTTGGGTTTTGATTAGGGTTGCACCGATACCACTTTTTTGCCACCGAGTACGAGCACCGATTCTTTACCTCAGGCAGTCGCCAATACCAATTACCGATACCTACCAGTGGCGTCTCCAGTTTTCATATTTAGGGGGAGCACATGGGGGGACAGGGATAACAGTAGGGGGAACAACTAAAAATGCAATTATAAATATACACACACATATACACAATGCCTTGAGGGGATGGGAGGACAGAGTGGACGCAGACAGGTGGATGGGCGGACAGGGGGGAGCAGCCAGGTGGATGGGCGGGCAGAGTGGATGCAGCCAGATGGATGGGAGGACAGGGGAAGCAGCCAGGTGGATGGGAGGACAGAGTGGAGCAGCCAGGTGGATGGGAGGATGGGGGGAGCAGACAGGTGGACGGGAGGACAGGGGGAGCAGCCAGGTGGATAGGAGGACGGGGGGAGCAGCTAGGTGGATGGGAAGACAGGGGGGTAGCCAGGTGGATGCTAGGACGGGGGGGACAGCCAGGCGGATGGGAGGACAGGAGGAGCAGCCAGGTGGATGGGAGGACAGGGAGGGGGTTACTTCTATGGAAGCCTTCATCCCAGGTCCTGCCCTTGAGGTAAGTTCTTACCTTGGGTGAATGGGAACTCCCTCCACCTGACAGCCTCATGGTTCCTCTTCTCTCCCAGTCCTCTCTTCCCTCTTCCTCTTCCCCCCCGCGCTCAGCATGCTGGGGGCTGCAGTTCACTCCCAGGGAGTTCTGGGCCCGCTGGTCAGATTCCAATTGGCCCTGAATGTACCCAATAGAAGAGGGCCACATTCAGGGAGAGCTGCTTGGCTTGGGGAAGAGAAGGAGGGAGTGGAAATTCCCAGCAGCTGCAGCTCTGCCTGTGTCACTCCCTTCACAGAACTGGATTATGAAATGTGCGGCGGTCGGCGACGTCACTTCCGGTATCGGTTTCCGGGATACTTTCGAAAAGGCCAAATATCGGCCTGATACCGATACTAGTATCGGTATTGGTGCATCCCTAGTTTTGATTGCTACTAGGGATGGGCCAGATGTTTGAGTTGAGCGTAAGTTGGACACGAACATCAGGCATTCACTGAATTCCGAACAATATGAGGCATTCGCGGCAAATTCGAGCGCCGGGGAACGCCCCATAATGCACTGCGGGATTGCAGTGCATTGACATCTTATGATTGACCAAAGCATGCACCTGACCTGCATGCTTTGGCCAATCACAGCGCGCTCTGCTGCAAGAGCCATGATTGGCCAAAGGTAGGGTGCCTTTGGCCAATCATGGCTCAGCGGTCTAAGTCCACGCATGTAGTCAGTGTAGTATATATACAGAGCGCAGGCAGTGTAGAATATATATACAGTCAGGACAGGCAGTGTATTAATATATATATATATATATATATACAGCCTAGTGTATA
This sequence comes from Glandirana rugosa, assembly GCA_018402905.1. Classification (NCBI taxonomy): domain Eukaryota; kingdom Metazoa; phylum Chordata; class Amphibia; order Anura; family Ranidae; genus Glandirana; species Glandirana rugosa. The sequence continues at coordinate 984,965 of BLSH010414056.1, read as the reverse complement.
TATATATATATATATATATATATATATATATACAGGTATATACTCTGCAATCAGTGTAGACTATATATACAATCAGTGCAGGCAGTGTATTGTAAACCTTCAAATTTTTGTAAATATTTTATTCTATCTTTTTCATGTGACAGCACTGAAGAAATGGCACTTTGCTACAATGTAAAGTAGTGAGTGTACAGTTTGTATAACAGTGTAAATTTGCTGTCCTCTCAAAATAACTCAACACACGGCCATTAATGTCTAAACCGATGGCAACAAAGGTGAGTACACCACTAAGTGAAAATGTCCAAATTGGACCCAAAGCGTCAATTTTTTGTGTGGCCACCATTATTTTCCAGCACTGCCTTAACCCTCTTGGGCATGGAGTTCACCAGAGATTCACAGGTTGCCACTGGAGTCCTCTTCCACTCCTCCATGACAACATCACGGAGCTGGTGGATGTAAGAGACCTTGCACTCTTCCACCTTCCACTTGGGGGATGTCCCACAGATGCTCAATAGGGTTTAGGTCTGGAGACATGCTTGGCCAGTCCATCATCTTTACCCTCAGCTTCTTTAGCAAGGCAGTGGTCGTCTTGGGGGTGTTTGGGGTAGTTATCACGTTGGAATACTGCCCTGCGGCCCAGTCTCCGAAGGGAGGGGATCATGCTCTGCTTCAGTATGTCACAGTACATGTTGGCATTCATGGTTCCCTCAAGGAACTATAGCTTCCCATCGCTGGCAGCACTCATGCAGCCCCGGACCATGACACTCCCACCATCATGCTTGACTGTAGGCAAGCCACACTTGTATTTGTACTCCTCACCTGGCTGCCGCCACACACACTTGACATTATCTGAACCAAATAAGTTTATCTTGGTCTCATCAGACCACAGGACATGGTTCCAGTAATCCATGTCCTTAGTCTGCTTGTCTTCAGCAAACTGTTTGCGGGCTTTCTTGTGCATCATCTTTAAAAGAGGCTTCCTTCGGTGACGACAGCCATTCAGACCAATTTTATGCAGTGTGTGGCGTATGGCCTGAGCACTGACAGGCTGACCCCCCACCCCTTCAACCTCTGCAGCAATGCTGGCAGCACTCATACTTCTATTTCCCAAAGACAACCCCTGGATATGACACTGAGCACGTTTACTCAACGTCGACCAAGGCGAGGCCTGTTCTGAGTGGAACCTGTTCTCTTAAACCTCCCGTATGGTCTTGGCCACTATGCTGCAGCTCAGTTTCAGGGTCTTGGCAATCTACTTATAGCCTAGGCCATCTTTACATAGATCAACAACTCTTTTTTTCAGATCCTCAGAGAGTTCTTTGCCATGAGGTGCCATGTTGAACTTCCAGTGACCAGTATGAGACAGTGAGACCGATAACACCAAATTTAACACACCTGCTCCCTATTCACACCTGAGACCTTGTAACACTAACGAGTCACATGACATCGGGGAGGGAAAATGGCTAATTGGGCCTAATTTGGACATTTTCACTTAGGGGTGTTCTCATATTTGTTGCCAGCGGTTTAGACATTAATGACTGTGTGTTGAGTTATTTTGAGGGGACAGCAAATTTACACTGTTACACAAGCTGTACACTCACTACTTTACATTGTAGCAAAGTATAATTTCTTCAGTGTTGTCACATGAAAAGAAAGAATAAAATATTTGCAAAAATGTGAGGGGTGTACTCTCTTTTGTGAGATTCTGTATATACTCTGCATTCGGTGTAGACTATATAGACCGTGCATTTGGTGGCACTAAAAGGGGGCAAGCAGCCTCTGTGTCTACAGTGAAAAGTGGTGGTGCATCCTCTGCAGGCGGGTCACGCTTGTTCTATTTTTCTGCTGCTGGCCGAGTTATTGAGTCACAACATGCAGAAAAGTTGATGACGTGGATAACTAAGCCGTCCTCATCCTCTGTCACCCAAGCTCATACTAGTTTGCCTTCCAAAACAGCTGCCAAAGCGGCCTGATCCACCGGCTCCTTGTCCCCAGTTACTCCTTCTGTAGCCCCACCATCATGCACGGAGGAGTCACCAGAATTAGTCCACAATAGTGTCAGTTACATGCTGATGGAGGATGCGCGGCAATTTGAAGGCTCCGATGTTGGTACCCAGTTTGAGGAAGGGAGTAACATGAGCCTAGAGAGAGGGAGTGCCACAGAAGGACAAGAAACTAGCAGTCATGTTCCTCCAGCTGCAGCATACTGCCAAGTTTGCTCCAGTGACGAGGAGGGATGGGATGATGAGGTCACTGACTGTACTTATGTGCCTGAGAGAAGAGAGGAGGAAAGTGAGGAGGAGGAGGCACAACTCCAACGAGGCAGGATGTCCTCCAGGGACCAGCTTAAGGGCAGCCACCCTATTGCATCACACCACAGAGCCCCATAGGTGCAGGGCACTACTGACTCCCCACTAACTTCCAAAAGTTCATTGGTGTGGGCTTTTTTCAACACTTGTGCAGTACATCACACAGTTGCTGTTTGCAATCTATGTCTGAAGCGGATCAAGCGCGACCAGAACAGCAGTCACTTGGGCACCACATGCTTGACAAGACATATGACAATTTGCCATGTAGTCCGTTGGCAACAGCACTTGAAAGACCCACATCATAAAACAAGCTGGACTTCTCCTTGCTCCTCATCTGTGATCTTAACCCCTACTATACCTCCAGTCCTCTCAAAAGCCTGCACTGAGAGGAATAAAGGAATAGCGATGGGTGCCACAAGTACTTGCAGCCAATCTGCTAGCAGTACACCACCAGTTGATTTCAGCAGGTAAATTTCCCTACCCCAGTTGCTGAACCATTAAAAAAAAAATACTGTCCCAGCCAGAGGCGTAACTAGAACCTTCAGGGCCCCGGTGCAAGAAATTATGAAGGCCCCCCCTGACCCCTGGCCAGGGTCCTTCCCTCTTCCCACTGATCCTGGGGCCCTTTACTGCTATCGCGGGTCCCTTTATTACGGTACGGCAGCAGGGTCCCATTCACAAGTTCTGCAGCAGGCCCCCTTTCTGCCATTTTCGGGCCTCCCCATGGTGGTGAAATGCCAGGGCCCGGTCCCAATTGCGACCTTTGCAATCCTGATAGTTCCCTCACTGGTGTCTGTAGTTTTTAATTTTTATTTTAATTTTATTTTTTTACCATTTCATTTTATTTCTTTTACAATTTTGTTTTTACAATTTTTTTCATTTTTTTTTTAGGAGCCCTGTTGGGGGGCTTTGATGAGATATCAGGGGTCTAAACAAACCTCAGCCCTCAATCTCCTTCTGTGTAGCTGCAGCTGCACAGAATGAATGGACAGAAATAGCTCTGCATCGAGCTTCCCATTCATTCAGAAATGGAAGTATAGTAAAAACATTTTACTATGCTTTGGTTATGAATGAACCAATTGGTACCAATCACTGGCTCTGTCCATTCAGAAAAGGAAGGAGCCGGTAAATGACAAATTTACCAGCATGTTCCCATCTCTCCATCATGACACATCTTCTACAGCAGCTGGCAGGAGAGAGGAGGGGGGAAGACAGCAGCTCTGTGGGGGGGACCATGGAAGCACACAGGGACCCTGGAAACAGCAGAAGATAACTAAACTGGATAGGAGGGGCAGCGGGGCAGCATATAGAGTAACCAATCTCCTCCATTAGGAGGAAAATGGAGGAGATTGGTTCCTCTAAATGCCACTCCTGCCATCCCTCCTATTCAGGTGTACAAGGGAGGCACACGGGTCCCCTGGAGCATGGGACCCGGTTGTAATTGCAACCCCTGTAGTTACGCCCCTGGTCCCAGCCATCCACATGCTCAGCGTCTGAATGCTAGCTTGGCCAAATTGCTAGCACAACCCTTTTCAGCTAGTAGACTCTGCCCCCTTTCGTGAATCTGTGGAATGTGCTGTACCCCAGTGGCAGGTTCCAGAAAAAAAAAATTCTTCTCACGTATGGCCATTCCAGCTCTCTACCGTCATGTGGAAGGCAATATTTTGGCTTCATTGGACAGGGCGGCCAGCAACAAGATTCATATTACCGCTGACACGTGGTCCAGCAGGCATGGTCAGGGACGTTACCTTTCCTTCATGGTGCACTGGGTTACTCTGCTGGCAGCTGGGAAGGATGCAGGACAGGGTTCAGTGTTGTAGTTAGTTCCGCCACCACGCCTCCAAAAATCTGGTGATGATTCTGCCACATCTGCCTGCTCCACTCCCTCCACTTCTTCCTCTGTGGCCTCTTCTGCAAAATTGTCCTCTAAACCAGCAGTGCTCCCTAAGCGTTCAAGGGGCTATACAAGCAGTAAGGCTAAAAGATGCCATGCGGTGGTTTAGTTGGTCTGTCTAGGGGACAGGAGCCACACTGGGCCAGAGATTCTGTCAGCTCTGAGGGGGCAAGCTCAGAGGTGGTTGACGCCACGGCAGCTTGAGTCAGGAATGGTTGTATGCGACAATAGCACCAAGCTTTTCTATGCCCTCCGACAGGGACACTTGTCCCATGCTTGGCACACGTCCTGAATTTGTTGGTGCAGCATTTCTTGGTACCCAGGCTTACCAGATATTCTGAGGCAGGCCAGAAAAGTCTGTGGTCATTTCTGGCGTTCATAAATTGCCAGTGCTCGGCTGGCTGACATTCAACGGGAATTTAACCTGCCCACCAACGCCTCATTAGTGACATGCACACCAGGTAGAACTCAACATTGGCAATTGTCAGGACCTGTGTACTTGCTTGGGTCACCTTCTGGTGGCACTGTTGTGTGGAGAACCAAAGGGTGTAGTTCTGGTGGCCACCAGCATTTGTCTCCCAGCACATGGAGCATACAGGTCGTTAAGTTACACCTGATGGGACTGCTGGGATTATATAAGCCCGCCTTGCACCCAGTCCCAGTGCTTCAATACTTTCCCAGCAAGCTGTGTCCCTGCCCGAGTCTGACCCCTTCTGATCCGTTCTGACCCCTGATCACTGATCCGTGAGCCTGACCCAGAGACCTGACCCCTGTACTTGCTTCCTGCTCCCTTACTCTCCTTCTGCTCCCAGTAACCTGGCTCCATGTTCCCCTTATCTGATGTCCCCCTGTTTTGCTTACTGTATATGTGTGTTTTCTACACTTGTATTTAGTTAGTTAGGTTTTTTTGGGGGTTTGCTGTGTTTTTTCATCTTTAACTTGCTTGTTTATGTTTAATGGTGTTTGGTGTTTGAAGTGTGTCGTTTTCATTAATAAACATATTTTTCACGTATCCATATGGTCTTGATTCCTTTAGGTGCAGCCAATTGATCTGTTTCCCCTTGCTGGATGCCTGCATCCCCTGACAGCAATGCTGCAGCGGCTGCACACATAACAGGGGGCCATCAATGAGTACCTGTTAGGAAAAGACTGTGCAAAAAGGTGACTCTGTGCGCTTGTGCGCGTGCCTGTGCACGCACGCGCCGGAAACGGCGCCAAACGGCTTCATTTAAGCTCACAACGCCCAGCAGCAGGTGCTGTCCATTCTACAGCGTGTGAGTGTGGCTGAGTTACCTGATTTCCTGAGTATCTGTTCCTGTGACTCGGCTTGACCTTGATCTTGTTGATACTGCTGGGAGAGCCGGGTGTTCTGGAGCTGTTCACCTTTTCCTCATTGACCTTGATCTTGTTGATTCCTGCCTGTACCTTCCTCTCCTGCCTGATCCCTGTGTACTTCTGCTGCCAGCCCTTTAACGACCCTGCCTGCACCTGACGACTCTTCTGCCTGAACCCTTTGTACCGCATTGCCAGCTAGTTGCCGACCCAGCCTGCATGACCAGCCGCTACCTGCACGAGCCATTACTGGACTCTTCACACCACCACCAGTGATCCTGTCCAGCCCTCGTGCCCCCCGTGCTCCGGTGCTCCCTGTCTGCTCTACCAAGGAACCTCGAACCAGGGCCGCAAGAGTGGTTGCTTCCTGCATAAGACAGACTCCATCACCAGGTGCGTGACAGTAACGGACAGCCATGTCTGAGTCTGTGCAGGGAGCACCCTCTGCTATGGATGAACTGTGTGTCCACGTGGCCGGCCTCACAAGGGCGGTCCAAAGCCTGCAGGAAGGCTATACCCGGCTGGAAGAACGGGTTCAGGAGCTTGCTACACCCGCGGCCCCCAGAGCTAGCCAGGCCGCACCATTGTGGCCCTGCCATCTGAGCCCAAAGACCCCCTGCCTGATAAGTTTTCTGGGGACCTTCGCAAGTTTAGAGCCTTTCGGAACGCATGTGAACTATGCTTCGGCCTCCAGCCCCGTACCTTCTCTCTTGAGGCCACAAAGGTGGGACTTGTTATTTCCCTACTGCAAGATGAGCCCCAGTCCTGGGCCCACTGACTTTGGGAGTAGAGGGTGCCAGAAGTCGCTACCCTGGCCTCATTCTTCTAAGCCATGGCTCTGCTGTATGAAGATACCCATCAGGCCAGTACAGCGGAGGCTGCATTACACGCCCTCCAGCAAGGCCGCCGGTCAGTGCAGGACTACGTGGCAGAGTTCCGGAGGTGGAGTGCAGACACGGCCTAGAACGATGCTACACTCTGTTACCAGTTCCGTCTGGGCCTGTCTGAGTCCCTCAAGGACAAACTGGCTCGTGTAGGGGTGCCCCACATCCTGGAAGCACTCATCAATCTTGCTCTCCAGATTGACCGGCGTCTCCGGGAACGCCGCGCCAAAAGAATCTCGGGACCCCTGCGTCCCAACTGGATGCTGCCCCGTGTTCCTAGATACCCAAGCTCGGCTCCTTTCCCGCCAATGACCTCCTCCTCCTCTCCTTTGGATCAACCGGAGCCCATGCAAATAGGGCTACTGCACCCTTCTCTGATCCCCAAAGAGAGGCAAAGGAGGTTCTCCTTGAATCTGTGTCTGTATTGCGGGGAACTGGGGCATGTAGCGAGATTCTGTCCTGCCAAACGCGGTAAGTGCCCGCCAGCTTCCTCAGTAGGATATCCACCATGACAAGTCAAATGTCTCACTTTGTTATCTCCCTTCTTCTACAGCTCCCCGGAGGGACTTCCCAGGTCCCAGCAATTATTGATTCAGGAGCATGCAATTGCTTTGTGGATGAAGCCTTTGCAGCCTCGCATCACATCCCTCTCCAACCCAAGACACATAAGATGACCATCTGCCTGGCGGATGGATCCCCCATCAAATCCAGCACGGTCACCCATGAGACCGCTCCTTTCCTCACTACCACAGCTGACGGCCATCAGGAGCTGCTTCTTCTGGACACCATAGCATCACCCTTGTTCCCCATCATTCTGTGTCTGCCCTGGCTCCGGGGCCCATGACCCCAGTATTGACTGGAATACCGGAACTGTCAAATTTCAGTCCAGCTACTGCCGCCAACACTGCCTAAAGTGTACCAATGACGCTATTCCCACTTTGCTCAGCCTAAACAACTTCAACTACAACAGTCTATCACAACTTTTTAGACGTCTTCAGCAAGAAGGGGGCGGACCAGTTACCACCTCACAGATCGTACGACTGCCCCATTGAGCTCTTACCAGGAGCAGTAGTACCTTTGGGAGGATCTATCCCCTGTCTGAACCAGAGTTAGCCACCCTCAAGGCATATCTGGATGACAACCCTCCACATCTCCTGCGGAGGCTGGCATCTTCTTCGTGGAGAAAAAGGACCGGTCTCTGCGGCCTTGCATAGATTACAGGGAGCTCAACCGCATTACGGTTAAGAACCATTAACCCCTACCCTTGGTTCCGGAACTGTACTAAAGACTCCGATGTCATCTTCACCAAACTGGACCTCCGTGGGGCATACAACCTGGTCCGTATCCGGGAGGGCGACAAGTGGAAAACCACTTTTCGCACTCGTTTTGGGCACTACGAGTACTTAGTCATGCCCTTCGGACTGTGCAATGCCCCTGCAACCTTTCAGCACTTCGTAAACGTGTTCCAGGACTATTTGGCATTTTGATTTTTTTTTCCTCCCTTGAGGAGCACCGCAGACTCTAGTTCTGAGTCGCCTTCGGCAACATGGGCTATATGCCAAAGCAGAGAAATGCTCCTTTGAACAGTCCAGCATCCATTTCCTTGGGTTAGTCATCTCTGTCACAGGTATCAACATGGATCCTCAAAAGGTCCCTACTATCTTGGACTGGCCGGCACCATCTGATAACAAAGGGGTCCAACGTTTCGTGGGCTTTGCAAATTTTTATACAAAATTTATCTAGGGGTTCTCCGCCATCATCACCCCAATCACACAGCTCAGGAAACAAAACTCCAGATTCCACTGGTCCACCGAAGCCCAGGCAGCCTTCCAGACTTTAAAAGAGTTGTTCACTACAGCCCCCATCCTGAAACATCCTAACCCAGCATTGCCGTACATCCTGGAAGTGGACGCATCTGAGACTGCTGAGGGGGCTGTCCTCTCCCAAAGACAAGGCTCCAAAGCTCTGCTCCATCCGGTAGCCTTCTTCTCTCGTACGTTGTCCACACCAGAAAATAATTACGATGTGGGAGACAGGGAACTCTTGGCCATTAAGTCAGCTCTGGAGGAATGGCGGTATCTACTTGAGGGGGCCACGCACCGCATCCTCATATACACCGACTATAGAAACCTGGAATACTTGAGAATGGTGAAAAGGTTGAACCACAACAAGTCCGCTGGACGCTCTTCTTCTCAAGGTTCCGGTTCCACCTAACTTACAGGCCGGGGTCAAAGAACATCAAACCGGACGCTCTCTCTCGGATGTTCAGCGAACCCGGAGATTCCACGCCACCTGACACGATCCTTCCGTCACGCAACTTTCTGCTCACCCAGGAACTTGCTATTGCAGATCAGGTGATGCCTGGCAGGCTCTTCGGGCCCCTCTGATTCCAGGTGGCAGGCGAAGAATGGCCTATGGTGGTATGGCAACAAAATCTTTGTGCCAGCTGGTCAAAGTGTAGCCGTTTTATGACTCTGCCATGACCACAAACTGGCTGAGCATTTTGGGACACGCAATACGGCCGAATTGCTCTCCCGCACCTTCTGGTGGCCGCGAGCTGAAGAAGATTGCAATAGCTACATCAGTACTTGCTCTGTCTGTGCCCGCAACAAGACTGATAAGGCCAAGGCTTGGGGCCTCCTGAATCCGCTCCCAGTAACTGAGCACCCATGACCCCAAATAGCCATGGACTTTATTGTAGAGTTACCCCCCTCTCAAGGGTACTCTACTATATTTGTAGTCGTTGAGCGCATGACAAAAATGGCCCATTTCCTTCCCATGAAGGGCACACTCACAGCTGCTGAGACAGCAGAGATTTTTATCAAGGAGACAGTCCGACTTCATGGGGTTCCCATCAACATCATCTCGGACCGTGGAGTCCAATTCACCTCCAGGTTTTGGAAAGCTCTGTGTTCATCCCTGGAAATCAAGTTGTCTTAATCCTCTGCTTATCACCCCCAGACCAATGACCAAACTGAAAGAATGAACCAGATGCTTGAACAGTACATCCAATGTTTCTCTTCTTTTTCTCAAGATGACTGGGTTTGGCCGAATTTGCATACAATAACACTATCCACTCGGCCACTAAACAGTCTCCATTTTGGGCCAATTATGGTTTCCACCCCACATTTCTTCCTGCTCTGTCCATGGAGAATACAGCGCCAGCGGCTCAAAGGGCCACGGACTAATTTGAAACCAATAATAGACTCCTACAGGACACTCTGTCCAGGACTCAAGAGTTGAATAAGGAAGCCTTCGACAAGAGAAGGCGGGGGGAGCTGGAATTGCAGCCTGGCCACCAAGTCTAGCTTTCTACTCGGAACCTGAGACTGGCATGTCCTTCTAAGAAGTTGGGCCCGAGGTTTATTGGGCCTTTTTCTGTGAAGAGAAGGATTAATAGGGTGGCATTTGAGCTTGACCTCCCTCCATCTCTACGCATCCACCCAGTTTTTCACACCTCCTAGTTGAAACCGGCAGCTCCAGATCCCTTTCCGGGACGAAGAACGGTCCCACCTGAACCAGTATTAGTAAATGGAGAGGAGAAGTTCGAGGTGGAGGCCATCATGGATTGCAGGAGAAGAGGCGGTTCCACCCAGTATCTGGTTAAGTGGAAGGGGTACGGCCCAGAGGAAAGTTCCTGGGGACCAGAAACAAACATCCACGTGGAAGAACTGATTCAAGCTTTTAAAAGGAACCGCCAAGGAAAAAGTGCCCGCCTGGGCATCCGGAGGCTGCCCCTTGGGGGGGGCAATGTTAGGAAAAGACTGCGCAAAAACATGACTTTGTGCGCTTGTGCGCGTTCGCACACGCCCGCGTGCGCTCCTATGCGCGTGCACGCGCCGGAAACTGCGCCAAACGGCTCCATTTAAGCTCACAACGCCCAGCAGCAGGTGCTGTCCATTCTACAGCATGTGAGTGATCCTGAGTTACCTGATTTCCTGAGTATCTGTTCCTGTGACTCGGCTTGACCTTGATGATTCCTGCCTGCACTGACCCCCAGCTTGCCCACGACAACTTTCCTGCCTGATCCCTGTGTACTTCTGCTGCCAGCCCGTTAACGATTCTGCCTGCACCTGACGACTCTTCTGCCTGAGCCCTTTGTACCGCATTGCCAGCTAGTTGCCAACCCAGCCTGCACGACCAACCGCTACCAGCATGAGCCATTACTGGACTCTTCACACCACCACCAGTGATCCTGTCCAGCCCTCGTGCCCCCCTGTGCTCCGGTGCTCCCTGTCTGCTCTACCAGGGAACCTTGAACCAGGGCCGCAAGAGTGGTTGCTTCCTGCATAAGACAGACTCCACCACCAGGTGCGTGACAGTACCTGTGTGAGTATGGCACCAGAACAGGCTCAGGGGAGCTTGGCTTCTTTTCCCCATGCCAGTGGTTACTGATCAAAGATGCATGCACTGTCCTGTCACCATTTGAGGAGACCATAAGGATGGTGAGCAGTGACAATGCATGCATCAGTGACACTGTCCCTCTAGCCTTCCTGCTGGAGCACACGTTACGTGGAATCATGAACAGGGCACTTGAGGCAGAACAGCAGGAAGAGGAGGACTTCCTTTTCTCTCAAGGCCCCCTTTATGCCGATAGAATTCCTGCGGGGCCGCCAAACACACAGGAAGAGGAGGAGGACTGTGTCATTATGGATGTAGAGGATAAGATGCAGCAGTCTTCAAGGGATGGTTTTCAGTCCCCAGAAAACCAAGGAGCTGTACGTGGCTGGGAGGCGGTAGTTCTTAACAATGTTAACCTCAGTGACTCAGAGGACTCAGAATATCATGCCTCTGCAATCTTACTCTGCATGGGCTGCCTGATTCTGCAAAGCCTGTGAAAGGACCCTAGGATTTGTGGTAACAAGGAGAGTGATCATTACTGGCTGGCAACCCTTCTTGATCCACGTTACAAGGGTAAAGGTGCTAAACTCATCCTGCCTTCGCAGGGGGAATAGAGGATGAAACATCTTCAGAAGGTAACGCCTTTCCAGATCCTGCGAGGTTACAATTTCCTTGTGATGACAACGTGTTGCTGAGGCTTTGTTCGGTCAGCTGAAGAGCGGTGGAGAAGGTGGCCGGCTGACCGAAGCCTTTAAACAATTTTTCAGTCTTTAGCGGCAAGGGATGATAGGTTCAACCATCGCCAGCATCTGCATTATATGGTGCAGGAATATCTAGGGGCAAGAGCAGACTTGGAGACCATTCCAAAAGAACATCCACTGGATTACTGGGTCTTGAGGATGAACCACTCGCCAAAACTTGCTTAATATGCAATCGAGCTACTGGTCTGTCCTGCATCCAGCGTGCCTTCTGAATGAACATTCAGTGCTGCTGGAGAGTTTGTAATGGATCAAAGAGTGTGCCTGTCCACAGACACAGTTGATAGGCTCACATTTATAAAAATAAATCAGTCATGGATCAGCAGCTGACAAGCCCCACCAACACCCAATGCCCATTTTTTCTGCATCTGTTTATCATGGGCATGTAATTTCAATTTTTAAAATAAATTTTAACAGCAGGACTCATTCCTGCACCCAACAAGAGTAACTGTGAGGGGTTACAGTGTTCAGGCACCACCAACACCCAAGGCCCAATTTTTCTGTACACGTTTGACTGGGGCATGTCATTACAATTTTTAAAATAATTGTTTATAGCAAGGCCCAATCCTGTGCCCAACAAGAGTAACTGTGAGGGGTTACAGTGTTCAGGCAAAACCAGCACCCAAGGCCCAATTTTTCTGCACCTGTTTGACTGGGGCATGTAATTACAATTTTATATAATCCAGTCCCCGTAGTATATATACTACTGTTCAGAGTCTATACAGTATAGTATACATATTGTAGTTTAGAGTACATAGTGCAGTCTGCATAGTATATATATATATAATTTCAGAGTATATAGTGCAGTCCGCATAGTAAATTTATTGCAGCTCAGAGTATATAGTGCAGTCCGCATAGTATATATATATATATATATCAGTTCAGAGTATATAGTACAGTGAGTGTAGTATATATAACACAGTGTATTGAAGTGGTTAAGGGGAGCACCGCGGCAAAATTCTTTAAAAAAAATGGTGTGGGGGGTCCCCTCAAAATCCATACCAGACCATCTATACCAGACTCTTCAGGTCTGGTATGGATTTTAAGGGGAACCCCTAGCCAAAATTAAAAATAAAATGACGTGGGGGTCCTCCCCAAAATCTATACTAGGCCCTTCTGGTCTGGTATAGATTTTAAGGGGAACCACCTGCCAAAATTTTTTTAAAAATGGCGTGTAGTTCCCCCCAAAATCCATACTAGGCCCTTCAGGTCTGGTATGGATTTCAAGGGGAATCACATGTCAAAATGAAAAAAAAATGGGTTGAGGGCCCCCAAAATCCATACCAGACCCTTTTCCGAGCATGCAGGTCAGCATTTGGCACCCGGGGCGGATCCTATATCTGGCACCCCCCCCCCCCCCCCCAAAACGCAAGGTGGTGCAGATTTTTGGGGATTAAATCGGGGGGTGAGGAGGCAATATTATGCTTCTCTGTCGTCTGTCAAATATCCTCTGAAAAGTGATCCACTGTGGTTCACTCTTCAGAGGGCAACACTAGTGAACCCTAATCGCCAGCAATGCCCCTCACAGGGCCGATCCTAGGGTCACAGATGACTGAGTGCAGAAATATTTCTGACGCCCCCACATGGATGTGGTCATCTTACTAACTCCCCCCTTTACAAATGTTTCTATGGCAATGACTGCAGCCTCACCAGTGCCCATCAATGCAGCCTGATCAATGCCCATTAGCGCGGCCTCGCCAGTGCCCATCAATGCAGCCTGATCAGTGCTCATCAGCGCAGCCTCACCAGTGCCCATCAATGCAGCCTGATCAGTGCTCATCAGTGCAGCCTCACCAGTGCCCATCAGCATAGCCTCACCAGTGCCCAACAATACAGCCTCACCAGTGTCCATCAGTGTAGCCTCAACAGCAGTGCCCATCAATGCAGCCTAACCAATGTCCATCAGTCTAGCCTCAACAGCAGTGCCCATCAATGCAGCCTAACCAATGTCCATGAGCGCAGCCTCCCCAGTGCCCATCAATGCAGCCTCACCAGTGCCCATCAGCGCAGCCTCACCAGTGCCCATCAGTGCAGCCTGATCAGTGCCCATCAGCGCAGCCTCACCAGTGCCCATCAGCGCAGCCTCACCAGTGCCCATCAATGCAGCCTCACCAGTGCCCATCAATGCAGCCTCAGCCTCACCAGTGCCTATCAGCTCAGCCTGATCAGTGCCCATCAGCACAGCCTCACCCATGCCCATCAATGGGGGGCAGCAGGGGGGTCCTCAAATGTGTCATTCCAAATGCAGCATTGTTAGTTGCCCCCCCAGCTTCTCCTACCTGGGTCCCGGGTGCACATTTTGTCTTGTCCTGCAGGTGGGTCCTGGTCCTTCCTCACCAGCTGGGAGCATGGGACTGCTGGTACATCCCTTCCTCCTGGGCATCTCAGCTGGGCAACTGGCCTGGGCTGGAGGAAACTGGGGGGAAGTGTGGTAGAGCGGGTGGGGACTCCCAATTCATGTCCACAAATATAGCAATCTCCTGTTGTACAGTTGTATGGATAAATCTCTTCTCCAAGTCTCCTGTGTTCGGCGGGGACCAGGAGACAGGCAGCGGACTATTTGTTCATTTCCGGGCCGCGGATTAATCCGACCCGCTCTCTTCTATATGAATACACTAGAGCTGCCGGGAGTGCCGCGGCTGATTAATCTGCGGCCCGAAAATGAGAAATAGTCCGCTGCCTGTCTCCAGGTCCCCGCCGAACACAGGGGACTTGGAGAAGAGGTTTATCCATACAACTGTACAACAGGAGATTGCTATATTTGTGGACATGAATCGGGAGTCCCCACCCCCCTGCTGAGATCAAACCCAGCCCTGCTGACACCCCCCCCAATGTGTGGCACCCGGGGCGGACTGCCCCCCCGCCCCCGTGTTAGTACGCCACTGGGAGCGAGCGAGCACCCCCCTGAATCATACTAGGCCACATGCCCTCAACATGGGTAGGAGGCACAAGAGCCTCTTCCCAACAACCCCAGCCAGTGGTTGTCGGAGTCTGCGGGTGGGGGCTTATCTGAATCTGGAAGGGATCTTTAACAAGATCCAGCCCCCCCTATGTGAGTGAGTATCCGGTACATTATACCCCTACCCATTCAGCAAAAAAGCTGTGAAATGTAAAAAAAAAACAAGAGCCGGTTTTTGACAAGTCTTTCTTTGCTGTCTTCTCCTGGTGCCGTCTCTCCCAGTGCCGTCTTCTCCCTGAGTCGTCTTCTCCCACGCCGCTGTCTTCTCCTGCGCCACCGTCTTCTTCCTCTCTGCCGCTGTCTTCTTCCTCGCCGCCAGTTACTTGCTGAAAACAAAAAAGACGCTCTTCTCCTGATGCTGTCTTCCTCCGTTGTGACATCCCCCGCTGTCTGACACCTCCTATGTAGCCTTGTGACGTCACAAGGGGAAGGGCTCTCCGGGTGACGTCTTAGGATGGCAACGCCTCATGGCTACATAAAGGCTGTCAGACAACAGGGGATGTCACAACGGTGGAAGACAGCATCAGGAGAAGAGTGCATTTTTTGTTTTCAGCAGATAACCGACGAAGAAGACAGTGGCGGCAAGGAAGATGACAGCGGCATGGGAGAAGACAGCGGCATGGGAGAAGACAGCGGCATGGGAGAAGACAGCGGCATGGGAGAAGACAGCGGCATGGGAGAAGACAGTGGCATGGGAGAAGACAGCGGCGCGGGAGAAGACGGCACCGGGAAAAGACGGCTCAGGGAGAAGACAGAGCTATTGTTTTAATAAAGGACTTGTCAAAAACTGGCTCTTGTTTTTATTTCATTTCACAGCTTTTTTGGTAAATGGGTAGGGGTATAATGTACCCGAGACCCATTCACATGGGGGGGGCAGGATCTGAGGACCCCCTTGTTAAAGGAGTCTTCCAGATTCCGATAAGCCCTCGCCTGCAGACCCTGACAACCTCAGCCCAGGGTTGTCGGGAAGAGGTCCTTGTCCCCATCAACATGGGGACAGGGTGCTTTGGGGTGGGGGGCCCCCCATGTTGAGGGCATGTGGCCTGGTACGGTTCAGGGGGGCACTTGCTCGTTCCCCCCTATGCTGCCCGGCCAGACTGCATGCTCGAATAAGAGTCTGGTATGGATTTTGGGGGGACCCCACCTCAATTTTTTTAAATTCTGGCTTGGAGTCCCCCTTAAAAACCGTACCCTACACAAAGGGCCTGGTTTGGACTGGGGGGGGGGGACCCTATGCTGTTTTTGTTCCTTGATTTTTTATCTATATTGTCGGGAGCCAGCAATACATTACAGCTGCGAGCAAATTTAAATTACTTTTTTCCTTTAGAAATATAATTTTGCTGCGGCACTGTTCTACACAGCACACCACTTTACAGGCAGACTAAGGGGACCCCCCCCGGCATGATATTTAAAGGAATATTTCCTTTTTATTTTTTCACTTTAATCATTATTATAATCACTGCTCCCGAAAAATCTATTGTTTTAAAACCTTTTTTTTTTTTTTTGCATTGATACACGTATGTCCCCTAGGGCAGTACCATGGGTCCCCATACACTTTTTATGGCAATAACTTGCGTATAAGCCTTTAACCACTTCCCGCTCGGCGTATAGACAAATGACGTCCGGGCGGGGGGTTCATTATCCTGACTGGACGTCTATTGACGTCCTCAGGATAATCCGCGATCGTGCGCCTCTGGGGGCACGCATCGCGGCGATCGGTGGTGCCGTGGGTCAGCCTGACCCACGGCATTACTGACCGAGGTAAAAGGCTTTGATTCGAAGTCTTTTACCATGTGATCAGCCGTGACCAATCACGGCTGATCACAGTGTAAATAGGAAGAGCCGTTTATTGGCTTTTCCTCTGCTCAGGTCTGCAGACCTGAGCAGCGGAGAGCCGATCGGCTGCTCTCCTGACAGGGGGGGGCTGCGCTGAACATTTATCAGCGCAGCCACCCTCAGGATCACCCCACTGGACCACCAGGGAGCCTGCCCAGGACCACCAGGGAGCCCCCAGCAGAAATCAGAAAGAGGCCGCCCAGGACCACCAGGGAAGGACCACAGAGGCCGCCCAGGACCACCAGGGAGCCCCCACTAGACCACTGGGTAAGGGCAATATTGTGCACTGTAGGGATGGCACTATGCCCATGTATGATGCCTGCCAGTGCCATCCCTAACAGTGCTTGTTGCACCAGTGCCCACCATTGCCACCTATAAGTGCCCACCTGTGCCACTTATCAGTGCCCACCTGTGCCACCTATCAGTGCCCGCCTGTGCCACCTAAAAGTGCCCGCCTGTGCCACCTAAAAGTGCCACCTATCAGTGCCCATCAGTGCCCAGTGCCACTTATCAGTGCTGCCTATGAATGTCCATCAGTGCCGCATATCAGTGTCACGTATCAGTGCCCGTCAGTGTTGCTTGTCAGTGCCGCCCATCAGTGCTGCATATGTGCCCCATCATCAGAGCAACCTTATCAGTGCCACCTCATCAGTGCCAATCTGTACTGCCTCATCAGTGCCCGTCAGTGTAGCCACATCAGTGCCCATCAGTGAAGGAGAAAATGTACTTTATACAAACTTTTGTGACAGAAACAAAGAAAAATGTTTGTTTTTTTTCAAAATTTTCGGTCTTTTTTTTTTTTTATAAATAATAAAAACTGCAGGGGTGATCAAATACCACCAAAAGAAAGCTCTATTTGTGGGAACAAAATGATAAAAACTTTGTTTGGGTACAGCGTCGCACGACTGCGCAATTCTCATTCAAATCGCAACAGCACTTAAGGCTGAAAATTGGTGTGGGCGGGAACTGTTCTAAGTGCCTGGTATTGAAGTGGTTAAAATGAGCACTTTTGATTTTTCATGTCGTGTCCCATTGACTTTAATAGGGTTCGCATTTTTTGTCTGTTCGTAATGTTCTGGTGTGAACCGAACAGGGGGATATTCAGCCCATCCCTAATTGCTACCAGTTTCTGTGCTATGTTCATGCTGGTGAGATTCACCCTCTCTATTTGTCCTGATGATCATTGTCTCTATTACATAACAAGATAAGAAATTCAACATTTTACAGCTATGACAGGAACAAGAGATGATGGGAAATTTTCAGATGGGGGAACCTGTTCTGACAAAGCCTGTCTAAAAGGAGATTCCTCCTCAGTTTGGAGAAATTGTCTTTTACATCTTTGTGTCTCTGGGGCAGTAAGTAAAGGGAAATTTCCCAGATGGGACATCAACAAAAATCCCAAAAACTTGATAGGGGTTGTCATCATTTCCTACTCTTTTCAAAATGTAAAACAAAACTGTTAACGTACATACACTTTCAGGTTCAACAGGTTCAGGCCTGACATTGTGGATCAAGGAATTCTTATCTGTCATCGGAAACTGTCAGGCAGAAAACTAGAAGTGTGTTGCAGTCACTTAAAGGTTCACACTGTTTGAGCATGAAAATACGTTACTGATAAACCTTGTTGTCTGCTTTTTAAAGTACACATGGTTATGAAACATAATTGGGAAACATTCAAATTTAGCTATAGTTCCTCTTTTATTTCATATGTTCACTGCTGATTGTTGATGTTGACTACAGCCTTGTACTGGACTGTTCCTCCAGTAGTACAAGGCTGTAAAGCTGTTTTAATTTTTAAGCTGGATTTACACTGTTGTGTTGCATTAGAATGCATATGTTAAAGCGTGTTATGCCATACACTAATGTACGCATAAAAAAAGAAATACACTCTATTTTTTGTAATACAACACACCACAATGCACAGTAGTGCTTTACTGTGCATTGTGGTGTACTGCAGGGCAAGTGCTGGGGGTGCCATTCAGAATAAATGTGCAAACAGTGAGCCCTTTCTTTTAATGTTACTTCAGTACAACAGTGTGAACCCAAATCCAAGTAACTAATTACATTAAAGTGGTAGTAAACTCTTACAAGTGAAAATCCGCTTTAATGTTACTTCAGTACAACAGTATGAACCCAAATCCAAGTAACTAATTACATTAAAGTGGTATTAAACTCTTACAAGTGAAAATCCGCTGACAAGCAGGCTGTTTATTACAGGAGAGACCCTAGTGGTCTGTTCTGTCACAAATGCACCCCCCAAGCTCCCCACCCCACGCGTCAGTGGGTAATGTAAGACCACATTTATAGCACGCGCCATAAATGTCATTACATCGCTGGAGGGCTCCATCTGCAGGTAAGTCTGGCATTTTGTACTAGTATGCAGTGCATACTAGTACATTAGGACCTAAGTCTGCACAGGGAACCATTTAAAAAAATACTTTACTACTATTTTAAGAAAACAATATAGGAAAAGGAAGGAAGAGTGACATAATATATAAGAAGCAACAAAAAACAGAAATGAGCACCTTAACATCTGAACCCCCCCCCCCCCCCCAAAGTCAAAGAACACACTATAGGGGGGAAGTTTCAAGAGTGCAACCATATCAAGACTACACAGGCCAGAAAATGTAATGACAGCAGCCTTTGCGAATGCTGTCATTTGAGGCAGAGAGCCTTAAACAAGGATTTTTGCACAGAGTAGCACAAATATATTAATGGTTGTAACTAGCTTTATTGCATTTCCACTATTAAATACACAAAAGCAACATTTTTGGCATCAAACAACGTCAGGTAAAAATAAAAAAAATAGTACATAAAATAAACCTAGTCTGCCCAGCAATTAATACAGAGTAACACTCCTTATCTTCAAAGGAAATGGACCCTGTGACCAGCTCCACAAAATCATAGCTTGTACATAAAAGGCTGCCAGCACACTGTCTTTCTCTACATACCAACATAGTCCAGTTTTTCCAAGGTTTGAGAAAGAATGTGAAACCCTTTTTTTTGGGGGGGTGGGGGGGTTGTAAGAAATGGCCCTCCCCAAACAGGAAATTGTGCTACACCTGTAGATAAATAAAAGAACCAGAACCTTTGCTAAGTGGAAGAGTGGGCTTCATAATAATGTTGGTAGTGCATTCACACAGGACAGGGCATCTATGAACAGAGGGGGTTCCCTTTCTGGAACTACTGCCACCAACATGTGACATTAACCATAAGCAACAGATATACACCACTATGGGAATAATATTAGCTCTATATAATAAAAGGTTAAGAATAGTGTTGAGCGAACCCGGACTGTAACGTTCGGTTCCGTACCGAACTTTCGGGTGTCCGTGGCACGGACCCGGACATTTCAAAAATCGTTCCGGTTCGGTCCGGGGTTCTGCTATTTTACTCCACGTGTTGAGAAGCTGCAGGGCGAGTTGTGCACCTCATTTTATCGTCTTGGGGCCTGGCTTGGCCTTGCTAAAAACTTTACAGGCCCAGGCACGGTGCCTGTGGGCTTTCAAGCCATGCCTTGGCTTGCAATGTCAGGCCCAAGCGAGTTGTGATAAGAATTGGAAAATAATATATCTCGATTATAATAAGGGTATCACCACATATAGACAACGAATACCAATTACAGTGTACAACCACCGTCATCAAGGTCTTTCCCTTGGGGGAGACAAGTATCTACGGGACAGGACACACTTACGTGATGGTTGTAATAATACTTCGGGT
>BLSH010414056.1:945923-961275 GCA_018402905.1 Glandirana rugosa | reverse complement strand
CCCGCCACAACAAATAGCACCACCAGCCGATAGACAACGTCTTAGCAGGAGGCAGCATTTCAGCAACATGGTGCAAGAGTATGTGGGCACACGCCTACACGTACTGCCTGATGGGTCTGCCCCATTCAACTTCTGGGTCTCCAAATTGGCCACATGGCCTGAGCTTGCCCTTTATGCCTTGGAGGTGCTGGCCTGCCCTGCAGCCAGTGTATTGTCGGAACGTGTGTTTAGCACGGCAGGGGGCGTTATCACAGACAAGCGGAGCCGTTTGTCCACATCCAATGTGGACAAGCTAACCTTTATTAAAATGAATCAGGCATGGATCCCACAAGACTTGTCTGTACCTTGTGCAGAATAAACATTTAGACCGGACTCACACAGCCATTCATATACTTCTTTTTTTGAATAGGCCTCAATACAAAAAAAAACCAATGTGGCTACCTCCTCCTACTCCTCTACCACCGCCACTTCCACCTACACTGCCACGGTCACGGCCTAGTCAACCTCTAGGCTCCTACTCCACATCCACCCCCCTTCCCATTTTTTTATTTGATTTTAATTTATTTTCCCTATCCCCATTTATTTGTAGGGCACTTGCCCTAGTTTGAAGATGATTTTAGAACAGTTATATGGCGTCTACTGTTAATTAATACTTTTCAGACACAGTTTGAAGATGATCCACATTCACCTCCATTTTTGCTTTTTTCATGTTTTTATTTTTTTTTAAATATTTAAAGTTATTTCCCTGTCCCCATTTTTTTGTAGGGCACTTGCCCTACCCTTACCCCCATTTTACTTCCTTTTGCAGCCCTCTAGGGCTTTCCAGGACTTTGTTACAGCCATTTTTGTGCCTAAAATTTCGGGTCCCCATTGATTTCAATGGGGTTAGTTGTCCGTGCGATCGTTCGGGTTCCGTCCGGACCCGGACTTTGTCCCGAAGTTCGGCCGGACCAGCAGAACCTGAACTTCCAGAGGTTCGCTCAACTCTAGTTAAGAATAGTACATACCTCTAATGTACAAACAGGTAATATCAAGAAAGGACCCAACAGGAGCTCTGGGGGAATTATGCACACACAGTATAAATGAATGCTGCAGAAAAGTCCAGTTGAAGGGGCTCCTGACGATGATCACAATGCAGTGTCTGTCTTCATTTTGAAAACAGAATCAGTGATGATGTGGAGATCTTCCAACCATTGTCCAACCAGCCTGGAACGCAGCAGAAACTGTGATGTGATACTTTAACTCAGATTCAGTCTATCTACTCTGCATCCTAATCCCTAGGTAGCGTCTAATCTGCCATGCAACCAGATCTCTAACTACCTTTGGGTTGTTGGATGCCTAACCTGGCTCTAGCCTATGTTGGTTACTGAGTTCTGAGCTAAAATTAGCTATTGAATCCAAGATAGAATCTAAGACCAGGGGTTACAGAAAATAACAGGAGCTGCATGTAAACCCTATTGTAATAAACAGCTTTACCTACTAGTAAGGTGACCACTACACTTGCACACCGTGTCACAGACCAAATTATCTGATACATAGCTCCCAACTGACCTTGGTTTCGAGGGACTGTCCCTGATTTGGAGCACCATCCCTCTGTCCCTCGTTGCTCTTCATTTGTCCCTCATTTTGGTATGATGCATATACCTATATATAAAATACACTATTTATCTATCAAAAAGTGTTTTACAATGCTAAACCTTTCATCCAATTTATAAATTGCTGCATTTGTACACTTAAAAAAGTTAATATAAAGGAATAGTAGTGGTAAAAAAAAGCACTCGTGGGTTTACCTAATATTTTTTTTGTATAATTCTGCTTTAAGGGGCATGGCAGGGGGTGTGTCCTATGCCTACATACATTTTCTAATAGGTGTCCCTTGTTCCATCTCAGAAAGTTGGGAGGTATGCCTAATATAGTGCTTGTAAGAAAACAATAAGGGTACAGATATCTATATATCTCTCTATATATCTACCCAGACACTATGGGCAACAATAGTAAACTATTAAACATAGAGACACTTGCCTAATAATCCCTGCATGGTAGGACATGTGGTCTCCAAACCCCCCTTCTCTACTTCCTTCTTCTGGGGTTTTTAATCCAGCCTCCCAGAAAACAGGAAGTACATATATAATTACCTCTGTAATATTAAGAGCACAAGTTTTCACAAATACAGACAGTAGAGTCCAGCAGATTGCTGCAAATGTGTGAATAGCTAGCTTTCACTAATAAGGACAGTCATAGCTTTATCATAATTTAGGCTGAATTAGGCTAGCTTTCAGGAAATCCAGTAACACAAATATATTCTTTCACTACCAAACTGTTTTATCAGTGTTTCTTTCACAATGCCAAAGCTGTAATTCCTTTTAAATTATCATTTGAGGTTGACTTAGTGGTTGTTACTATGTTCCTACTGGTTGCCAGTCACTCCTGCTAACAGTATGCTACAACTCCAGGATTGCACAGATGTAACATAATCCCATAATGCCATTAAAACCCTTTCTGGCACTTGTCTAAAACACAGAAAGATAAATAAGGGAAGATATTGCTACAGACAGATAGGGGATAGATAAACTTCAGACTAATTTCACATACCCATGTACAGATGTTTCTCAGAAAAACTTCAAAAAAGTAGTGTCCACCCATCCTTCCATCTTGTCGCATGCAATTGTAGCTACATGACTCAAGATGATTGAGCCAGCTACTCCTGCCCCCTTCCATGTCTGGCGCTCCATTGAGCATTGGAGGGATGACCAACAGCCATTGCTCTCCGCTCCAAGCAGATCAAGAACTGAGCGATCAGCAATCATGTGATCCCTCAGTTCTCAGGCCTAGGACAGACGGAGGACAGCTGCATCATCACTGTGAGTATGATAGGTGAGTATGGCTGTGTGCTTTTTTAAAAAACCCTTTAACCACTTGCCTATCACGTAGTGACTATAAGCAGCGGCAGCATGGCTCTGTCCCGCGATTCGCCGCTTATAGTCGTCACTCGCGTGCACGATGGCTAGGGGGCGAGCGCACGCTCCCTGAGCGGGGCTGTGGGTCAGGCGGACTTGATGTCCGCCAGCAACTCGCGATGGCTTGTGACAGAGCCAGAATGGGGAACCACCGATGTAAACAAGGCGGTTCCCCGTATCTACAGGCGGCATGTCAGAGATCTACTGATCCCTGTACTCGGGATCAGTTAGGTCTCTGGTGCCCCTGCCAGCCCAGCCCCCATACAGTTAGAACACACACAGGTAACACAGTAAACCCCTAGAGCGCCCCCTGCAGGTTAACTCCTTCCCTGCCAATGACATTTATACAGTAATCAGTGGATATTTAAATTTCTGATCGCTGTATAAATGTAATTGGTCCCAAAAAAGTGTCAAAAATATCTGACATGTCTGCCCCAATATCACAGTCCTGATAAAAATAGCAGATCGCCGACATTACTAGTAAAAAAAAAAAATTTGTAAAAACGCCAGAAATGAATTCTCATGGTTTGTAAATGCGGCAACTTTTGCGCAAACCAGTCAATAAACGTTGATTGCAATTTTTTTTTTACCAAATATATGAGGAAGAATATATATGGGCCAAAACCGAGGAATAAATTAGTTTTTTTATATATTTTTTTGGATATATATTTTAGCAAAAAAGTAAGAAGTATTGTTTTTTTTTTTTTGCAAGTTTGTCGCTCTTTTTTGTTTATAGTGGTGATCAGAAGTGAAGCAGAGGTGATCAAATACCACAAAAAGAAAGCTCTATTTGTGGGAAAAAAAGGACGCAAATTTAGTTTGGGTACAATGTCGCACAACCGCGCAATTGTCAGTTAAAGCGACGCAGTGCTGAATCGCAAAAAGTGCTCTGGTCTTAAGGTGGGAAATCCTTCCGGTCCTTAAGTGGTTAAAGAGGATGTAAACCCGATGAAAAAAAACAAGCCAAAAAAAACCTGTAAGACAAAGGCATAATGAGCTAGTATGCAACGCATACTAGCTCATTATGAAATGCTTACCTTAGAACGAAGCCCTGCAGCGGTGCCCGCACACCACTGAGACAGCTGACATCTTCCTCAATGTTTCTTCCGAGTTTGCAGGCTCTGCGATTGGCCGGAGCCACAATGACGTCACTCCCACGCATGCACGCGGGAGCTGCTGGTCACGGCACAGGGCCCTGAAGAAACGGCGCAGGCTGGCGTTTCTTCAGAGCGCATGCACGGACGACGTCCTCAGCAGAGTATATAGTAAATATCTCCTAAGCGGTGCAAGTTTTAGGAGATATTTACAGTACCTACAGGTAAGCCTTATTATAGGCTTACCTGTAGGTACAATTAAACAAGAAGACTTTACTTCCTCTTTAACCTTTAAATTGTTACTAAACCCACAACAGTAAAATCAGAGTGTTTATGCAATAAAGCATGCTTGTTATACTCACTATGCAAATTAAGGGGTTAATCCTCTGCATTGTGTAAAAAAGCTTGTTGACCCTATCTTCTCTGATCCTCCCCTCCTTTTACTGTCCCCAATCCATCTGCTGATAGAACAGAGCCTTGGGGGCACTCTGCACATGCTCAGTTTGGTGTGTATTGCTACAGTTTTTTTTTTTTCTTGGGAGGGTGAATGTTATCAGCAAAGTGTCAATCAGCACTGTCCAGACAGAAGGTCATGGGTCCTGAAGCCTCACAGGACAATCAGAAAACTTCTCCTACAAACTTTAACCAGTGTTTGATATTAATAGAAGTTACAATACTGCTATAAACGGCTGATGAGAAAAGGTATTTAGCAGTTTATATTTACTAAAATAATTGCATGTCCATGTTCTGTGTATAGTACCTTGGGAGACCAGATATAGTGAATGCAGAGTCCTGGGTTTAGTAACGCTTTAAGTAGTGGATACACAGTATATAGATTATTTGTGGAGAATAAAAATATTTAGTGTTATTGTAGCACCCTGGTCTTAGACAGGGTTGCTAACAAATTTATTTTGCTAGGTGGTAACTATACTGGTTAATTGTTAGGGGGATCCACTGACTTTTCCCTAAATCTGGATGTGATGCACCTCTCTCTTCAGTCACTAGGTGGCATTGTTGCATGAGGCATTCGAATGAGAAGGGCATGGTAAACTCATACTATGAGTGGATAGGTTGTTTCAGTCAATTGGCAGGGATTTTCTTTGGTCCTTTGGCCTGCTGGGAGAGCCTATTTATTTGGGAGGAGTCAGGTGATCAGGGTTCTGTGCCACCTGGACGGCTGTCTGGGTGGATGTGTGTTACATGGCCCCGGGTTGCTAGGCCAGAAGCCTGAGGCCTATCCCAGCAGCACCTGGCTGCTAGGCTGTCAAACACCTATCCAGGTCTCAGAGAAGCAGCGTGGGGTTGGGGCTTTTTGCCCGGAAGTCCAACCAAGTTGCAGAGGCTCAGCCCGAGGGGAGCCTGATCATTATAGAAGTTCAGCCGGACAGGGAATTGAGTGTTGCCGGAGGTGAAGGAAAAGCAGTGGCCACATGGAACGACCACTCCTGTTACCATAGGCAAGTGAGGAACAAGGTTAGAGATAAAGGGGGGGCGTGGCCTGCACGGGCATGTGAGCGGTTGCACTTCACGGAGCTCCCGCTGATACCATCCGACAGTGATCCTTATCCCGCAGAGGAACCGGACCAGCACCGCTATACACCCACTCCTTACATCCCAGTGACCACCGAGGATACCCGGAGCCCTTCCCGGAGGAGAGAGATGTCCCGCAAGGCGGACAAAACAGCAGCGGCCTCGGCGGCCAGGGAGGTCCAAGATGGCGACGGCTCCCCGCTCCCTCAGCGTGCTCCACGAGGTGCCGAAAAGCAACCAGAACGGGAGGGTAAGCAAACCAAAACCTCCAAACCACCTAAAGAGCAGCCCAGGGACATGTTATTTTATACCCAGAGGGTACCGGCCACCGCACATTCCACACCTAACCCGCAGGCTGGTGACATGGAGCAGGGGGGACAGGACGACACGCTGCCTCTGGAGGCCACACTGGTGCATGCCCCTGATGATGTGGTGGGGCCCGCAGAGGAGAACTCCCAGCCTACACTCGTGGACATCCTGCTGGCTGTCCATAAGTGTACCGCTGCAGTAGATGAACTTAAAGTACAGTTTGGAGGCCTAGCAGAGTCGGTCTCCCTGTTGTGCCAAGAACTACAAAAAATTAGAGAGCGAACAACGGCTGCAGAGGGTAGAATCAGCGATTTGGAAGATCAAATCCTCCCCCTGACCAGGGACACCAGGACCACAGCACAACAGGCCGCGCAGAATACCGCCAAAACTGATGACATTGAGAACCGGTTGAGGCGGAACAATGTACGCATTGTGGGCCTGCCAGAAAAAGCTGAGGGCCGGGACCCCACAGCCTTCATAGAGGCCTGGCTGCTGGAAGTATTTGGCAAGGAAGCTTTCTCGCCCCTGTTCGCGGTTGAGCGGACCCACCGCACTCCACCGCGACCCCTACCGCCTGGCAATAGACCCCGATCCATGCTGGCCAGGTTGCTAAACTATAGAGACCGGGAGGTGATCCTACGCCTAGCTAGGGAAAGGGGAGCAATTCAATATAATGGCAGTAGAATCTCCTTTTACCCTGACTTTTTGGCTGAAGTCCAGCGCAGACGATTAAAGTTTGCGGACGTTAAACAAAGGCTGCAACGCCTCCAGATAACATATGCCATGCTTTACCCAGCTAGACTGCGAGTAACAGTCGGAGGTCAGGCTACCTTCTTTGAGGCGGCCGCGGAAGCCACAGCCTGGCTGGATCACAATGAACAAGACCTCTGACATAGGCGCCAGAACGACAGGGGAGATGGCCACTAGAAGACTGCAAGGCGGGCAGTAAGGATGTATGATACCTAACTTTCCGGACCTCCACACTACAATAAAGGGACGTGTTACCAGTTTCAACTTGAGCGTACCAGCTGTCTGACCTCTCGGTGAGCAATGCACCGAGGTTGCTCTAAGATTGTATGTGGACGTCCAAAATTGTTCAGGAACCAGCAGAGCTGAGGACTCTGTTGCAGCTGTTTGGTTGCCCTGTTGACAAGTACCTTGTTGGCCTGGTGCGGACGCACGGAAGGCCGAGCTCCACCACCCTGGCATTATGGTCAAATTACAAGACGCCTCACTTGTGGGGAAAAGAAAGAGACCAGGGGGACATCTTAGTTGTGCAGTTGCGCGGGTTGGTCAACAAGTTGCAGATTAGACCCTAGGTACCCCGAATTCCACTGCCCCGTACTCCCACTTTTACTTCTAAAATATATGCTCGCCCTATGCTATGTGTTGGAAGTGATATTGCTCCCAGAGGAACTGATGTACCCGGTATATCCTGTATATATAACCGCACTCATTGTCCGTAATGGCTACCACATCAATAGTTTCCTGGAACCTCCGAGGGGTACATGATCCGTTGAAGCGAACTATGATTTCTACCTGCCTTAAAAAGTTCCACCCAGCGATTGTGGCTTTGCAAGAGACGCATCTTACAAAAGACTTAGTGACATGTTTGAGGTATGCATGGGTGGGCAAGGCTTATCACTCCACTCACTCTGCCTATTCACGCGGCGTGAGTGTATTGATACATAAGTCCTTGGCCTTCCAGGAACTTGATGCTAAAATAGACCCTATGGGTCGCTATGTGTTCCTATATGGTAAACTGTCTGGTATGACTCTCATTATGGCGTTCCTGTATATCCCCCCCCCCCCCCCTTCATTTTCCAGAGAGATCCTGCAGCTGTTGCTGGCCTACCAAACAGACAAGCCATATGTGCCTACTTTGTTAATGGGAGATTTTAACGGGTATGTGAGCCCACAGTTGGATAAACACCCTCCGGCCATAGCTCCGGCGGATGGATGGGGCACAGTGCTCAGCCATCTGCTTGCTGAGGTGGGCTGGATGGACATATGGTGTCTGAAACACCCTACCACCAAACAATTCTCCTGCTTCTCTAAGACCCATGGTTCCCTCTCCCGTATAGATTTATGTATAGGATCTGTCAATATCCTTAACGCAGTGGTCAGGGTTGAATACCATCCCGGGAGAGAGTGAACCGCCAAATTGTATCCTTTTTTAATGACCACCACGGCCATGGAGACCCCTTGATTGAATGGGACGCCTTTAAGGCATACCTGAGGGGGGTCTTCATCGCAGAAATAAACAGTATAAAACGCAACTCGCGAGCTTTGAGAGACCAAGTGGAAAGCCAGGTGAGCAGACTAGAACTTGCATACATTACTGACCCTTCAGCCTCCGCGAGGGAGGCATGGATCATGGCCCAGGACTCCCTGGACCGCCTGAGATCCTCCACCGCGGAGAGAAAACGGTTTTTCAGCAAATCAGCATTCTTTGAAGAGGGGGAGAGAACGGGACGCCTATTGGCAAAAATTGTCAGATCTCACGCCTCCTCCCCCACCATAGGGGCAGTGTGTACCTCTTTGGGGAGGGTCGTAAACGACACGGACCACATAGTTACGGAACTGGCCACGTTTTAAGCAGATTTGTACAAATCTAGGGAGGATTACTCTGACGCTTCCTTGGAGGAGTTTCTTCAATCCATACCCCTACCTGCCCTGTCTCAAAAGAACAGGAGGGACCTGGAAGCTCCTTTAACACCGGAAGAGCTGCAGGAGGCGGTGGGCACATTTTCTATGTGTAGGGCTCCGGGGGATGACGGCATCCCTGTGGAGGTCTACACGGACTTTGGGGAAGTCATCCTTCCCAAATTATTAGAGGTCTTCAACGCTTCCCGGAGGCTGGGGCACCTTCCCCCGTCCATGACCAGAGCGATGGTAATCCTAATACTTAAACCAGGTAAGGACCCCTTAGACCCAGGTTCTTATAGGCCCATATCGTTGCTACAGAGCGACGTCAAAATCCTAGCAAAGGTTTTGGCCATGCGGTTAAACAAGATAATCCAGACCATTGTCCATCCTGACCAGGCAGGTTTTATGCCAGGCAAGTCCACAGCTACAAACCTCAGAAGGCTCTTTGTCAACCTTCAGACCAAGGCTGACAATACCGGGCAGAGAGCCCTCCTGTCACTTGATGCCAATAAGGCATTTGACAGTGTTAGCTGGAGATACCTATGGGCAGTGTTGTCCAAGTTCGGATTCGGGGACACATTTATAGCATGGACGAAGCTTCTGTACAGAACTCCACAGGCGGCGATACGGGTGTCGGACAGGATGTCACCTGTGTTCGCTCTTTGCGTTAGCCATCGAGCCCTTGGCCTCACAGGTGCGGCTCAGATCACGGGATGTAGCTATGGCACAGTGCAGGAGAAAATCATGTTGTATGCGGATGACATGCTCTTGTTCCTGGGAGATGTCTCCACATCACTGATGAAGGTCATGTCTCATAACTAATTTTGGGCATTTCTCCGGCCTCACCATTAATTGGAACAAATCCGCGATGATGATGCTAGATGAGTTGCCAGATGGGGGACTGTCGCTCCAGAACCCAATCCCCCTGGTTACCAATTTCAGATACCTAGGAATCCAGATATCTCCCAAGCCTACCGATTATTGCAGTCTCAATATATATCCAATCCTTACCAAATTTAGGGATAAAATTGATATTTGGAATAGGCTAAAGATGTCCCTAGCCAGCAAAACAAATCTAATAAAGATGATTTTGATGCCTCAGCTCCTGTATTTGCTTCATAACACCCCAGTAGTAATTCCGCTTAAAACATTTTGAATAGTGAACTCCCTGTTCAGGCGCTTACTGTGGTCCACTAAACCCCCTAGGATTAAACTAGAGCAGCTGCAGTATCCCAAGGATGAAGGAGGCTTGGCGTTGCCCAATCCGTGGCTATATTACCTGGCGTCACAGCTACTGCAGCTGGTGGGGATGATGTCCCCAAAACCGGCAAGCCCCTCGGCCAAACTGTTGCTCTGGGGTGCTGGGGCTCGGTCCATTCCGGAGGGACTGGAGGCCCAGCAGTTCCAGAAGCCAAACAAACAAATGCCCACGTATGCATTAATGCAAAAGATCTAGAATAAGGCCAAGCAGTTGCAGGGTGTACAGGGGGTTACAGATTTTAGTCCCATTTGGGATAATGTAACATATGGGGAACTGGCCAAATTAAGTCAGGGACGAAGATGGCGCGTATTTGGCATAACCCACCTCACCCAGATCTTCGGTAATGGCAGGTTGCTCCCCTTCCCCACGCTTCAGGATAGATATGCCTTGCCATCCTGTATTGCCTTTTATTATATGCAGCTCCAACATGCAGTCAGAGCACAGGGGGGAGGGATGGAGTGGTCTCATTAACCTACCCCGATTTTCCACTTAATCAAATCGGCCACTGAGACTAAAGGATTTATCTCGCAATGCTACGGTATGCTTTTGCATGAATACCTGGATTATTACCCCATGAAGGCTAGGCAGAAGTGGGAGGAGGACTTGGGCGAGGTGACCGGAGACCAGTGGAAGGATGCCCTTCAAGCCCTCACCACTTGCTCCCTTAATTTGGCACAGAAAACCTCCCAACTATATATCTTACTGCGAGCTCACCGTACACCGGTGTAATTACATAAAATGGGTATAATGGCGAGTCCCATCTGCAACAAATGCAAAGTGGGAGCCGGGGACCTCATCCACCTTCTGTGGCAATGCCCGAAGCTCCACAGATATTGGAAAGAGGTCTTGAATACACTGAATGGGGTGTTCCTCACGAATATACTGCTGAATCCCATCCATTGTATGCTAGGCTCTCTGCGGGAGGTCATACCCGAAGAACACACTAGAACTGCGGTTACAAGGGCCCTCTTCCAAGCCAGGAAGGTAATACTGTTGAGGTGGACACTAGACACGCCACCATCCATTAGAACATGGATCACACATATGGGAGCTACTCTTAAGCTTGAACACTACATATACCAACATAGGGGAAGCCCGGGCAAGTTTGAAAAACTCTGGGCACCATGGTTGGACACCCCTGGTCTGAGCCCACTGGAGTTGGTCAGCCAACGGTTGTTACAGGGCATATAAAGCACTAGGGATTCACGAAACTTTAAGATTCCCACTGCACGGAGAAAGAGGAAGTAAGGGGAAATTGGGTAATGCTAGATAGACAGATACAAGTACAATATTACTGCGGATAAAGGAGTGATGGGAATACGCTTGGATAAGTAAAGGAGCGACAGATGATTGAGTTGTATCACCTTTTGAATGAGAGATTTCAACTTCGTGGTTGTCTGTAAGGCAAGATATGTAATTGCATTGACTTTTTCCATACACTGACTGTATCTTAACTGTCTTAATTCTGTAATGTTGTTGTCGACCATAAACACCTGTTTGATTTAAAAAATAAGAGATAAAGGGGACACAGTTGCTACTAAGGGGCACCTTTTCACCATTAGGCCTTTAGGGGTCAGGGACACCGCTACATTATTTTAAGTGTTTCTCCTCTTCCCCAGTAGCAAATGACACTGTATATTTACTGTGGATGAGCCATATGCAAATTTTGCTTGGGTCAGGAACTTTGTGAGGGATTTGCTAAAGCAAAGCCCAATTCCTGGTGGGTTAATAAGCTTTCACCTAAACTAACCTCAGATTACATGTTCCTGGAGGACAGTTAAAGGTGAAATGTTTTAAAATTGCACTATAAGAATGAGTAGAATAAGTAAAAGGCATTTTATGGTAAAGTTGGTCATCTTTAGGGGGGCAAATTCTAGGGACTAATTTTTGAATCCTGTTGCTGTCCCTAGAATTGAGTTATATAAACCACGTAATATAGACAGCTCTCTTGAGTATGTTCACAAATGAGACTGGTAAAGGGTTAAAGTGAATCCCCAGAGCTTAAACGTGACTCACACTGTGTAGGGGAAGGGTAATCAGTAATGCAGATCAGCATAAGAAGAAACCTCCAGATCTGAAAGGAATATCCCTTGCCTGCAAGTCAGCAGCACACTATGACACATGTCCTTTCTCCTACACGAACAGTGTCAATCTACAGCTAAGGCTCTAAGGCACAGAGAATATAAACTGTAAGCTGATCATGTTCTATATATTACTGCTGCTGCTATCTGTTTTTGAAATCTGCAGTACCGATCCTGATACCTTTTTATACAAACATATAAAGAAACAAAGAAATGCGTCTTGGGCTTTTGGCTAAGATCAAGTGTAGGATTTGTTCCAGGGGAGTTTTATGAAATCAGTGGGTCTGTGTGCAAGATCATAAGTTGGACCCCATTGCTTGAGAAAAAACAAAATGTGGTGTATTTAATAAAGAGCCACGGTGAAGAGGAGCCATGGCTTTTATTGCACAAGGGATGTTTCTAGCATTGAAAAAGACCTGGAGCACCTTTGGGCATGCCAAGTAAAAGAGCGTGTGGCCAAATTGCGTTTCTGGTGGGAGGGGATTCAGGGGCGTGGTTAAATTAAACAAGCTTAGTCTGTGCCCAGTACAATACCCCAGGTCAGGGTGTCTCCCAGTATAATCCCCCCCAGGTCAATCTGTCCCCCAATATAGACCCCCCCAGGCCGGTCTGTCCCCCAGTATAATTCTTCCCCCCTTCAGGTCAATCTACCCCCCCAGTATTATCCCCCCCCCAGGTCAGTCTGCCCCTCAATATACTCCCCCCTGTCAATCTGCCACCCATTATAATCCCCCAGAACAATCCTACCAGGGTCAGTCCTGACCTAGGGGGATTGTACTAGGGAGCAGACTGATACCTAGTACAATTCCCACAATAGTTGGTTTTTTAGATCCCCGCAAAAGTTGCACAAATGTTTATCAAAACACTGTTTTCACTAAAAATATATTAAAATCATTATTAACACACAATTCCTGTTAGATTCCTAGTTAGGCCTTGTTCACATAGGGTGTACTAAAGTGTACGCCAATGTGGGGGTCCTGTTTACGCACATGGGGATGCACAGGTGTTCTGAGTATCCCTGTGCAGGCAGCTCTATTCATGTCAATTGGGACACAGTAGCAGCATGGACGCAGTCACTGCTCCCAATCTGACATCTTTGTGGGTGTGGGTGCACAGCCCCAAATGCATACGATGTAAGTTTAGAGACATGCACCTGTACCCGCATGGATATCAAATTAAGAGCAGCAGCTGTGTCCGTGCAGCCACTGCGTCCCATTTGACAACAAGGTGTTCCGTGCATTCCCTGTGTGCGTAAACACAGCTTCGCACGGGTCTACGCTGTAGTATGCCTTGTGTGAACTAGGCATTGCTATTTTTTTTTTCATTGTACTTTTTTACAATGTTTACGACAAAAATTTACAGACACAGCCAGATTCTTTACTAACATTTCAAAAGGTTATCAAAAATGACCATTTTCATTTTCAGTTCAAATTTCAACATTTAAACTACAATCATGTAGAAAATGCAATTAGCAATGTGCTTAAGGTAGAACAAAAGGCAAAAAAAAACATATTTCTCCATTTACATGTCAGTCAGGTTACTTTAACCCAGTAGTTTTTTCACCTGTGTCCAAATGGAGAGATTCCCCTTTAATTTCAGTTCCTTAGCCAGCACAGAAAGTGAGAGGAAATCCCAGGTAGCCACCACGATCGCCAGAATTAATGTCTCCATTTCTGAACATTCCTTCTATTGCTGTGCTGGATTTGATCTTATTTTTGGTGATACAGGCGGTCCCCTAGTTACAAACATCTGACTTATGAATGACTCCTACTTACTAACGGAGGGAGACAACGGGAAGTGAGAGGAAATCTCACCCTAGGAAGGGAAATTCACTCCTGTAAGAGTTATTATGGGAAAAAGGTGTCTCCATTGATGCTTTATCACCAAGGTTTGTTTCCAGAACAACCCAAAATTTTCAAAATCCAATTATCATTGGGACAGGAAGTGAGGTGAAATCTTCTGAAAAGAAGCATAGACAGCAAAACAAACATTACAGGGGTGTTAACCCTTCCCCCTGCTATCCAAAAAGCTTCAAAATAGTTTTTTTGGCTGAAGCTACACTTAAAAAATGTACCTGTTCTGACTTACAAATTCAACTTGAGAACAAACCTACAGTCCTTATCTTGTTTGTAACCCGGGGACCACCTGTAATGGTAAACAAGCCAAATAGAGGGTGAATCTCCCCAACTGGGGCACAGAGACATTAATAAACAACTGACATGTCAGTTACCAGCGGGCAAAAAGACCGTAATGTAGTGTTAAAATAACAAGAAAGTAATTTGCAACAGTGTTCAATGGAACATGTGTCCCCATGTGAAGGTTTCCCCTCACCACCTGTTCCACTGACAGCTGCAAATTTTTGGGAAATTGGTCACTTTCTGCTACTGTGGCAATAGGCGAAAGAGAAAAGGGTGACTCTCCCTAGCATGGTGACAGCTTTGCTTCCAAAAACGAACGCAAAATACAGCAAAATTAGCATTTGTAGGCAAAAGATACATAGACAAGTACTTAGGCCTGGACTGGCCGTAACCCCAATATTTTCTTAACTCAAACTGTAAGTTTCTGTGTTTGAACCTATTCTAAATGCTATCACAGTAGAAACAAATTATTAATTAATTAATTATAGTCATATGAGGAAGGAATCAAACATACATGCTTTTGCAGTCATTGGTCTTCCTTCACCACCACCACCTCATCTTTGTCCTTAGGGCACTTTCACACTGGGGCGGTGGGGAGTCGGTAGCGGTAATGCGTCGCTAGTTTCAGTAACGCTTTTCCGCCGTTATAGTGGCGCTATGTCGCCGCTATACAGGCGGGAACGCGGCGCTTTCAACACCCCACAAGGGGTTAAAAGTGCCGGCGCCCCGCCCTTCCGAGGCTGCGTGAAGCCTCTTCAGAAGCGCTTGCCATTGATTTCAATGGCAGGGGCGGTGCAGGAGCAGCATATACACCGCTCACCGCACAGGCCCAAATATGCTGCTTGCAAAACTTTTTGTTACATCCTGCCTCAGCGTGAAAGCACTCGGGCTTTCACACTGGGGTGGATGGGGGGGTGTTTTTTAAGCGCTATAAGGGCGCTATTTTTAGCGCAAAAGCGCCTGAAAATGCCCCAGTGTCAGTGGCGCCCCGTAAAAGTCCGCGAAAACGCGATTTTTATCGCGGGAATATCGCGAATTTTTTGTGGGGGGGTAGGTGGGGTCACACTTTCGGGCTCACGAAAGTGCGACTCCGTCCTACATTGTTTTTCAAAACGTTCGTCGTATAAACCCGGACACGCCACTCGCCACATATACGACGAGGACGTGGCGGGGACGGTAACTTTAGTTACCGTTCGCGAAGACTTCTCCGAAGTGCGTCGGAGCCTTCCCGCCCCGCGGCCGTGAAAATTGGGGAACACCCCACAACTTTCGCGGCGCAAGGGCGGACATATCGCCGCTGTATCGCGGTGATATTGCCGCCTTTTCGCAATGA
>BLSH010414056.1:864591-875088 GCA_018402905.1 Glandirana rugosa | reverse complement strand
TTTTTTTTTTTTTTTTTTTTTTTTTTAGGTCACCTTGTCATGTCACCTTTAAAAAAAAAAAAAACGAAAAAAGAAAAAACGGCCTGCTAGCGCCTGAAAAGCGCTGATTAAAATGTTGCAGCAACGACGGGCACTGTAGCGCTATGAAAGGGGTCTTAAAATGCAAGTCCAGCCTAACACTAAAATCCTTGCATCCACAATCTAACACTAACCTCTCTATCCCTGTAAAGAAGAAAACCGTATACATACCTTTTTTGAAGCCGATGCAATCCGGTCTCCAGCGACAGAAGTTCTGTAGAGGACACAGAGGAAAACGGCTGTGAAATGAATGGGTAGTGACTTCACCCATAGACTTACTATGGGGCTTCTGTTGTCGGATGTGTCCTCTGCACCCGCCTACAAAGCGCAGCCACGACTGACAGCTCAGCGTGGAATCAGGTTGGATCGGCTTCGAAAAAGTTATGTATACTGATTTCTTCTTTACAGGGCTAGATAGGTTAGTGTTAGATCGTGTATGTTTGTAGATGCAGGGATTTTTCGTGGGCCTCTACTTTAACTAAAATAGGACTAAAACTAAAATTGGTATTTTAGTCAAAAGACTATATGACTAAAACGTAACACTGGTCTGTGCAGAGTCCACTGTATCCCTTGACTTTAAGAAGGGTAGAAGTTATAGCCTGTCCCTCTCAGTATAGATTACTCTCTCTCCATGTTTATGGAGGTCTACAAGCTATTTAGAGGCAACCATTTTGACTACCGTTTCAATGGATACAGTCCTGTTGAAGCACAATGCCGATAAGTCTGTTTTCAGTTTTAGGATTGGATGGGGAAGGGTTCTGTGTGTTTTTTATTGCTGTTTGTGCCCCTATTGAACAGATTTGCTTGCATTTCCAGACCTGTCATAGGGTACCACAGGGACAAGAGATTATAGGAAATCCCTCCTACAGTAACAGATGGCAAAAAAATATTTAGGGCCAGTTCACACCACATGCAGTCAGTGCGTTTTTTTTTCTGCATCAAAAACGCATGGAGAGTGGGTTATATGGTTTTCAATGGCATAGTTCACACCAGTGCAGTCAGTTCCAGTGCGTTCCGGTTCCAGAAAAAAAAAGTAGAACATGCTGCACTTTTTTCTGCACTGGAACGCGGTAAAACGCATTAAATACGCACCGGAACGCACCAAAAACACACCGGAACTCAATGTCCTTATTTTAGGTGAGTGAAAAAACTGTACTGGACTGCATCAAAAATGCACTGGAAAGCACCAAAAACGCGCATGTAGGAAAGCATCCAGAATGCATCCGGACTGCGTTTCTATGGTGTGAACTGTCCCTTAGAGTATATAGTATTTTTTTATTTTCCTAATGTAGCTTGAGGAAGAGTTAGATTATTGCTATTTGAGCCTTATTCCAGCAACCAGCCTTCCTATTGTGTTTTTTTTTTTTTTTTGTCCTGGTGTAATGGGGCATAGGCTACAGTGCCAGTAGTATGTAGTAATAAAAGCCTGACAAAGGTCCTACGCTTCCCTACTCGGTCAGAGATTAAAAAAAAAAAAAAAACATTTGGCTGAATGCAAACTTTAAATTGCTGACATCACTTTTTGCCTGTCTGTGATGCTGATTCTTTATTATTTTGAGTCGCTTACCTAATTTTGCTTTCAAAAAGCTAGCCGCTAGTGATCTGCATCCTTGTTCTGGGTTGGTAAATAAGAAAATATTAAAGCAGCAGCAGAACGGCCAGTCAGAGAACTAGCAATTTCAGATGGATAGCGGTCCACGGTCTTTAAGTCCTCCTCACTCCTCACCCGGCTCCGGATGCTGAAACTGAGCTTTTGGGGAGGAGGGGGGTGGGGATACCCGATTTTTTTTTTTTTGTTCGGGTACATTTGCTCCCGTCGCCTTAAGCGATCAGAAGTGGAAGGTCTCCTTCCCCCTCCCTCCCAAAGTCTTCTGGGACACAGTATAGGTCCTAGAAGACTTTGGGACCAATCGCAAATCGCAGCACTGCTCGCGCATGCGCAGTGTGTGCTCGGCTGTGAAGCCGCGGCTGGATGCCCACAGTAGCAATGCCGGTGCCGCAGAGGGGAGGGGGAGAGGAGCGAGGCTCTATGTGGCCCCATTGCTGGACCGGGAGACAGTTTAGTGTCTGTTTTTTTTAAAAGCCAGCAGCTACACTATTTGTAGCTGCTGACTTTTAATAAACATTCGGAAAGGATGGAACTCTGCTTTAAGCTGAATACACACTATACAATTTTCTTTTTCCTTTAGATTCACCAAAACCATATAATATGAGGGTCAAACCTTAAGGCCCCTTTCACACGAGCGGAGCCCATTGTGACGGGCTCCGCTGCTCAGCGGGGATCCATCCGTTTATCCCCGCTGAGCCGGCGGATGACAGGACAGTCTCTGCACTCGGTGCAGAGACTGACCTCTCAGAGCTCCATTCTCCTTTATGGAGGGTCGGATGAACACGGACCGTCTGTCCGTGTTCATCCGATCTGCCAGACGGATGGAAAATAGGGTTTCCATCTGTCTGTTTTTGGCGGATCGGGTGTCAACGGACATGTCACTGCTGACATCCGTCGCTCCATAGAGAACAATGGAGCGTCCGTTCGGGTCTGCCTGAAAAACTGACAGGCGGACCCGAATCATCCGATAGTGTGAAAGAGCCCTAAGAGTTTCAATTTGTATGCAATCAGGCAGGCCCTTGCACTACATGGTTTTGATAAATCTAAAGGAAATCAGACCACAATAGTTGTATAGTGTGTATGAGGTCTTGGCCTGGTATTTTCCTCTACACAAATGTCTATAAACAATTTATGCATATAGTTTGTGTTTTGCAATACTATACCATGCTTTTGCAACTTTATATAATTATGCAAGATATTCTTGCAAAACATACTTGTACATTTTTTTTTTTTTTTTTTTTTAATAGCATGTAAACTGTGGAAATTTCCATCTTTAGCCTTCCTTCATTTGTTTTTGTATTTAATGATACTGCTCAGGTATAATAAAACTAAATAAGGACAAAGAGCAGATCACTTCCTTTAGCAAAAGCCAGAAGTGAATGATGAAAAACACAAAGGTTGTTTGGTAACATAAAGAAGGTTGGCTTGGCCTCTGGAAAATGGCAGGTTTTTTAATCAACGACTTCAAGATCTTTTGCTGCTTTTCTAGATGCTTTATATCTGAAAGATGTAAAGAAGGATGGTAACATGAACCTTGAAGTGCAACATTTTACCATGAATGGAGTATAGAAAGCGCTGCGCAAACTGTCGGCGCTATATAAATCCTGTATAATAATAATAATATAGAAGGTGTACAACCTTTTTAAGGATTGTGTGTGTGCCCGCCTGTGTGTCAGACATTTTCTTGAAAATGTGAACAATTTGCGAACATTGGAGCATGCGCTGTCACAGTAAGGAGCGGCAGCAATAACTTTTTTTTAGCAGTGCTTACCTGCAGCATACTTACAGTGCATTTTTATTTTTCGAATCATTTTGTATTTACTTTCTTTCTGGGCCCACCTACTTTTTCCATGTTTTCTGGTTTCTTGCATCCAGTGTTTTATACATATGAGCCCCTGCGTGTACAGAACACTTACTTTATCAGTAAACGTGCAGCGGCTGCTGCAAGTTAAACACAACATGCCGAGTAAACGGGCCGCATTAAAGGCCGTTTCAGTGGTGCTTGGCTTGCAGTTGCTGTGCATTAGTCCCATTATAAACTTCCATTTAGCAGGAGAAAAAAAAAAATCTGGCATTCGGGAGGCAGCAGGATCACTTCCTGAACACATGACAGCGACTACTTGGCTGTGTTCTGCAAAGTGTTCCACGGCGGATTGCTTTTTGAAGCTTTGGCTCGTGTGAGCCTATCCATACTGTGACAACAAAAACTGGAGTTAGATTTTCCAGGACAGCTCATGAGAGATGGGCACCTCCTCTGACAGGAACAGGAAACACATCACCAATACACTTAAAGTCAGTCCCTTTGCTAAACTGGGCAGTTTTAAACAAGAACCAAAGGACAAAACCTTAAATTGTATACAAACCTAACACTCATTAACATAAGGAGGGGAACCTGGCTGTTCTGGAAGACTCCTGGAAACCGAGTTACCAGTAAGACCAACTCTGGTTTTCCCCATTTGTCTTCCAGGACAGCCCATGAGAGGATAAACAAGATTGCTATATTAGGGAGGGTTATTAAAAGTCCAAAAGACCTTTACCACCCTTGGAATTATCATAGATATGGTGTACCCAGTTATCTTAAATTCTCTATAGAGAGACTAGCCCCAATAGACACTACATGGAAGGACTATGGCTTTACTATGGTGGAGATATAAAACCCCCCATCTTATATAGAATATAAAACATAAGGATCTGCTACAAAGGCATACGTCTAGCGATTTTCCTCCACCAACATCCTTGTA
Organism: Glandirana rugosa; assembly: GCA_018402905.1. Classification (NCBI taxonomy): domain Eukaryota; kingdom Metazoa; phylum Chordata; class Amphibia; order Anura; family Ranidae; genus Glandirana; species Glandirana rugosa. The sequence continues at coordinate 870,660 of BLSH010414056.1, read as the reverse complement.
TATGAATGGGACAAAGCCTTTCCCTTGAGGCATACATTATCCCTTCAGGGTCCCATGTTAATCTCCACTGTGTAAGAATAACATGTTCTATACAACAGCTTTGTTATATGGAGACAACGCTGATACCCTAAGCTTCGGTGCACCCACTGCCACATGAAAAGACTAAGCGGTAGGGGGTTGGCCTAAAATGCCAACATGACTACTGTACTTGGGGCATATTATGGGATGCCAAAAATCCACAAGAACTGGCCTCCAAATGCATCCCTCTTTCTGCCAATTGGTTATACCCCTGTACCAACATTTCTTGTAGTACAAAGACACACTACATAAATGCAGCAAAATAAACTATTATACAGTTGTGCTCATAAGTTTACATACCCTGGCAGAATTTGACTTCTTGGCCATCTTTCAGAGAATATGAATAACACAAAAACATTTATTTCACTCATGGTTCGTTTTGGCTGAAGTCCTTTTATTATCAATCAACCGTGTTCACGCCTTTTTAAATCATAATGACAACAGAGAAACTACCCAAATGACCCTGATCAAAAGTGATTTTGGCCTGATAACATGCACACAAGTTGACACAAAGGGGTATGAATGGCTATTAAAAAGTAACCATCCTCACCTGTGATCTGTTTGCTTGTAATTAGTGTGTGTGTGTGTGTGTGTATACAATATATATGTCAATGGGTTTCTGGACTCTTGACAGACCCTTGCATCTTTCATCCAGTGCTGCACTGACGATTCTGGACTCTGTCATGGAGAAAGCTAAAAAATTGTCAAAGGATCTGCGGGAAATGGTAGCTGAACTGTATAAAACCGGAAAGGGTTATAAAAAGGGAATGGAGAATGCCAATCAGCAGTGTTCAAACTTTAATCAAGAAGTGGAAAATGAGGGGTTCTGTTCAAACCATGGTCAAGGTAGACCAACTGAAATTACTAGCTACAACTGCCAGGAAAATTGTTCGGGATGCAAAGAAAAACCCATAAATAACTTCAGGTGAAATACAGGACTCACATGTGGTGTGGCTGTTTCAAGATGCACAATAAGGAGGCACTTGAATAAAGATGGGCTGCATGGTCGAGTCGCCAGAAGAAAACCATTAGTACGCAAATGCCACAAAGTATCCTACTTGCAAAACACCAAACAGCACAGAGACAAGCCTCAAACCTTCTGGCAGTCATTTGGAGTATGAGACCAAAATTGAGCTTTTTGGCCACAACCATAAACGCTAAACAGAGTTGATTGATAATAAATGGCTTCAGCCAAACACTAACCATGAGTGAAAGAAACGTTTTTGTGTTATCCATTCATATTCTCTGAAAAATGGCCAAGAAATCATAAATTCTGACAGGGTAGGTAAACTTATGAGCACAACTGTATCGGCTACACATGAAACCATGGAAGAGGTATAACCTTTTGATACAGGATAGACAGCACCCCAAAATGCATGCCCTGCAGACTTAGGGTTGCAAATGTAAATTTGTGGCTACACTCCACACTAAGTGAAGCAAAGACATTCCATGAAGTGCCTTAAAACATTGGAGAAACCAAGTTTCTATCCGTGTGCAAGGAAGCTATGAAGAGGGAACCACTGTGGTGTAAGATAGATACCCCCAGCACTCATAAGTAAAGCACATGTAAAAACATGTAGTATTAGACCCCTTTCACACTTGTGCAAGTTGTCCTGCGATTTGGGACTGCAAAGTCCCATGGCAAGTCGTTCCCCATTATTTCCAATGAGTACCATTCATATCTGTACGACTTTCAAGTCGCGCCGACTTCAAAGTAGTCCCTGAATTATTTTGGTCCAACTTTGATGCAACTTGAGGTCCATAGACTTCAATGTTAAACCCTGAAAGTCTCATGCAAATCGCACCTGAATAATATAGATGCGATTTTCTGTACTACTTCCATATGACTTTGTAATTTTTCATTGAGCCAAAGTTGCAACAAAGTCGGACCAAAGTCGTACTGATTCCAAATCGCGGCAATAAATTGTGGTAAAATCAGGTTGCATAAGTGTGAAAGGGGCCTTAACCACTTCAGCCCCGGAAGAATTTCCCACTTTAGGACCAGAGCACTTTTTGCGATTCGGCGCTGCGTCGCTTTAACTGACAATTGCCCGGTCGTGCGGCGTTGTACCCAAACAAAATTTGCATCCTTTTTTTCCCACAAATAGTTTTCTTTTGGTGGTATTTGATCGCCTCTGCGTCATTTCTGATCGCCGCTATAAACAAAAGAAGAGCGACCATTTTGCAAAAAAAAAAACCAAATTTTCTTTTTGCTAAAATTCAAATCCAAAAAAAAAAATATAAACCTTTTTTTTCACTGTTTTTGGCCGATTTTATATAATTCCTCATATTTGCGATAAAATTGCAATCGGCGTTTATTGATTGGTTTGCGCAAAAGTGGCCGCGTTTACAGATGGTGAGAATTCATTTCTGGGGTTTTTATTTTTTTACTAGTAATAGCGGCGATCTGTGATTTTTTTTTTTAGCGGTAATGCGATATTTGGGCAGACATGTCGGACACTTTTTTGGGACCAATGACATTTATTCAGCGATCAGAAATTTAAATGTCCACTGATTACTGTATAAATGTCATTGGCAGTGAAGGGGTTAACCTGCAGGGGGAGAGCTAGGGGTTAACTGTGTTCCCTGGGTGTGTTCTTACTGTGGGGGGGGTTGGGCTACCATGGGCATGAGAGATCTAACTGATCCCAGTGACAGGGATCAGTAGATCTCTCATGCCCCACTGACAGAGCGGGGAACCGCTGTGTTTACATCGGCGGTTCCCCGTTCTTTCCCTGTGGCCGCTCATCGCGGCTCGCCGGTGGACATCGGGTCCGCCCGAGCCGCGGGCACACTCCCCAGGAGTGCGGCGGGTGCGCGCGCGCCCCCTGGTGGCCAAATGCAGATCGCCGCTTATTTACGGCGATTCGTGCAGGGCTCCCCGACTGCCGCCGTGAAAAGACGGCGCGCAGTGGGGAACCAGTTAATGGTTCTAGCATTACACTAGTGCTGTAGAGCAAGCCCAGTACATTATATGTTATAAATAGATAACATATTCACTACAATGATATCATGCAGAGGTCTAAAAACTGTGATCTAGGATGGAGAACCCCAAATGAGCACAAGAATCACACATGGCCTCTCGGTCCTAGTGTTGGCATACGCAGAACTCTGCAAAACAAGTGTTTCCAAGCTGTATAAGTCATTGCCTAGATGGTTAACAATGTGGAATGGACATCAGAAGTACAGGAGTACAACACATGCCCTGTAAAGGGCTTATAGTGTAACTGGCTGCAACCCAAGTGCTGACATGCAGTAGGAGACATTGCATAAATGTATATGTATGCAATATATCAGTACACACATATACATAGACAGAGGTTAATATTGTGGTGAACCAAGTTAAATATCTACTGCTGACACTTAAAAGCCATGTAGAAGACCCCTGCTGCTTCCCCCATTGAGGATAGAAGCCTCTTCTGCTGCCTTAGCTACAACAGATTATCCAGAGAAACATCCAACCTTTGGAGTACCTCTAGAGGTTACAGGGGGTGAAATACAGCAGCAGGATGTAGAAATTAACCTTGGACCTGAACAACTTGGGGTCCTGGCCAGAGTCTAAGCATAAGAGTCCCATGTAAACATAATGTGACTATATACAAAACTAGTAGCAAAAAAATGGTTACCATACATCAGGCCCAAGATGCAAACTACAATATAATATCTTAGGCCCGAAAGACAGACTTGTGCTGAGGCTGTAAATTTACCCTGAGACAGACCTCTATCACAGAGAATGTGTATGGCAAAGATAAACCCCACATAACCATGTATAGTGTATAGTCAAATCTGAAGTGAAGGCATTGTGCACCAGGTGACACGTCCATCAAAAAGCACTGGCGTTTACACTTCCACCTTCCCAGCTCTGCACTAGTGGGAATGGAAGGCGCTCTGTAAGACAAGTGGAGATTAAACTTCTGCCAGCTGAGTTGTTAGACTGCATATTGCACCATGTGTAGGAAGGCAAGCCAAAACACCTGTAAGGCAGCCACACCCAGGTAACAGACAAAATGCAACTCCACATCACTTCATCCATCCCAGCTCTGCTCCAATGGGAATGGAAAGCTCTGCGACAAGTGGAGCAATAATGATTACTACTCTGATCCCTGTGAAGTAATATAACATTAAAAAACCTTTGGCTCAGAAGACAGACTTTTGCTAAAGCTGCAAATTTACCATGAGACCGACCTCTCCACTGAGCCTTGTACAGTCAGATCCCAGGTGAGTGAGGACAAAGCATACCTGGTAACCAGTCCTCCATCAAGAGTTTAGGAGTTTACACTTCATCCTTCCCAGCTCTCTAGTGGGAATGGAAGGCTTCTGTGAGACAGGTGGAGAAAAACCTTTGTCAGCTGAATTTAACAGGCTGCAGATTGTACCGTGTTTAGGGAGGTAACCCAAACACCTGTGATGCAGCCACACCCAGGTAACGTATAATAGAAACAATTAGGGCTAATTAATTTGCTGTGTGTGTGCCTAGAGATGATTGTAAAAAAAAACGTTCCTCTGTCAAGTTCTAAATACGTGCTAGCATGCAAACAAACTAGTGTAACTAGCATGCAAAAACACTGACAATTTCCCCTAAATGTCAAGCCTACTAGATGGTCCTAAAAAAGGACATTCGCATCTTCTAACCCCTGAAAATGTAATGTACTGTGTTCCCTTACTGCCAGGGAATTTAGCAACTATACTCACAGAATCCTCATCCTCGCCCCTTAAAGCAGAGGAAGATGTCCTTTTACTGCACCCATTACATGAGTCCAGCTGAGAAGGAGTAGTGGGGTCAGTTCCACCTTCTGAGGATTCCCTACAGCCCACAGTACAGGAGTAGGGGATCTTGGCACTAGTCAGGTTCATTCTCCTCCTTGGTAAATAGGGGGAGCCCAACCGTGCCGTCACATTTAACTCTATTCAAGGGGTCCCAGGTGACAAACTACAGGCTAGGTGAAAACACAATTGAAAGTAGGTAGGTACGGCAACCTCCATCTTACCTGTGTCCTGCTGGTGCCAAGGGCACCTGTATCCCACTGAGCTGTAGTCTGCATTGAACCAAAAATGCAGCATTCGCTCCTTCACCTGTAGCTTCCTGACAGCCTGTGCTTGAAGGAAAAGCTATTTAAAAGGCACCAGCTAGCCCTTCCCCTACCCCTGCGCCAAAAAAGAGGCTTGGAACCAGAACCTCCGGTGCCTGGAAATGGCTTTTCCCCTACCAGGATTACTGCATGTGCATCATCTGGTCACACAGGAACACAGGCCACAACACTGTTGAAAAAGGAAAAAATGGATGTACCGTAGTTTGAAACACAGATGGGCCAATAAATAGTTCACTGTGAGTATGTACAGGTAACGGACAATGGTTATAAAGAACTGCATGCAAGCCCTACGCACTACCTCCATTCTTGTTCAATGTTAAGGGGGGGAGAGGTTTGGGACTTTAAATGAGAGGCATAATTAAATGGGCCTCCATCGCTGAATTGTGTATAAAAACAGAAAGGTTTGGGACTTTAAATGAGGCATGCCGTAGAAAGGCTTAAAGAATAGTCAATGTATGAAAAAACATGGATTTATTGAACCATGGGTAATAGTTCATATCACCAGGAGTTTATACAGTTGCAAGAAAAAGTATGTGAACCCTTTTGGAATGATATGGATTTCTGCACAAATTGGTCACAAAATGTGATCTGATCTTCATCTAAGTCACAACAATAGACAATCACAGTCTGCTTAAACTAATAACACACAAAGAATTAAATGTTGCCATGTTTTTATTGAACACACCATGTAAACATTCACAGTGCAGGTGGAAAAAGTATGTGAACCCTTGGATTTAACCAGTTCCCTACCGACGTATAGTAAAATGACGTCGGCAGGGACTGGCCGTCGATCCGGGAGGACGTCATATGACGTCCTCCGCTTCTCGCCGCTACTGCGGGTGGTTAAACACGTCTTTAGGTATAGTAAGGTTTTCCCAAGTGTATGAAAAAGAACGTTGAC
>BLSH010414056.1:835157-862626 GCA_018402905.1 Glandirana rugosa | reverse complement strand
TTCAATGATTTGCACCATAGCTTGTAGACTCTATAACTTTCACACAGACCAAATAATATACACTTATTTGGGTTATTTTTACCAAAGATAGGTAGAAGTATAGGTTTTGGCCAAAATTTATGAACAAAAATTACTTATTTGCAAAATTTTATCACAGAAACTAAAAAAAATTGTTTTTTTTTCAAAATTTTCGCACTTTTTTCAATTATATCGCAAAAAATAAAAAACCCAGAGGTTCTTAAATACCACCAAAAGAAAGCTCTATTTGTGTGAAAAAAATGACACAAATTTTGTTTGGGTGCAGTGCAGCCTGAGAGAGTAATTGAGATTCAAAGTGTGAGAGCGCTGAAAGCTGAAAATTGGTCTGGTAAGGAAGGGGGTATAAACGTCCTGTATTCAAGTGGTTAATAACTGGTTGAACCTCCTTTGGCAGCAATAACTTCAACCAAACGTTTCCTGTAGTTGCAGATCAGACGTGCACAACGGTCAGGAGTAATTCTTGACCATTCCTTTTTACAGAACAGTTTCAGTTCAGCAATATTCTTGGGATGTCTGGTGTGAATCGCTTTCTTGAGGTCATGCCACAGCATCTCAATCGGGTTGAGGTCAGGACTTTGACTGGGCCACTCCAGAAGGCGTATTTTCTTCTGTTTAAGCCATTCTGTTGTTGATTTACTTCTATGCTTTGGGTCGTTGTCCTGTTGCAACACCCATCTTCTGTTGAGCTTCAGCTGCTGGACAGATGGCCTTAAGTTCTCCTGCTAAATTTTTTGATAAACTTGGGAATTTATTTTTCCTTTCAATGATGGCAATCCGTCCAGGCCCTGAAGCAGCAAAGCAGCCCCAAACCATGATGCCCCCACCACCATACTTCACAGTTGGGATGAGGTTTTGATGTTGGTATGCTGTGCCTCTTTTTCTTCACACATAGTGTTGTGTGTTTCTTCCAAACAACTCAACTTTGGTTTCATCTGTCCACAGAATATTTTGCCAGTACTGCTGTGGAACATCCAGGTGCTCTTGTGCAAACTGTAAATGTGCAGCAATGTTTTTTTTTTTTTTTTGGACAGCAGTGGCTTTCTCTGTGGTATCCTCCCATGAAATCCATTCTTGTTTAGTGTTTTACGTATCGTAGGTTCGCTAACGGGGATGTTGGCATATGCCAGAGACTTTTGTAAGTCTTTAACTGACACTCTAGGATTCTTCTTCACCTCAGTGAGCAGTCTACGCTGTGCTCTTGCATTCATCTATACAGGACAGCCACTCCTAGGGAGAGTAGCAGCAGTGCTGAACTTTCTCCATTTATAGACAATTTGTCTTACCGTGGACTGATGAACAGCAAGGCTTTTGGAGATACTTTTATAACCCTTTCCAGCTTTATGCAAGTCAACAATTCTTAATCGTAGGTCTTCTGAGAGCTATTTTGTGCGAGGCATCATTCACATTAGGCAATGCTTCTTGTGAAAAGCAAACCCAGAACTGGTGTGTGTTTTTTATAGGGCAGGGCAGCTGTAACCAACACCTCCAATCTCATCTCATTGATTGGACTCCAGTTGGCTGACACCTCGCTCCAATTAGCTCTTGGAGATGTCATTAGTCTAGGGGTTCACATACTTTTTCCACCTACACTGTGAATATTTACATGGTGTGTGCAATAAAAACATGGAAACATTTAATTCTTTGTGTGTTATTAGTTTAAGCAGACTGTGATTGTCTATTGTTGTGACTTAGATGAAGATCAGATCACATTTTATGACCAATTTGTGCAGAAATCCATATCATTCCAAAGGGTTCACATACTTTTTCTTGCAACTGTACATCTGAAAACCAAGTATACATACAATAATATATAAACCATATATACAAGCATATCATTGCAATGGTAAAATAGTACAGAGATTGGCCTCAATACCATATATATAAAAGCATATCATTGCAATGGTAAAATCGTACGAAGAGATTGGCCTCAATGTCATAGTATATGTAAATAATGTACAAGGGTAGGATAAAATGACCAGCTCATGGGCCATCAATAGCAAACATTATGCATCAAATTGGACCCGAAGCGTTCCGTTGAGTACTGCCAACTCCTCAGGGGCAGATGGAATAATACTCTGAAAAAAAGAGAGGACATGAGTAACCAGAAAAATAGTACATCTAAAAGATGACAAAAAATGTATATCTATGGCAGGTCGAAAGGAACAAAGTGACTGTTGCATTGTATACTCGCAAATGCCACATGGCCAAAGCTGGAGGAACCGTGACCGCCAACAATGTCCACCATGGGAGCTGAGGTGGTTTATATACGATTGTATTAAAATTAGAATTATTGGAACTTACGCGCCACAGTAATTTATATTGTTATGCAGCTGCTGCTGTAGCCTATGTGCAATAATGCAGTGTAGGGATACTTAATAACAGGATCCTTTCCCTGTTCCCAATTTCTTAACAGCGCTTGCCTAATGTATACTTTGTGTGCAAATAAAGTGCAAAATAATTGTGCATATATCAATGATAATAATGTATATAAATTATATGAAGAATAAAATTAATATATAAAAATATAACAGTCTTTTGATATAAGGTGCTTGTGCAATCCAGTGCAAAAATGGTGACTTCTTGATAATTTTCTTATTTCATTCATCCAACTTAGTGTTCATCCCTTTTCATGCTCATAAAGTGCTCATGCTGTGCTTTGTGCAAAATAAAGTTTTCTCTTACGTTCACTGACAGACGCAGCTCTTCTTAATTGACACGTGGGTTTTATGTCGTCCTATCAGGAGTGACTAGGCAAAACAGATGCAAAAGCATCAGGGATAGGCTGGCCCCTCCCATGGGGGCCGTCCTCACCTGAGCCTATAAAACCCCCTGCTGGCCAATGGCATTCAGTTTTGTTTGTCTAGTGCAAAGGAGTTGACTGGGTTCCCTTATGGGACCTGCGTTTTTTTTCTGCATGTCATTTTTTTTCCCCCTCTTTCTGAAAATGATGAAGACTTCTATCAAGCAGCCGGTCTTGGCATAGAGAGGATATCACGAATCCAAAGCTTTGCCGTGACCGGCCACCTCCTGACTACCTACCCTAAAATGTCAGGGCTGCGTCGTTCAGGGCCCGTTCCGTGCGGGCTGCCTGTGGCTGTTGCCACCTATGCCCAGTGTCTGGCTTTTGCCTTTCCAGTGGCCAGCAGCAATCCTTCCCGGGATAAGGGGGGTAAGTCTGCTTCGGGTGGCTACCCGCAACACCCGTCGGACTGGTGAGTGGACCCCTCCCCCGCCCTTAGGAGCAGCTCAGGAAGCTCGACTTCCGATAAATGTGTTGGAACTGAGAGCGATCAAGCTTTGCTTGTCCCGTTGGTCGACAAGGCTGCAGGGCCTCCCTGTCCGGGTTCAATCGGACAACGCCACAGCAGTGGCATATGTGAACATAACGATACGGCAGATTCTAAGCGGTCACGGAACGTTCAGTCGTTTTTATTGCATGGATTGTACTGTGACTATGGGCCAATAAACACTTTTAAAGAGGTACGCGATGAGACATCTCTCCTTTTACATATAATACGTTGGGAAGCGGAGACGAGAGTGAGCACACAGAGAAGGACAACATATCCTGGGTCTGATTGTAGACCACAAGCGCGCACTGACTCTTCCACACAGTACGGGTGGAGAGTCATTGGGATCTGGTAAGGAGGGAAAAATACCCTAAAAAAAGTTTTATTTTGCACAAAGCACAGCATGAGCACTTTATGAGCATGAAAAGGGATGAACACTAAGTTGGATGAATGAAATAAGAAAATTATCAAGAAGTCACCAAGAAGGCACTGGATTGCACGAGCACCTTATATCAAAAGACTGTTATTTTTTATATATTTTTATTCTTCATATGATTTTTATACATTAATATTATCATTGATATATGCACAATTATTTTGCACTTGATTTGCACACAATCAAAAAATTCACATATATGTATGTAAAGCACTATAAGGCTATTTAGTACACACTTTACAGGGTGAATATTTGCATTAGGCAAGCGCTGTTAATAACAGGATCCTTTCCCTGTTCCCAATTCTTATATATGATTGTATGTATACTTTGTTTTCACATGTATATACTCCTGATAATATGAACTATTACCCATAGTTCAATAAATCCATGTTTTTTCATACATTGACTACTCTTTAAGCCTTTCTACAGCACGCCTCATTTGGGCCACTTTCACACTGGGGCAGGCGGTAGCGGTAAAGCAACGTTTTTTTCAGCAGCACTTTTCCACTGTTATAGTGGCGCTATGGCGGGAGTGCGGCGCTTTTAACCCCCCTCCACAAGGGGTTAAAAAGGGGTTAAAAGTGCTGGCAAGCTGCGCTTCCGAGATGGTGTGCAGCCGCTTTGGAAGTGCTTGCCGTTGATTTCAATGGCAGGGGCGGTGGAGGAGTGATAGATACACCACCCCAAAGATGCTGCTTGCAGGACTTTTTGTAACGTCCTGCAAGCGTACCACCCCAGTGTGAAAGCACTCGGGCTTTCACATTGGGGGGGGGGGGGGGTTTACAGGCGTTCTTTTTGGCTAAAAAAACGCACCTCAGTGTGAAAGTGGCCTTAAAGCGGAGTTCCACCCAAAAGTGGAACTTCCACTGGTTGGATTGCTCCCCTCAGGTGTCACATTTGGCAGCTTTCGTGGGGGGGGGGGAGGGGGAAGAGGATACCTGAGCTCTGACATCAGCAGCCCGGCTCCCTCCTCCCTGCTCGCTCTGCTACTGGCCGCCTGGCCAATAGCAGAGTGCAGTGGAGCCTCGCGCAAGCGCAGTAAGGTGCCCGGCGTGAAGCTGTAATGCTACACGTCTGGGTTCCCTTACCCGCAATGGACGCGGCTGCACCCGACCCCCGATCGAAAGATCGGCGGCAGGTGCAGACATCGCAGGACTCCAGGACAGGTAAGTGTCCTATTATTAAAAGTCAGCAGCTACTGTATGTGTTTTTTTATACACAATTCAAGGATGGAGGTGCATTTAATTATGCGTCTCATTTAAAATCCCAACCCCCCCCCCCCCCCTTAACATTTTTTTGCAGCAATCCCATCTCTTTTTTTTTTTTATATTATGGCCTTCGGGAAAGCCTAATTGCATTGCACATCGTAAATATTTTATTATATCTTTTCATGTGACAACACTGAAGAAATGATACTTTGCTACAGTGTAAAGTAGTGAGTGTACAGCTTGTATAACAGTGTGCATTTTCAGTTCCCTCAAAATAACTCCGCACACAGCCATTAATGTCTAAACCGCTGGCAACAAAAGTGAGTACACCTCTAAGTGAAAATGTCCAAATTGGGACCAAAGTGTCAATATTTTTTGTGGCCACCATTATTTTCCAGCACTGCCTTAACCCTTTTGGACATGGAGTTCACCAGAGCTTCACAGGTTGCCATTGGAGTCCTCTTCCACTCCTCCATGACGGCATCACAAAGTTGGTGGATGCTAGATACCTTGCGCTCCTCCAACTTCCGTTTTGAGGATGCCCCACAGATGCTCAATAGGGTTTAGCTCTGGAGTCATGCTTAACCAGTCCATCACCTTTACCCTCAGCTTCTTTAGCAAGGCAGTGGTCGTCTTGGAGGTGTGTTTGGAGTTATCTTCATGTTAGAATACTGCCTTGCGGCCCAGTCTCTGAAGGGAGGGGATCATACTCTGCTTCACTATGTCACAGTACATGTTGGCATTCATGGTTCCCTCACTGAACTGTAGCTCCCCAGTGCCTTCAGAACTCATGCAGCCCCAGGCCATGACACACTTGTCTTTGTACTCCTCACCTGGTTGCCACCACACACGCTTGACACCATCTGAACCAAATAAGTTTATCTTGGTCTCATCAGACCACAGGACATGGTTCCAGTAATCCATGTCCTTTGTCTGCTTGTCTTCAGCAAACTGCAGGCTTTCTTGTGCTTCATTTTTAGAAGAGGCTTCCATCTGGGATGATAGCCATGCAGACCAATTTGATGCAGTGTGCGGTGCATGGTCTGAGCACTGACAAGCTGAACCCCCACCCCCCCCCCACCTCTTCATCCGCTCCTGGAATGCTCATACGTATATTTCCCAAAGACGACCTCTGGATATGACGCTGAGCACATGCATTCAAGCTCTTTGGTCGACCATGGCAAGGCCTGTTCTGAGTGGAACCTGTCATGTTAAAGCTCTGTATGGTCCTGGCCACCATGCTGCAGCTCAGTTTCAGGGTCTTTGCAATCTTCTTATAGCCCAGGTCAGGGGTAGGGAACCTGCAGCTCTCCAGCTGTTGTAGAACTACATTTCCCATTATGCTTCTGGGAGTAATTGTATCCATCAGCCTTGCAATGCCTCATGGGAAATGTAGTTCTACAACAGCTGGAGAGCCGCAGGTTCCCTACCCCTGGCCTAGGCCATCTTAATGTTGAGCAACAATTTTGTTTTTTCAGATCCTCAGAGGGTTCTTTGCCATGAGGTGCCATGTTGAACTTCCAGTGACCAGTATGAGAGCGTGGGAGCGATTAACACCTGCTCCCCCTTCACACCTGAGACCTTGTAACACTGAGTCACATGACACCAGGGAGGGAAAATGGCTAATTGGGCACAATTTGGACATTTTCACTTAGGCGTGTACTCACTTTTGTTGCCAGCGGTTTAGACATTAATGGCTGTGTGTTGAGTTATTTTGAGGGGACAGCAAATTTACACTGTTATACAAGCTGTACACTCATTACTTTACATTGTAGCAGTGTTATTTCTTCAGTGTTGTAATAAAATATTTACAAAAATGTGAGGGGTGTACTCACTTTTGTGCGATACTGTGTGCTTGTGTGTATGAGAAGAGTGGAAAGCTTGAGTTATGTGCCTCATTGCCATGCTAGGAATGGGGGATATTCCACCTTCTAGCATATGAGACATCTGCATCTGATGGGCAGTGCTGCTCTCTAAAGCCTCGTACACACGGTTCAACGGTTGTGCGAATGAACGGACCAAATCGTATGTTGGCTGTTGTATCTAGCATACTGACATGCACTACACGATCGTACGACCAAGCTGAACATAGTGTTGTGTTATGAATGTATAAAGAGAAAGTTCAGGTGCATGTAATTAGTGTCTGGCCATTCCTGACTTCTGAGCATGCGTGTTTTGCACAATACAACTTGTTGGACCAACTTCTCTGTACACACACTACAACGGTCGCAAGACCGCTTGTTGGTACTACCAAGTTTTCTAGTTTGCTCATACAACTCCTGTTGTACGACCGTCGTATGTTGCCAGTTCTAATCGCGCGTACGAACGATCGATTTTGCATACAACGGTGTTCATACGACCGTCGAACCGTGTGTACAAGGCTTTAGAGCTCACACAGTTTTTTTCTGTAGGAGAAAAAAGGGTGGAATATGTTTTACAATGATATGGAAGGCTCCCCGCCAGCAGAATACAATGGCTGAGTGGGAAGGATTTGGTTTGAATGGGGGAATCTTCCTTTTTTTTTTCCTTCTCCCTACTGGTTGAATGAAATAAAAATTAATTGTGTATGCCCAGCATTAGTTTGTTGAATCTTCTGCTTTTTTTAAAACTGACTCCTTATAACATTGCTTAACCTCAGTGGAATCGGATGAGTTAATTTGGCTGATTAGCACACAGTGCTGCTTTGTGTAATCTGCTCTTCCCCATTTTTAACGGTTTTGTTTTCTGGTTACTTTCTATTGTCAGTGAAATAATAAAAGTGCGTCAGTAGAACTCTGCCAGCTTGGCATGATACCCAGTGAGGTTTGAATTGATCTAAAAGGATCATCATTCCAATGGAATATGGTACACCTTTGTTTGATCGAATCTAATTTTTTGTGGGTTCTGTTTGCAGTTTAAATATTGTATAGTCTATACATTTTAGTTTTGTCTTGAATACCCTTCAGTCATCACCAGTATTACAATCAAGGTAGAAGGCCAGTATGAACAAGGCATCCTTAACTACTGAATAGAATGAACATTTACTGTCCTCCCCTTGTCATATAATATAAAACCATAGTGAAAATTTTGCAATCTATACCTTGAAGGGCTGCATTAAGTGTCCCCCTTTTCACTAAAAAACACTGCATGCAGATATGATATAATCTTGCATTCATTAGTTAAACATTATTTGCCCTTACTTACAATTGGGCCTTATGCACACAGGCGTATGGTGTGTGTTTGTTTTTTTTTTTCTTTTTCTTTTATGCCTGCATGAGGCCATACTGGTTTTCCAGTTCCTGGTTTCTTTAAATTGTTAATAAATGTTTTATGTGTTTAAATAATACTAATAAAAAAACAGGTTATGCTTACCTGCCCTGTGCATTGGTTTTGCACAAGCAGCCCGGATCCTCCGCGTGTTCGCCACTATAACTCCAGGCCACTCCCTCCTGCCATGTGTCTCAGAGCAAGCAGCTTGCTGTGGGGACACCCGAACAGGCGCACTCCTGAACCCTTGCTCTGTGTGTCCATTCACACACACAGCTGGGGCTAGGCTCTACCCCTCCCTCTCCTCAGTAGCTTGCCAATCGTGATTGACTGCAGTGGGAGCCAATGCCTTAGCCAATAAAGAGTGAGAGTCCCTAGAGAGCTGAGGCTGTCGTGCACATTGCAGGATCGTGATGGGGCATATGTAAGTAGTGGGGGGGGGGGGGGCTGCTGCACAGAGAAGGCTTTTTTATCTTCATGCATTCTATGAGCCTGTAATCTTGAGCCTTTAGAACCACTTTAAGGTACTGCTGATGACACCCTTAGGCCTCATGTACAGTTGCTGCTGCTGATAAACTGAGGTTTAGGCCTCATGCACACAGGACGTTTTTTTGACCGTGTTTTCAGCTGCAGACGTTTTTCTCTACAGTCAATAAACCCCCATCATGTTATCCTATGTGTTCATGCACACATAGGCTGTTATCAACTGTTTTTAGCAGTGAAGTTTTTGAGCTGTAAAAAAAAAACCCAAGAGCTGAGGATTTTTTTGGACTGTTTTCAGCTGTAAAAACGTTCAACACTTAACGCCCTCAAGTGCTCAAAAAGGTCAATCCCACACGCTTTTGGACGTTTTAGACCAATTGAAAAAAAAACACGCTGGCCCTTTAAAAACAGGGAAAAAACGCGAAAAAACGGCGGTAATATAACGCTGGTAAAAGGTGAAAACATCCCTGATAAGCTACTGACGTTTTTTGGCTGTTCTTTTTAAAGTCCTGTGTGCCTGAAGCCTAGGAGCAGTTGGGCATTTTTTTCAGCTGCCCCTGAATTCTTCTCCATGTTATCTTATCAGCACATGTACACAAGGTCGTTTAGGCCTCATGCACACTGGACTTTTGGGTGTTTTTACAGCAGCTGTTTTTAGCTTCAGACATTTTTTCCTTCAGTCAATAAACCCTCCATGTTATTCTATGTCTTCTATGTCTTCATGCACACATAGGCTGTTATCAATTGTTTTTGGCTGGGGCGTCTTTGAGCTGTAAAAAAAACCCTCCCAAGACTAGTGGGTTCTGAGAGACGTTTTTCAGCTGTAAAAACGTGGCTTACCAATGTTTTTGGACGTTTTTAATCCATTTGTGAGGGATTAGCTCTTCTGTGTATCACCTTTCCTGGGAAAAAGGCAGTTGAGACAGCAGTTTCTTTAAAATCTGGCTGGCGCCAGGTTTATTTATAAAAGGTTGCAAGTAAAAAAAAAACAGCGAAAAAATCCTTGCCTCTCTGGCTCTAACGAACATCAGTATTCCTTACTGAGCGGTACATGGCTTGTCCCCGACACCCACAAAACAAAGCTATTGCAAACTTTTCTTTTCATTCAAAGCAGAGCTGTTTGTCAGCTCTCTCAGGCTGAATGCTCTCAAAGTCCCAGGGTAGAGCAAACCCACACTCTCTTCCTGGTCATTTAAACTACACCTGCTACTGGACTCCAGTGGACCCAAAAACCCGCCCCGGAACCAACCCTACCACGGTGGCTGGGAAGACCCAGACTCTGCTTCATTCCGATCCAAGTGAACGTATGCGTGGTGATAGACAGCGTCCGTCTATCACTTTGCCTTGCATACCGTCACACATTGGGGAAAAAAAACCTCTCAAAAACGCTAGTGCAATAACCCTGAAACGCTCTGGAAAACTCACTACAATGCTACTGACGTTTTTAGAATTTTTTTTAATGTCCTGAGTGCATGAGGCCTTATAGTCGTTTCTAGGCGGTTGAGTTTAGAAGCATTTTTGGAAAGTAAAAAAATGCGTTCAGGACAGACGTTCAGAGGCATTTGAAACGACAAATGCCTGTAACCGCTTGTAAACACGCCTAAACGCGGTAACTTGCGTTTTAGCAGCGTTTTGTTTATAGGCGTCCTTTTAATTGAAAAAAAAAACCAAAAAATTATAGACACAAACCTTATATGTAAACGCGGCTAAACGGACGTTTTAGACGTCAGTTTCTAGCTGTCAAGTTAAAATCGTTCTGGCTAGATTAAACAACGTCCTGTGTACATTAAGCCTTACAGCTGCAACCTGGAAAGAGTTCCTGTCCACGTGTTCAGGAGACAGACCCAGAGTTCCAGGAAGTAAAGGCGGATTTCATCTGCCCTCAGTAAAAATGGCCATGTGAGAATAAAGGGAAGGGAAAGAAAAATAAGGTGTGCAAAACATAAAAAGCCTGCAATTTATAAATATGTTTGTAGATTGCCATTATTAAACCTATTTAAGGCTCGGTTCACACCTAGGCGATCCGACTTTGCTAGGCGATTTGAAAGCGTTACGAAAGCGATTTGAAAGACTTCAGAGCTACTTTGGGCATTACAACCCGACCTCCATGCCAGATGACTTTGCCTGTGGCTAATCAGAGAAGAGAGGGAGGGGGAGTTGCCTTAAAAAAATATATTTTCTTTTTCCTGTAAAGTCGCTTCAAAATCGCTTCTTCATAGACGGTGATCCAACTTCCATTGACTTTTATGGGCTCAAATTGCCTAGAAGTCGCTTTGAAATAGTACAGGAACCTTTTTTGAAATCGCCTTGGAGTCGGAGCGACTTGAGTAGCGCTTATTAAGACGGCTCCATTCATTCCTATGGGATTTCTGATGTCAGGCATTTTGAAGCGATTTGGGGTGACACAAGTCGGATCGCAAATCACCTAGGATCGCCTAAGTGTGAACCGGCCCTTAAGGTGCCTTTGTTGTAGTTGTTTTGATAAGGGTAAGTTCATCTTTAAATGCAACTTTTTTGGAAACCATCAAAAAATGCATTCACTGGAAAATTAGGGGTCTTGTATTCATACAAATATCAAAAGAAATTTAGTGTAGTAAAACTGCTAATTAAAAACGTTGCTTCTACAGGAGTTTTGTGTTCTGCCTGTAGAAGCAACTCAATGTTTTCCTATGTGTCCATGCATATTAGGACGATTAGAGGCATATTTAGAGATCAACATTTAGAGGAAGGGAAAAAAAAAAACACCTCATTCGCGTTCCTGATTGGAGCTTACTGGCAGAAAAATGTAAAACTCTTCTAAACTCGTCCAAACTTTGTACAAAAAATGCTTTATATGAGCGTTTTTTTTTTACTCCCAAGAGAACAGACGTTTTTTAAGACCAGTGTGCATGGAGCCTTAGAGATGAAATGGGGAAGAACCCTATGGGTTATGTATGGTATGATTTTGTTACTTTATAGTTTTTAATGTGCACAAAAAAAAACAAACAAACTGCATTCCGTGCTGTCACTTTGTACAAGCGCATAACACTGTTAGCTATTTGCCTTTCAGTGGAAGAGCAGCTAATTGCAACACCTTCTCATAGTCTCACCGTTAAGGTCTCTAAAGTTTATCATTAGCCTAATGTACATGGGCCGCTTTTTCAACCTCCCCGGAATTATTTTTTTGACAGCTAGAAACCGACACTTAAAATGGCCGCTTAGTCGCGCTTTACATGCCGGGTTTAGCAGCGTTTCGCCATGTTCGTGTCTAGGAGCTCTTCTTTTTTTTTTTTTTTTTTGTAAAGGACTTGGGCTCCATTTACACTGGATGCTATTTTAACCTCCCCTGAATGAATTTTTTGACAGCTGGAAGCCGCCGTCTAAAACGGCCGTTTTGCATGCAGTGTTTAGCGGCATTTGTGTCTAGGAGCGCTTTTAAAGAATTTTTTTTTTCTGTAAATGGAAACGCCTGTAAACGAAACGGTCCTAGATGCGAGTTACCATGTTTAGGCGCGTTTAGCTGCGTTTACAAGCTGTTTGGCATTTCAAATGCCTCTGAACTGGCGTCTGAACCCATTTTTTTGCGTTCCATAAAAACCTTTAAACTCAACTGCCTGGAAACGACCCTGTGTAAATGTACTGATAAGATAACCTAGAGGAAAGTTCAGGGGCAGCTGAAAAAAATGCCAAATGCCTCAAAACATCCATTTACCAGCAGCAGTGTAAATAAGGCCTAACTAGGCCTCTAAACGAAATGCTGCTAAATGCGAGTTAGGCGCATTTACAAACTGTTATAGGCATTTGGCGTTGCAAATGCCTGTGAACTTCCGTCTGAATGCATTTTTTTGCTTTCCCAAATGTCTGTTTACCAGCAGCAGTGTGCATGAGGCCTTATATTCACATAAGATCTGTTCTACACTATACACTGAATGTTTTAATGGTGCCATTTCACAGATCTCTAGTAACTTTATCAGAAATATTCTTGTCTGTAAGAGATAATCCATCTGTAAACTGCCTGACATTTTGGTGACTTGGCAATACTTGTTTTAACATGGCAACTTTCTGCTGTCTTGATATTGGAGAAATTAAATAATGACTTGGAGGGCTTCCCTTTTTTATTTTATTTATTTAGTTTACTGGGAGATCTAGCCAGGCAGCCAGGTCTTTGCATTTTGCCAGGGGCGGGGGGAACAAAAAAGTAGTCTATTATGTACAATCCTGCTGGAGCTTGAAACTTGATTAATAATGGGCAAGGGTCGTTGACCATTACAGATCAGCACCCCTGCCAGTCTGACATGGCCAAGAGGCGGTTTGCCTCTGTTTGTTATATGAAGAAACCCCCTATAAAGGAATAATAAACCTAAGCTGAAAAGACCATTGAAATAAGATGCTTTTAACCTTCACAGTTTTGTATGTAATGGGTTCCATACTTTTTAAATACTTTGCTGACATTTATATGAGCTTTCCTGTCATTGATAGTATGGGGCTTTGATTAACTTGGTGAACTAAGGATGACTGCTTTATAGCTGAAGCACAAAAAGCAAGTCTGCAGCAGTGAGCCTTTTATGTGGTTGCTGTTGGGTAAATTAAATCTGTGCTTGTCTGATAGGGAGGGGGATGCTGTGTATAGGTCTACAGAGAGGAAAGGGGTTAAACAAGAAACCTATAAATCAGACCAAATTTTGAAGATCTGTAGATATAATAAAAGTCACTTTTGGGTGCTCACGTAAATAAAGTGATTGTAAGGCTACTTTCACACTGAGGCGTTTGAAAAAAGCGTGCAAAACATCAAGTGTTATTACCGCATTTTTCCTGCGTTAGCGCTATATAATTAGCGCTAACGCCCAGGCGTTTTTCAAGCGCTTTTGAAGCGCTAGCATTAAAAAGCACATCCCCCTACTTTAAATCCTGTTTACTTCCTGGTATTTTGACCTTTC
Organism: Glandirana rugosa; assembly: GCA_018402905.1. Taxonomy (NCBI): domain Eukaryota; kingdom Metazoa; phylum Chordata; class Amphibia; order Anura; family Ranidae; genus Glandirana; species Glandirana rugosa. Next base: position 849,011 of record BLSH010414056.1, on the reverse strand, counting down.
CACAACCTCTGGGCGTTTTGCACGCGCTTTACATTCATTTCAATGTATATGGGCGTTTTTAATGCGCTCAGAATAAGCACAAAAAATCATGCTTGCAGGACTTTTTTAAATGCGGTGCCAGCTCGACGCCCCAGTGTGAATAGGTACATTGGAATTAATGGGCAGCGTTTTAGAAGCATTTTGGAAGCGCTATTTTTAGCACAAAAACGCTAGGAAAGTGCCTCAGTGTGAAAGGGGCCTAAAGCTTGTAATTTGATTTAAAAAAAAAAGTGGGTCATACTTGCTGGGCTGGATAGAGAGCTGCATCAAGATCGTTTACCTTAATAGAGTGCATTAGAGCGGTTGTAGCCTCTACAAAAAAGTTATTCTCAACTAAACTAGTGCAAATTGAATTTATGAATATGCTTCTTACTGTTTAAAAAAAGTAATGTTCGTATCGTTGCTGACGCCTGATCGCCGCCGCCATGTTGATGGTGGGTTTCCACGTATTTTACTGGTGTCTATTTCTGCCCTCACTCTGTTTTCTGGTCCGTAAGCCCACGCATTGCGCATTCGTCAAATCCTGTGAAAGTAGTTCTCGCTCCCTACTGTAGTGTTTTTTTTCTGTCTCCTTCACCCCGTGAGGTTGCACGTCACGAGGCGTAAACAACCCTCCTCTCGGCAATGTAATATCGTGGGATGCCAGGGCTGATGTCAACAATAGGAAATAACGCCACCAGGCATACACCCTGCATTTTTCCGGTGGAGTCCAGGCCTGCCGGAAAATTAAGGTGTATTGAGCATGCGCGGCCGACGTCACAACACTGAAATACAGAGATAGCTGGAATTTGAAGCAGGTAGGAGTGCTGACATACATTTCAATGTAATATTTAATGCTGCTACAATTAGGATCCTAAAAAGTTTGTCAGAATGGCAATGCAACCGCTTTAAGGCAAAAAGCCTTCTGCCTTTAGAACCACTTTAAGAACATTCTTTGCATTCTATAGGTTGAACCCCTTTGTGACCTTATAAATGCATATAATATGCAGCGTCCAGGAAGTGGGCTTTATTTCCGAGTGGGGCCAAAACAACTAATCGATTAATCGACTATAACAATAGTTGTCAACTATTTTCATAATTGATTAATCGGCCAGCCGATTAGTTGACCTGCATACAGAATGCCGTATTTGTTTACATATCAGGAAATACAGTGCAGCACACCTACAGCTCAGTACAACGTCCATACAGGGCAGTAAGTGCCTGAGAACATGCTTGCTATAGGGGCCCTCTATATTACACTTTGCAGCTTGCTGTTGGGGCACTCTGAAGGCCGGAAAAACCATAAGTGTCAGCGGGGGACCCCAGAAAAGGAGAATTAAGGCTGCTCTGCGCAAAACCATCACACAGAGCAGGTAAATATAACATGTTTGTTGTTTAACAACGTCCTGCCCGGCGTATAGACAAATGACGTCCGGGCGGGAGTTCCCTTATCCTGACTGGACGTCATATGACACCTTCAGGATAACCCGCGATTGCGTGCCTGCATCGTGGCGATCGATGGTGTGGTGGGTCAGTCTGACCCACTGCATTACCGACCTCTGCAAAGTGCTTCCATCGGAAGCTCTTTGGTCACGGCTGATCACGTGGTAATCATGGCTGATCACGAAATAAACAGGAAGAGCCACGTATCAACTTTTCCTTTACTAACGTCTGAAGATGCGAGTAGTGGAGAGCTGATTGACAGCTCTCCTGAGAGGGGGGGGGTCTGCGCTGATTGTCAGCTTAGCTCCCCCTAGGATCGCCACCCTAGACCACTTTGGAGCCCGCCCGGGGCCACCAGGGAGCCAATCTGGACTACTAGGTCACCAGGAACACCATCAAGAAGTCCACCCTAGACCACCAGGTAAGGGGCACAATGCCCAGCATGGATGGCACTCAGTGCCATTTACAGATGCCACCCCAGACCACCAGGGAATCAGTGCTGCCTATCGGTGCCACCTAACCGTGCCCACAAGTGCTGCATATCAGTGCCACCTGTCAGTGCTGCATATCAGTGCCACCTGTCAGTGCTGCATATCAGTGCCACCTGTCAGTGCTGCAGATCAGTGCCACCTGTCAGTGCCGCCCATCAGTGCGGCATAGAAGTGCCTGATTATCAGTGCTCATCCGTGCCACCTCATCAGTGCCAATCAGTACTGCCTCATCCGTGCCCGTCAGTGTAGCCTCATCAGTGCCCATCAGTGATGGAGAAAATGTACTTATTTACAAGGTTTTGTGACAGAAACCGAGAAACTTTTTTTTTTTTCAAAATTTTCAGCCTTTTTTTATTTTGTAGCACAAAAAATAAAAACCACAGAGGTGATCAAATACCACCAAAAGAAAGCTCTATTTGTGAGAACAAAATGATAAAAACTTTGTTTGGGTACAGCTTCGCAATTGTCATTCATAATGCGACAGCGCTGAAAATTGGTCTGGGCAGGAAGTGGGGTAAGTGCCTGGTATTGAAGTGTTAAAAAATTACTTTAACCACTTCCCGACCAGCGCCGTAAATAGGCGGCGGTCGGGCTTGAGCGGTTCTACCGGGACATAGCCTGCACCTGCACCAGGCTTAATCCCAGTATCATTTTTTAGAGCTGGCGGTAGGTTATCCAGGGGTAACGACCTATCCGGCTCAGGAGCCGCTCGGTCGTTACCCCAGGGGGCGGGAGGGGACATCCCTTCCGCCGCTCTTCTCCGGACTCCCATCCCACCGGGAGAACGGAGCGATGATCTGATGCGTCCGCCGGCTGAAAGGACACTTGACAGAAGCCGTAATCGGCTCCGATCGGGTCTGCTTAGGCAAATTCCGGAAGCGAAGTCACGACAGCAAATTTAGAAAAATTATAGTATTCAGAATCGCCGTTTTTGGCAATCTGAATACTGTGAAGTGCAAAGGACTTTTAAATACCGGATTTTGTCGCCATTCCGCGAGTGCGCACAATTTTCAACCGTGTCATGCATGGTATCAATTTACTCGGCGTAACAACATCCTCTTTCACAATATACCAAAAAATTGGGCTAACTTTGCTGTTGTCTTATTTTTTAACTCAAAAAAGTAACATTTTTCCAAAAAAATCGTGCTTGAAAGACCGCTGCGCAAATACCGTGTGACAAAGTATTGCAACAATCGCCATTTTATTCTCAAGGGTGTTTGAAAAAAAATATATAATGTTTGGGGGTTCTAAGTAATTTTCTAGCAAAAAAAAAATGTTTTTAGCTTGTGACCACCAAATGTAAAAAAGTGGCCCGGTTGGTAAATGGTTAAAGACCATCTGTACAGGAAGATCAGCATCTGAACCCAGAGAAGGTGGATGCTGATAGACTAAAGGTAATAGAAGGCATTCCAATTACATTTAAAGTAAACATTTACCAGTATTGTGCATTATATTTAATATTATTATATCCATGAAAAAAAAGTCACATTTTAGTACCACTTTATTATAAAATATTTCTATCTCCCTTCCACCCTTCATATAGAGCTTCATGTCTGACTCCTAGTTAAAATGCCCATATATCCTACCTACTTCTCGGTGTATTTTATTTTTATATATATATATTAGAAGAAATATACAGTTGTGCTCTTAAGTTTACATACTGTGGCAGAATTTGATTTCTTGGCCATTTTTCAGAGAATATAAATGACACAAACTTTTCTTTCACTCATGGTTAGTGTTTCGCTGAAGCCATTTATTATCAATAAACCGTGATTACTCTTTTTAAATCATAATGACAACAGAAACTACCCAAATTACCCTGCTCATAAGTTTACATACCCCAGTTCTTAATACTGTATATTGCTCCCTTTAACATCAATGACAGCTTGAAGTCTTTTGTGGTATTTGTGGATGAGGCTCTTTATTGTCTCAGATGGTAAAGCTGCCAATTCCTCTTGGCAGAAAGCCTCCAGTTCCTGGAAATTCTTGGGCTGTCTTGCATGAACTGCACGTTTGATATCTCCCCAGAGGGGCTAAATGATATTGAGGTGAGGAGACTGAGATGGCCACTCCAGAACCTTCACCTTATTCTGCTGTAGCCAATGACGGGTCGACTTGACCTTGTCTTTTGGATCATTGTCATGTTGGAATGCCCATGCGCAGCTTCCTGGCTAATGAATGCAAATGTCCCTCGAGTATTTTTTGATAACATGCATTCATCTTGCCATCAATTTTGACCTAATTTCCTGTGCCTTTTGTAGCTAACACATCCCCAAAACATCAGCGATCCACCTCCATGTTTCACAGGCCTTGTTGACTCCTCTCCAAATGTAGGGTTTATGGTTGTGGCCAAAAAGCTCAACTTTGGTCTCATCTCTCAAAATGACTTTGTGCCAGCAGGTTTTGGGCTTGTCTTTGTGCTGTTTGGTGCATTGTAAGCGGGATACTCTGTGGCATTTGCGTAGTAATGGCTTTCTTCTGGCGACTCAATCATGCAGCCCATTTTTCTTCAAGTGCCTCCTTATTGTGCATCTTGAAACAGCCACACCACATGTTTTCAGAGAGTCCTGTATTTCACCTGAAGTTATTTGTGGGTTTTTCTTTGCATCCCAAACAATTTTCCTGGCAGTCATTTTCCACTTCTTGATTAAAGTTTGAACACTGCTGATTGGCATTCTCCATTCCCTGGATATCTTTTTATATGCCTTTTCTGTTTTATACAGTTCAACTACCTTTTGCTGCAGATCCTTTGACAATTCTTTTGCTTTCCCCATAACTCACAATCCAGAAACATCAGTGCAGCACTGGATGAAAGATGCAAAGGTCTGTCCGGAGTCCAGAAACTCAATGACTTTTTATACACACACTAAATACAAGCAAACAGATCACAGACGAGGATGGTTACCTTTTTAATAGCCATTCAAACCCCTTTGTGTCAACTTGTGTGCATGTTATCAGGCCCAAATCACCAGGACATGTAAGCTTTTGATCAGGGTCATTTGTGTAGTTTCTGTTGTCATTATGATTTTAAAAAGAGTAAACACAGTTGATTGGTAATTAATGGCTTCAGCCAAATACTAACCATGAGTGAAAAATATTTTAGTGTTATCATTCATATTCTCTGAAAAATGGCCAAGACATCATAAATTCTGCAAGGGTATGTAAACGTATGAGCACAACTGTATATGATTACTTTCACTGTTTCATTGTATAAATGAAACCCCTTATAGTAGTGATCATCTGCTCTTTTTTTTACTATAAAGGGCTAATTTTTTTTTTTTTTTTTTTTTTTTTAATCCCATTATGACAGGTGATACAAAAAAAGCATGCTGATGCTACTACCTTATTCGTTTCGCTCTGTCCCGGTCTTCCACCTCCTCTCTCTCCTACCGCCTAACAGTTACCCGTAGAATCCTTCGCCACTACAATCCTTCTCTTCTCTGCTACTGATCACCTCTATAACAAAATCTCACCCCTGTCCTACCCCAACCTTGCCACACTTGACTACAACAGCTCACTGTCATCTTCCCTAGACAAGCTCGCCCCCCTCACTACAAGCAGAATCAGGCCACGGCCACTACAACCCTGGCATACAGACAGCACCAGGAGTCTCCAAAAATGTTGCGCTCTTGAGTGTCTGTGGCATAAGACTAAGCTCCAAGTAGACTTCAACAAATATAAATCTGCCCTTCTAAAATACTATTCCTGCCTCCACACTGCCAAACAGACCTATTTTAATCACATTCATTAACACATTCACATCCAGTCCCCGTCAATTCTTCTCGACCTTTAACACTCTACTCTGTCCTCTACTGCCTCCACCCTCAAATTCACTCATTGCCCAGAAGATTGCCAATCGCTTTAAAACTAAGATTGATAACATTTGTGAGGAGATCTCCAATGCACAGAAACCACGCCCACTCAATGCCCCATGTCCACACGTACAATCACTACTTTCCGCATTCAACCCTGCTAGTATTAGTGAGGTTGCTAAACTTTTATCGAACACCCATCTAACCACCTGTCCCTTGGATCCTGCTCCCTCGCAAATACTATGCTAACCCTCTGATTCAATTCTACACTCTCTAACTCCTATTTTCAACCTCTCCCACTCTTCTGGCATCTTCCCAAACTCTTTAAAATATGCGCTAGTCACCCCTATCCTTAAAAAGCCCTCACTGGACCCCACCAATCTTAACCTACACCACATCTTTTTACTCCTTCTCCAAACTCCTTGAAAAGACTGGTCTACAACCGATTGAGTGACCATCTGACCATGAACAAACTTCTTGATCCACTTCAGTCCGGATTTCGACCTCAACACTCAATAGAAACTGCTCTCCTTGAACTCGCATATGACCTAACTTCTAAAACCAACGGACATTATTCTGTACTACTTCTCCCGGACCTCTCTGCTGCCTTTGACACAGTGGCCTCTCCCTCCTCCTCCAAAAAACTCCACTCCTTAGGTCTCCGTGACTTTACTCTTCGCAGGTTCTCATCCTACCTATCCCACCGCTCCTTCAGTGTCCCTTACAACTCTACTTCCTCCTCTCCTCTTCCTTTCTCTGTCTGTGTCCCCCAAGGTTCTGTTCTTGGACCTCTCCTTTTCTCAATGTACACCTCCTCCCTGGGTCAGTTGATTGCCTCCCATGACTTTCAATATCATCTCTACGCTGATGACACACATCTATCTCTGCACCCCCCCAGCTCTCTCCATCTGTCTCCTCTCACATCACCAACTTACAGACATATCAGCCTGGATGTCACATCGCTTCCTCAAACTCAACCTATCCAAAGCCAAGCTCATGATATTCCCTTTCCCATGTGCCATTTCCCCAGATTTCTCTGTCAAAATCAACGACTCAACTATCAACCCGTCCCCGCACGCCAAGGTCCTAGGTGTAATCCTGGACTCCGAACTAACCTTTTGGCCCCACATCCAATCGCTATCCAAAATTTGTTGCCTCAACTTCCACAACATCTCCAAGATATGCCCCTTCCTAAACAATGACCCCACAAAGCTTCTAATCCATTCACTGGTCATCTCTCGCCTCGACTACTGCAACTTCCTCCTCACTAGCTTACCTCTAAATAGGCTATCCCCACTTCAGTCCATCACGAATGCTGCTGCCAGGCTCATCCACCTTAAAAGCCGCACGGCGTCTGCTACACCCCTATGTCAATCCCTCCATTGGCTGCCACTCAACCAACAAATTAAATTCAAGATACTAACAACAACTTATAAAGCCATCCACAACCTGGCCCCCATCTACATCACTAACCTGGTCTCAAAATACCAACCAAATTGTTCTCTTCACTCTTCCCAAGACCTCCTGCTCTCTAGCTCCCTTGTCACCTCATCCCATGCTCACCTCCAGGACTTCTCCAGAGCCTCTCCTATCCTCTGGAATGCTCTACCTCAATCTGTGCGACTTTCTCCTGCTTTGTCCGCTTTCAGACAATCCCTGGAAGCTCATCTCTTCAGAGAAGCCTATCTGGCTCCCACCTAACAACTGTACACTTATCTTCTCCATCAGCACATCCCCTACCTCTTTTATCTCTTGACCTTCCCTCTTAGATTGTAAGCTTTAACAAGCAGGGCCCTCTCATTCCTACTGTATTTAATTGTATTGTATTTGTACTGTCTACCCTCAAGTTGTAAAGCGTTGCATAAACTGTTAGCTCTATATAAATCCTGTATTATAATAATAGTAATACTAAACGTCTTAGACCTGGTTCACACCTATGCATTTTTTGGTGCTTTTTGCAGAAACACACTACAGTTCATTTAACATGGTTTCCTATGGGACACGTTCACATCTATGCTTTTTTCCGCCACTGCGTATTTGGAAAGGGTCAAGGACTTTTTTCAACACACAAAACTGCTTTTTTTGGTTAAATATACTTCAATGGAGAAGCTGCAGAAAAGCATGTAGTGCATTTTTGCAGTAATTTGCGTTTTTTAATCTGACCAACAACAAATTTGGCCAAGAATATTCATACGAAAAATCTTTGTACATTCGCTGAATGAAAGAATGTCGCTTGAAATTTTCACTTGCTTTTAACATTCAGTTTTAAAAGGAATGTAATTTCTGAACGAAAACCACATACGCTGTCTGAAAATCCCTTTGACCAAGAAGTTTTCTATTCTGCTCCTTCGAATTTTCCCGCCACTGTGGTCGAAAACTAACATCGATTTGACCCCACTAACGATTAGAAAATCGGACTAACATTCTTAATTACATTTTATTTTTTTTTTTTTAAAGGAAGACATTGTTTTTGTATGGCCAGCGTATAATTACAGTTCTGTCTGAAAATCGGCAAAACAGTCTTTTTTTTTTTTTTTTTTTTTTTTTTCTTTAAATAAATAATTTTAAATATGAGTCTGATATTTACCAAATTCACCCTCTAATAGTATATACAGTATATCTCTTCTGTCTGTTCTCAGAGTGGATTAGAGATTTTGCTCCCTAACCATATAGTTGGTCATAATTCTATTTACCCCCGCATAGAGATATTTAAGAATAAATTGCCTTTTTTTTTTTAAGTTTAGATATTAACTAAATTATTACTTTTTTAAGGTTTATTCTCCTATTAATTAAAACCACATAATCGCCCAACTAATCGATTATGAAAATAATCGTTAGTTGCAGCCCTATTTCTGAGTGCCACATGTGTGTTCCTGTGTATGTGCTGGAAGCGTGATCGATCACCAAGCTTTTATCGACAGCTCCAGGTCTTGTACTAATAATCATGTACTGGGATAACCAGCTCTGTCACATGATCGCTGTGATAGCATGTCCCTGTGTTTTCTCCTCTCTGAAGGACAAAAATGGTCTGTTGGGGGCAAAAAAAGTTTTAATTAGATCAGGGCTTAATCTAGTTTAGTAAGTTGCACACTGAGGCTGATAAACGGATGTTCAGGGGCATTTGGACGTTTTTTTTCCAGCTGCCCCTGAACTCATTTAATGTTATCTTATCAGTACATTTACACAGACTTATTTAGAGTAGTTTTCAGGCAGTCCCGTTTTTATAGGCTTTTTTCTGAACGCTGAAAAATGGGTTCAGACCCCGAGTTTACCGGCGTTTCATACGTTAAACGCGGTAACTCGCGTCTAGGAGCGTTTCGTTTACAGGCGTTTCCATTTAAAAAAAAAAAAAAAAAGCGCTCGGCTAAACGCGGCATGCAAAACGGGCATTTTAGACTCTGGCTTCTAGGTGTCAAATAAAATCATTCAGGGGAGGTTGAAAAAGCGTCCCGTGTACATGAAGCCTTAGTGGCAGTGTGTCAGTGACAAAATGAGAGCTCGTTTACATTTGAGGGGCAGTAAAACCCAGCAGTAGAGCTGCATTTTTACTGCCCCTCTACTGCTCCCCTGTTGCTGCTGAGGCAGCGGATGAGGCTGTATACATCCGCGCCCGTGCTTTTATACTGTATACATGTGAATGGTGCTGCACTGCAATCACACAGAAAACAAGCAGTGGTCCAGTAACTAGGGCATTAAAACGGGCATTGAGGAGGCAATCTAATGCCACCTCACTGCCTGTCTATTGGTGTCTGAAGAATGATCCAGGCACAGATTGCGCTTTAGACAACAAAGCTAGTCTAAGCAGAGCAGTGTCATATAGTGGCAGTGGTAGTGCCAAGGTCAGTGTGTGTTTTAGGTAAGAAATACCTTTTATATTTGGGGCCAGTGCAAGTGTGTTTAGGTAGCACAAAAAAGTGTACTATTTTTGTTTTTTGGTTCTACTACAGGTACAAAGAATCAATAACAACCGTGATATTGCCACAATCGTTAGTTTAAATTTTTTTTAATGTTTTTTTGGTGATGGGTCATGATAATAGAATGAAAATATACAGGTAAACTTTCAAAAAAATTGTTACTATTGTGGGCTAGTTTTCTGTTCATAATAGATATTGTAATGGACCCCCATACTCAAGAGGAGTATGTCCGCCATATAAGCCTCTTTGCCCAGTACCAGCGGGATCCAAGACCACCCAGTCACTTGTCGAGACATCAGTGTAGGGTGACGAAGCATAAGACTGTTTTATTCAAACACAGGTACAAAGAGATATGCAGGCGGTCCCTGGGTTACAAACAAGATGGGGTCTGTAGGTTTGTTTTAAGATGAATTTGTAAGTCGGAACAGGTACATTTTTTAAGTGTAACTCCAGCCAAATAAAACTTTTTTTTTTTAGTTTTTAGATAGCATAGGTAAGGGTTAATACCCCTGAATGGTTTGTCTTTTCGTAATTATGTTTTTATTAAAGATTATTCTGCTTACAAGAAGATTTTCAATACTTACATTTGTAGTGAAAAAGAAAAAAAAAAAAACCATACAAATAAAGGAGTATACTCAAGATGAGAGTAAGACAGGAAAATACAGTGTGAAATAAGTGTGACAAACATTAACAGGCCAGACAAGTTGCGTAAAACATCTATAGATAACCCATAACCTATTCTACAATTAGAGAGATTGCGTTCATTAAATTGGCAGCAAAATCAATTATGACTGGACATCCTCAAGGAGTGGCGTGAGTAGATTACTCAATAAGGGGATGGATAAGCAGTGTAGTTTTCAAGAAGTGGAGGGAGCAACTCCATATTCAGATGTGTTGTGTCCCATGGTTCCCAAATTTTTTATTGAACTTTGGAATGGATTCAGTAGCAGATGCTGTGAGATATTCCATTCTGCAAATTGCAACAATAGTATTGAGACGCATAGACCGCGTTGATGGATCTCTAGATAACCAAGACTTTGTGATAACTCTCCATGCAGCTAATAATATATAGAATAGCAACCTTTTAGTTGTTTTTTTGAGACCCGGAAACAGGAGGCTTAATAGTGTAGGGCAGGACAAATTTGCTTTGAATCTAGGAGCCAGCTAGAACAGTTAGAAGCCAGGTTTTTTTACCGTAGTGTGGGTTGTCAGTGCCCAGGGTAAGGCAAGTAATTTGCGGCCCCCTAACCCTAACTTACAGCCAGTCAATAAATCCAACGTAACACCATTACATCAGGGTTATTGGCTGGCTAGAAAGAGTGACAGTAAATAATCTGTTATAGGGGGAACTCATTATTATGCCAAATGCATTGTGACTGCGTCATGTAAAACACCCTCATCTGCTGCCTAAAGGGTAGCCATTGGTGGGTGGCAAAAACATGTCTCTACTGCACATTTTTTTTAAATTATTAAAGTATATATATTATGTTTGGGGGTTCAAAGTCATTTTCTAAGGCTCCAGTTACACAGAATGCTATTTTAACCACTTCAAGACAGCCTGTTTTTTTAATTCTGTGCTTAAGAGTTAAAAACTGTGTTTTTTGCTATAAAATTACTTAGAACCCCCAAACATTATATATTTTTTTTTCTAACACCCTAGAAAAAAATTGCAAAACTTTGTCACACTGTATTTGCGCAGCGGTCTTCCAAGCGTGCATTTTTTTTTAATAAATTCAGTTTTTTTAGTTAAAAAATAAGAAAACCGTAAAGTTAGGCAAATTTTTTTACGCTGAGTAAAATGATACCCAAGGTGTCATGCTTCAAAATTGCGTCCGCTCGTGGAATGGCGACAAACTTTGCAACTTAAAAAATCTCCATTGGCGACGTTTAAAAAATTCTACAAGTTTGCAGTTTTGCGTTACAGAGGAGGTCTAGTGCTAAAATGATTGCTCTCGCTCTAACGATTACGGCGATACCTCACATGTGTGGTTTGAACACAGTTTTCATATGTGGGCGGGGCGGAGTGCTTTAAATTTTTTTTTTTTTTTTTTTTTAATTATTTAATTTGCTTTTTACTTTTTATTTTTACACTGTTCTTTAAAAAAAAAAAATGATCACTTTTATTCCTATTCCCATTACTACATTACAATGTAAACATTCCTTGTAATAGAAAAAAGCACGACAGGTCCTCTTAAATATGAAATCTGGGGTCAAAAAGACCTCACATCTCATATTTACAGTTAAATGCAAAAAAAAAAAAAAAATCTGAAAAAAATGACAGCCCAAAAAAAAAAAAACTGAATTTTTTTTAAGTGGAGGGAAGTAAAAATAAAGAAACTAAAATAATATGGTTGCATAAGTGTGCACACCCTTAAGCGAATAGTTTGTTGAAGCACCTGAAGATTTTATTACAGCACTCAGGCTTTTTGGTTATGAGTCTATCAGGATGGTACATGCTAACTTTGGCAATATTTGCCCATGCTTCTTTGCAAAAACACTCCAAATCTGTCTGATTGCGAGGGCATCTCCTGTGCATTGCCCTCTTCAGATCACTCCACAGATTTTCAATCAGATTTAGGTCTGGGCTCTGACTGGGCCATTCCAAAACATTAATCTTCTTCGGGTGAAGCCATTGCTTTGTTGATTTGGATGTATGCTTTGGGTCGTTGTCATGCTGAAAGATGAAGTTCCTTTTCATGTTCAGCTTTCTAGAAGAAGCCTGAAGGTTTTGTGCCACTATTGACTGGTATTTGGAACTGTTCATAATTCCCTCTACCTTGACTAAGACCCCTGTTCCAGCTGAAGAAAAACGGCCCCAAAGCATGATGCTGCCAACTCCATGCTTCACGGTAGGTATGGTGTTCTTTTGGTGATGTGCAGTATTGTTTTTGCACCAAACATATCTTTTGGAATTTATTGGCAAAAAGTTCAACCTTGGTTTCATCAGATCATAACGCATTTTCCCCCATGCTTTTGGGAGACTTTAAAATTTGTTTTGGCAAAATTTGCCTGGGCTTGGATGTTTTTCTTCACAAACAAAGGGTTCAGTCATGCCACTCTACCCCATAGCCCAGACATATGAAGAATATGGGAAATTGTTGTCACATGTACCGCACCGCCGGTACTTGCCAGATATTCCTGCAGCTCCTTTAATGTTGCTGTAGGCCTCTTGACAGCCTCCCTGACCGTTTTTCTTCTCGTCCTTTCATCAATTTTGGAGGGACGTCCAGTTCTTGGTGATGTCACTGTTGTGCCATATTTTCTCCACTTGATGATGACTGTCTTCACTGTGTTCCATGGTATATCTAATGCAGGGCTTGACAAATTTGCCTTGAATCTAGGAGCCAGCTAAAAAAGTTAGGAGCAAGTTTTTTATAGCGCAGAGCAGCCAGTCAATAACTCCACCATTACATCAGGGTTATAGGCTGGCCAGAAAGAGTGACACTAAAAAATCTGTTATGGGGGAAACTCCTTATTATGCCGAATGCATTGTGACTGCGACATGTAAAACGCCCTCATCTGCTGCCTAAGGGAGGCCAATGGTGGGTGGCAAAAACATGTCTCTACTGCACATTTTTACCACCCAACTTGTACATCTAAACAAAGCCTTAGTGACATTGCAAATAAAATACAAAAAAAAGGTGAAAAGTATTCCAGCGCTGCTGAACTTCTGCTGCCTCTTTGCAGCCACTTCCTGCCTACGTGTGTCACCCACAGTGACTTTTCATTGCTCTGGTGGGTTTCCAGTCACCATGAAATACTGGAGCCCAGCTGCACAGAGTGGTAATTGTTGATGGTACACAGGGCTTTATCACAATTTTGTTGCTTAGAATAAAGGTCACTTTTCTCGCGGTGTGACATCATCTTTCATATTATACAAAAATAAAAAATGGGCTAACTTTATTGTTTCGTTTTTTTTTATTCATTAAAAGTGTATTTTTTCCAAAAAATTGCGCTTGAAAGACCGCTGCGCAAATACCATGTGACATAAAATATTGCAGCAACCGCCATTTTATTCTCTAGGGTCTTTGCTAAAAAATAATAATGTTTGGGGGTTCCAAGTCATTTTCTAGCAGAAAACACTGGATATTTAATTGTAAGTCACTAATGTGAGAGAGGGTTTAGTCTATAAATGGTTAAACTTTCCTGATATAAAGTACCACTGACCTTTGGGTG